>OX463759.1:10280754-10358751 GCA_949824845.1 Rhingia rostrata
CGTAGAAGTAATCCTTAGCTATATCATCTTTTTGCTCCGTTGGGGCGTGAGCGCATATAAGGCTTATGTTGGCGAATTTGGCTTTGATGTGGATTGTTAAAATGCGTTCGCTAATGTCTTGGAAGCATAAGACTTCTTGCCTTAGTCTGGCACTGTAAACAAAGCCGCAGTTGAGAAGTCGCTGATTTATCTCACTACACATGGTCAGTAGTAGATGTCACAGTTTTTCATCCTCTTTTTTCCCGACCCATCCGATCACATTTCCTCGATGTCTGCTTTGTGTCAGCTTGGGGCTTCCGCAAGTTATTCGCTTGCACCTGTCCTGCTTAATGTTCTCACATTCCAGGTGCAGATACGAACGTCGTTGTCCTTTTTTTTTGTTTAACAGGGTGCTCAACAATAAAATCCGTCCTTTCCGAGGCTTCGCAGTAAGTGTTTTTTTCAATGAGTGGGTAACTAACACAAAGCATCACCCTCAACCAGGAGGGCCAGTTTCTATTTATTTGACACCTTTCCTCTCCACTCTTCCGACACCATCTCTGTTTAAGGGACCTGAATAACCCTTAAGATCCCTAGATGAACTGTTTTCCGAATATATATGTAGGAGCTGCTCAAATAGGTTGTTTACTTTGTCCATCTTAGCTGTGTCTCCACCGTTGACTCCACCACACTTAATATCTGCAGAAGATTAGTCTCTCCACCATCCGAGGACGCGTCCCGACTAGCATGTCCACACAGAAAGCAAACTTTGCGTTTCCCTGTTGCCCAATAATTCGCGAAAGGCTCGGCTCACATAATACCACCACCGAATTTAACGCTTTGCACACCCTTTATGTGCCTTAAACCTACAAAAGCCTTGATTAGCCATACACTACTAAACAATTCGCAATAACTTGACAAAGGTTTCTTCAACAAAATGCCTGCCTAACAATTTTCTCGCGTACCTATTGAAAGACCCTTTGCTCCAATTTTCCGAGAACAATAACCCTTGTCCAGGGTGTGTTTTTTTATTTTTGCCTCCTGGTACGGTAGAACTTCTCATATTTTCAATGAAAACCGAAAAATTCTTTGCTGTAAATTTGCATTGAACTTAATGCATGACTAACCCATACGCAAGGAGCAGTGCACGTCAGCAACCCTCACCCACCACGAAGGATATTGGGTTATAAATTGCTTTGGGGTAGAAAAAAAAAATTGTCAACGCTTAGTTAACCGTCTGTGAAATTTGGATGTAAGACTATAGATTTAAACGAAGGGAACACAGTCTACCTAGCACAATTATGAAGGTGGGTGTTTGATTTTTTTAAGACTAAAACGAACAAAATGGCAATTTCGTCAAGAGGGCGGCACGCGGGGGGCTTTGAAATGTGAATTGGTACATGAATATTGGAAATTACAAGGGCGTACGGCTGTTTGACGTTGGTTTCAGGTATTTTTTTTTTGTTTTACTTTAATGATCTTGACGTTGCTGTTTAGAATCTGCCAGTGCTTAAGGGAAGCTTCACAATATAGTTACACAGAGTATGAGGTTTGATTGTTGCAAAGAATTTTTTTTTTTTTTTGCTGAGAAAGTACTCATTTAGCTTAAGGCAGAGAATTCTAACAATACCCTGGAAATAACACTTCTTGTTATGTTAGAAGCTTTGGGTATGGTAACTGTTTTCCAAATTTATGACTTCAATAGGTTTGAAGTATAGTGGAGTTTGGGCGAGAGAGAGAGAGAACATAATAAGAAAACCCTTAAGCATGAGAACCCCTTAAATTTACTAATTTACAAGGAATTAACCTGGGCTTCAAACAACATGCCTCTCCAATAAGCACGGTCCTTAGCTAACTGCCTCCAGTAAGTGGAGTAACAGTACGGAATGTACCTGAGCCTCGAACAACATATCTCTCCGATAAGCACGGTCCTTAGCTAACTGCCTTCAATTAAGCACTTCAAGTTGGTTGAGGACTTCCTCAACTGAGTCCCACGTCTGGCTGGGAATCGAAGACTCTGCGGGCCGGAGTATTGGTGTCTATTCGCTCTACATGTCCTAGCCACCTTAAACGTCCACTTTATAGGCCGTCAACGAAAACGGGACTGAAGATTTTTCGAAAAATTATCCTATGACCAAACATTTCTTCATACACTTTTGATACGGTACATGCTTTAGCGCCGTAGAGCCGGGCTAGGATGATCAGCGTCCTGTATGAGATCTCCTTAGTTGTTCGAGTAAGTGCCTTACTACTAAGTTGCCTTCTCAGCATAAAGAAAAAGCGGTTGACAAGAGTTTTTCTTCGTTTAACGAGAGATTTTGTTGTCAGAGTTAATAGCGGCGCTATTAGCGCTGAAGTTCTAACCAATTCGTCGTCGTTGGGTGTCCTTTTGTGTTAGCAGCATACAGCTAAAGCAATTTTTGGCACTTCTTGATCTATACTAGCAAACGTAGCTATGACATCCATAACCTAAAAAACCATTAAAATTACTGGAGGACCTGTTTTCTGAACACCTAAACCTCGTCCATCGTAACTTGGTCCGCAGACTCCACCGTTGACTCCATCCTGGGAATTCTTCCGCTTCTGTCTGGGGATTTCTTTTAAGTATGAATTCTTTGGGCTTGTCGGGGTGAATCCAAACAAGTATGAACGAAATTTAGAAACCGTTTTGAGGCCTTAAATTTTGAGCAAGGATACTGAAATGTGGTATGTTGGATCCTTGTCCATGCCTACAGAACAAGTGTACAAATCATTAAAAACGTAGCTATGACATCACGTAGAGTCCGACCAATGATGTCAATATCGTCAGCGTATGCTAGTAGTTGCACCGATTTTTTGAAAATTGTTCCCATGGAGTTGGCTCGGGAGTTTTCCAGCAGCCTCTCAAAAATCAAATTGAAGAAGTCACAGTGCATCGTCTTGCTTAAATCTTTTTTTGGTATCGAATGTTTCGGTGATGTCGTTGCCAACCCTGATGGAGCAGCGCGAATTCTCCTACATCAATCAAAATATCGGGTTTTTCAATAAGAACGGTTTCGGATATCAATGAAATTTTTTATTCCTGTGAAAGAACGTTCGATGCCATTATGTATGGAACTCGATTTCTTTTGCATGGCCACCACGGGCACGCTTGCAGAAGTCCAGACGCTGAACCCAATTTTCGACGGTTTTCAACCATAAATCAGCCGATACTGCTGCAATTACACGTTCGATATTCGTACGAAGTTCATCAATCGTCGCTGGCTTGTTGGCATAGACCATAGACTTGACGTTGCCCCACAGGAAATAGTCTAACGGCGTCAAATCGCACGACAGAGGCGGCCAAGCTACTGGACCATTTCGTGAGACAACACGTTCTCTAAACTTGGTTTCCAATAAATTGATTGTGGCATTCGCTGTGTGGCTTGTGGCGCCGTCCTGTTGGAACCACGTGTCCTCCAAGTCTATATCATCCAATTGGGGCCGAAAATATTCGGTTATCATTGAACGGTAGCGATTCCCACTCACAGTTACGTGCCGGGCTTGATCATCACGGAAGTAGTACGGCCCAATGACGCCGCCGGCCCATAAACCACACCAAACCATAATTTTTTCGGGAAGCAATGATGACTCATGGAGTACGTGTGGAACGCTGCCTGACCAATACCGCAAATTTTGTTTATTGACGAAGCCATTCAGCCAGAAATGAGCCTCTTCGCTGAAGATGATTTTTCGATGAAAATCCGAATCATTTTCAAGTTGTTGCTCAGCCCAACTCACGAACATGGGACGTTTCTGGTGGTCAAGCGGCTTCAGTTCTTGCGTGAATTTAATCTTGTAAGGATGTAGGCCAAGATCTTTTCGCAAAATTCGCCACAACGACGTCACAGAGATACCCACGCATTGAGAACTACGTGTGAGATACACATTAGGGCTTTCTTCAACTGAAGCCTCAGCGGCCGCAATATTCTCGACACTACGTGCACTTCTTTGTCTCACTCTCACGGAAACATTTTGTATTGTGTCTGTGGATTGGATGTTGAGGAGACTTGTACATCTGTAGTCTGCGCAGTACATAGGGGTCTCACACTTTGTGGATCGTGTAGGTGATGCTGAGGTTCCATTCTTCAGGCTTAGTTTCTTCCGACCAGGTTTGGCTTATGAGTTGGTGGATGTTTTTTACTAAGTCTTCTCCGCCGGCTTTATAAAGCCGACACTTCCGGCAGCCTTGTTATGATTGAGTAAAGATATTGCTATCGTCACTTCACTCAGGTTGCGTGGTTGGCAGTTTTCGCTGTAGTTGCCAATATCGAATGGTTCGTTCTGCCTGACTGCGGAATGTGGTTCGTCATCGCCGTTTAACGGTCTGCAGAAGTGGTTCTTCCATATCCTCAGCATCGACTGTGTCTCAACTACGATATTTCCCTGTTCATCTCGATAGGATTCTGTTCGAGCCTTGTCTCCTTGGCGTTGAAGTTTTACACTTGGGTAAAACTTGCGAATATCGTTCCTGGAGTGGCACCTCTCTATTTTCTCGATCGTTATCTTTTCTTTCTCTTTCTTGATCTTTTTTCTTCTTTCTGAAAAGCTGGTGTTCTTTTCTTCTTCTCTGTCTAAAGCGCTCAATGGCAGTTCTCGTTTTGACATGTAGCTTAGCCTTGTAGGCCTCGTCTTTGGCTGCGAGCATATCTCAGCATTCTTCATTAAACCAGGGGTTTCTTACTGGTGTACGGGAGAACCCTAGCTCATCAGTTGCGGCTGATCTAATCTCTTGTTGGCATCGTTGCAATTGTTCTTCGACATTCGATGGACGAGATTGTGCGGTATACGAAAACTAGACACAGCAGGCTTTTTAAGCTTTAGTTTGGATATACCTATCCTCGCTTCACTTCGGTCTGGTGGTTGATAGTTTTTGCTCTTGTCGCCAAGGCTGAAGGTTTCGTCTGCCTGACAGCGGGTGATTGTTCGTCATCGCCGTTGAACAGTCTGCAGAAGTGGTTCTTCCATATCCTCAGCATAGACCGCTTCTCAACTACGATGTTTCCCTGACCATCTTGAGAGGATTCTGTTCTTGTACTCCTGCATTTGATGTTTTTAAAATC
Source organism: Rhingia rostrata (assembly GCA_949824845.1). NCBI lineage: Eukaryota > Metazoa > Arthropoda > Insecta > Diptera > Syrphidae > Rhingia > Rhingia rostrata. The sequence goes on from OX463759.1 coordinate 10,285,815, forward strand.
TGCGAACATCATTCCTAGGGTGTCACGTCTCCATTTCCTCGGAAGCACGTTTTTGTTTTGCTCTCTGTAAAGCCCGAGTTTTTTCATCTCTATTAGGCTTTTGAGCTCAATGGCAGCTACGTCTTCACATGGATCTTTACTTTATAGGCCCCGCTCTTGGCTTTATTTGTGGTGGTCGCGAGTCGCCAAGCACATCAGTTGCGTCCTATCTGATGGCTTGCTGTGGTTATTTTTTTAACCGTAAGTGTTTCTGTATAATATGCCCTCAGTTAAGGAATGTCGTCAACCTTTAAAGTGTTGACAACATCGCCATTGTTCTTCGACAGTATGATGCGAAGGTCTTGGTCTCTTCAAATTGCGGTGTTTCGACAATCAATTTTGTTCACAATATTTCTGATTTGTTGTACTGTGCTTTATATCCGCCTTCTTACCTTGACTGCAACAAGATACTGGCCCGAGTCGATGTTAGGCTCGTTGGAATGTTCCTGCATCCAAAATACTATATCCGTGCCTCTCGTTTATCGCGTCATCAGTTTGATTCGTTGTTCCTTGAACAAACCGCTGGATATAATGGCATTTCGTTCATTGATATGTCCACCCAGGTCTCCGTCTTCAACCTATCGGTACATCATTTTGTGTTTATTATTTGAAAAGCAAAGTGCGGCAGCAACCCTGAAATCATTGACGAACTCAAGATTAGATTAGCCCGAGATGTCCAAAAATATGTTGGAAAACGCAGCAAAAAGGGAAGCTTGGACAGTGAAAGCCATCACTTGGTAAATGTTGTAGTCAAAGACAGGTCCAAGCTAATTTTTAGGAACTTAGTTAAATGAAAACACATTACGAGAAGGGTAAAATCCATTGCGCGAATAATTTAATACCCTATCCCATATCGTATCGGTAAAATAAACAACCCTTGGCAGCGGGCGAATTTTGAAATTGCTAACCCTTGGGTGGGGATTATTATGATCCATAAATGCGATGAATATACAAATATTTGCAAAGCATTACAACGTAGATACTAGCCAATCTGCTAAGAACCATGGTAGGTCAGATAAGTATGACACTTTCGTTATACAACATCCGGATTAAGCTTCATACAATACATACTTCATAGAATTTCCTATCATAGAGTTTAATTAGGTCCTTGATTGCATGAGTATTTTTGGCGCTCCCTTGCCTTCAAAATTCGATGATAGCATAAATACCAGCAAGTAGTTGCAACAATCCCTTTGGGATTTTCATATCGCTCTCAAACCTCATGACTACATGATGACACGTCGAAGTCCTTCAACCTTTTAATCAGATTAAACAGTGTGACAGAGATTGAATCCTGCTGCATCCATTGTAATTTTCAGGTGTTCCTCAACAATGAATGCTTCTTCGCTGTATGTTGCTGTTCAAATGCATGAAATTGGATGCTGTGATATCGCGACCATTAATCAACGCTGTTCGCTGCATCATGAGATAACGAATTCTTTCAATAATTCGATTTCCGAGTAACACTCACTTTGGAATTAATTTGATTTAGTGGCATATCCAGATACATGTCATGAGAACTTTGGAAGGTCTAGGATTAATTTCCAAACGGAGATAAACTTCATGGCCTAAATATCAGACATTTAGCAACAAACTTTTGTAATTTTAAATAACAGATTATTGCAACTTAATATCAAGAAGCAGATTAATTCTGAATAGAAAATTTAATTAAATTTTTCATCTTTGTACGTAAACATGTCTCCCTTGGTCATGACATAACTGGTGAACGGCTTTGCGTTTAATCCGCATCGAGATGCATTCAATTCAAAAGTGACAATCGGGTATATATACCGAGAGTCTGGTCAAGGTTTGGGATTGCAAGAGAATGCCACTCATTGGGACCACCCTCTGGAATATGCTGTTTCCCATCGACAATGATTGAGTTATGGAACAAATATGGAGATCATGTGGAGATCATGTGGAGTTCATATGGCTGAAGATATATTTTGCATCAGAAGCTTCTTAGAACATCAGATGCAAATGTAGGACGAACTTCACAGTGAAGCATCAAATTTAATTGAGATGACATTTGCATGATGATGATGAATACAATTTGGAATGACAACACCCAATCGGCCTAGCAATGCACGATACATTTAACCAAGAGCTGATGTGATTCCGAGGCATTGAGAAAAATAGTTTCCCTGTTAATCGGGAACAAAAATGTGCCAACGATACGCTTAGGAAAGTAATGAACGATGGAACTGGAGGAATTTTTTCTTAGATGTTCCTGGTGGAACTGGGAAAACGCTTTTGATATCAATGATGTTGGCAATGATTCGATCGCAAAATGGAATTACAGTTGCATTGGCTTCATCAGGTATTGCTGGAACGTTTTTGTAAGGCGGTTGTTGGACAGCTCCATTCAGAACATTCAGGCGTTTTTACATGCAAACTAATGAAACTTCAACTTGCCAATTTTGGAAGAATTCTGCGATGGCCATAGTGTTGCAGCACACCCAGTTTATAGTTTACATACTGAAATGGCGCTACAGTCCGCAGTCAAGCTGGGCCTCAACCAACACGCTTCTCTAATTAGCTCGGTCGTTAGCTTACCGCCCTTAGTTGTGCACATCGAGTTGGTTGAGGTCGGTTTCTACTTATGAAGGCGATGTCTTCAACTAGAGTGTCCGACGTGTGGCTGGAAATCGAAGACTCTACGAGCCGAGGTACAGGTACACATTCGTGCTACTAGCCATGTTGACTTGCTGTCCAGCGATATGTCGCTGTATTACAACTCGTATAGCTCGTGAGTGAATCTTCGTCTCCAAGTCAGTCAACAAAAACAGCACCGAAGATTTTTACCCCAAAATAACCAAAGATTTCTTGATCTGCTTTTGATATGGTCCAGGCATCAGAGCCGAAGCGCCCGAGTCCTGCTGGGATGATCAGGGTCTTATATAGCATCTCCATAGTAGTTCGAGTGAGTGCTTTACTGCTAAATTGTTTCCATAGCCCGAAGAAACCTAAGTTGGCCAGAGTAATGGCGGTGCCTTGGTAGACAAAGTTCCTCATTGTCTCAAAGCTATATATGCCAAAAGCGACTTTCTGCCAAGTTCGTCGATGTTGTGTGTCCTTTCGTGTTGACAGCATATATTTAGTCTTGTCCTCTTTTATTGCCAAGCCCTATTTTTGCAGCTTCCTCCTCTACACTAGCAAACGTGGCTATGACAACACGTTGGGTCCTACCAATGATGCCAATATCCTCGGCGTATGTTAGCAGGTGCACTGAGTTTTTGGAAAATTGCGCATCTGGTGTTGGCTCGGTAGTTTTGCACAATCCTGCCAAGAATCAAATCAAAGAATTCACAGTGTGTTAGTGCATCGCCATGGCCTAATGCATATTTTGGTATCGAATGTGTAGAAGAGCTCGTATCCGACCCTGATGGAGCAGCGAAAATTCTCCATCGTTATCCCACACAAACGGACGAGCTTAGGCGGCATACAAAAACTTGAGGCGCTCTCTATAAATGCTGTCGTATGCGGCTTTGAAATCCATGAATAGGCGGTTGGTATCGATTTCGACTTCTTGGGTTTTTCCCAGGATCTGCCGTATTGGGAAAATTTGATCGATGGTGGACTTTCCTCACCTAAAACCACACTGGGCCGATCAGGTTGTTGGTGGGCGTTCACATATTAACTCCGATAGGATCTTGTATGAGATGTTAAGGGGACTTGTCTGCGCAGTTCAGAGGATTTCCCTTTATGTGGATCAGGATAACGATGCTGAGGTTACAGTGTTCAGGCACACTTTCTTCCGAGCAGATGCTACTTACCAAATCACCACCGCCGGCTTTATAAAGTTTAGCGGGAAGGCCGTCATTTCCGGTAGCCTTATTAAGCTTGAGTTGAGATATTGCTATCATAACTTCACTCAGGGCGGGTGGTTGGCAGTTTCAGCTGTCGTTGCCAGTATTGAATGAATTCGTTCTGCGCTTTCGGAAATTGGTTCGTCATCGCCGTTTAACAGTCTGCACAATTGGATCTTCCATATCCTCAGCATCTATATCCTCAGCTTTGACGTTTTGCAATTTGGTTAGACCTGCCAACGTCGTTTCTGGAGTGGTACCTCTCTATAACCTCAATCGCGCGCTTTTCTTGCTCCTTTTTCTGCATTCTGAAAAGAAGGTGTTCTTCCCTTCTCCTTTGCCTATATAGCTCAATGGCAGCTTTCGTCTTCACCTGCAGCATAGCCTTGAAGCCTCTTTCTGGGCTGCGAGCATATGTCGACATTCCTCATCAAACCTGAGGTTTCTTGCTGCTGGGCGCGAGTTGCGTCTGATGGCTTGTTGGCATCGTTGCCATTGATTTTCGATATTCGATGTTGGTGGTATGGTGTTAATCGAGATGGTAATTGCGGTTGCGATTGCAGTCTTTCGAAACTAAATTTTGTCGCAGTATATCCGCATTATTACCTAGAATGCAACAACGTAGCGTGCCGAGTCGATGTTAGCTCCTCGGAATGTTCGGACATCCAAAAATATGGATGCGCGCCTCTTGTCTATTGCAATGTCATCAATTTCGTTGACTCTTCGTTAATCTGGAGACCGCCATGTCCCCTTATAGATATCGAGGTGAGGAAACCGTGTGCTGGCTAGAGTGGCGCTTCGTTCCGTTATGAAATCAATTAGCCTAAGTCCCTTACCAAATGGACTGTCGTGTAGGCTGTATTTTCCGACAATAATGCTAAAGATGTCTTGTCTTCCTACCTTTGCGTTAAAATCTCGCAGGACGATTTTTACATCGTACTTCCGTAGTCGCTCATAGGTTTTGCTTAGGAGCTCGTTGAAGCAATCCTTGCCATATCATCCTTTTCCTCCGTTGGGGTGTAAGCGCATAGCAGCCAGTTGCTTGGCTTTTTTATAGAGCTGTTACGAGCGACTTTTCGATCTCCTTGAGCTGGGAAGCTGCGTAGGCTCTCTTCTTTCTACGAAGGGTCTTCTTTTCCTCATTTCTACTGGCTCGCAGGACGATTTTAACATCGTACTTCCGTAGTCGCTCATAGGTTTTGCTTAGGAGCTCGTTGAAGCAATCCTTGCCATATCATCCTTTTCCTCCGTTGGGGTGTAAGCGCATAGCAGCCAGTTGCTTGGCTTTTTTAATAGAGATGTTACGAGCGACTTTTCGATCTCCTTGAGCTGGGAAGCTGCGTAGGCTCTCTTCTTTCTACGAAGGGTCTTCTTTTCTTCCTTTCTACTGGCTCGATACTCTTTTCTTTCTTTTCTTTCTTTTGCGGCATCTTCTGTCAACTTTTTTCTATATACAGTGGTTTCGGCTACCTCCTTGATGATGTCGCAATACTGGCACCACTTATTTTTTGCGTCTTTGGGAGGTGAGTATACAGAGGAGAGTTTGATACTCATACGCTCGCTGTATTCTTTGGATACTCCAGGTGTGTTAAGGCGTTCAACTTTGAATTTCTACTTCTGGGTAGTCCGCAGGTTCTTCTCGTTATTCCGTCGAGCTCTGAATTTTTGTAGCGACAAGTAAATGCTCAGAGTCAACATTTGCCCCTCGGAATGGGTGCACGTCAAGGATGTTGAATGCGTACCTCACATCGATTAGCACATGGTCAATTTGGTTGGTGGTTCGACGGTCTGGAGAGCGCCAGTTTGCTGTGTGGATCCTTAGCCTTGGGAGCATTATACTACTTATCACCATTTTACGAGCTGTTGCAAAATCGATTAAGTAGCCGTTGTCTATTGTCGTTTCTTGAATTCTGTGCTTAAAAAATAAACTGGCAAAGATGTTTTCCTTTCCGCCCATAGCATTGAAATCCCCGAGTAGGACTTTTACACCATACTCCGCACAGGCTCCGTGGGCTCCATCCAGGAGGTCATAAAACTTCTCCATGATGGGATCTTCAGCCTCGTCGGTAAGGGCTTTTGCACTTATTAGGCTTATGTTGTCGAGCTCAGCTTTGATGCGGGTTACAGAAAGCCGATCACTTATCGGCTTGAAGTCAATAACTTTTGTTCTAAGCCGATTTTCCCCCGACGAATCCTCATCCTAATACATGCAACATTTTGTTGCAGCCTTAATAAAGGTCGAAACTTTTTCTCTTCGTTATACCAGATCCTACCCAGCTCATCTCATGGATTGCGGTTATATCTGCTTCGTACTGTATGAGCACAGATTAAAGTTTTTGAGCAGCACTCGTGGTGTAGAGTCTTCATACATTCTGGGTACATACTCTCATGTCATAGTCTATAGACGTTCTGGGTCTTGTTGCCATATGAGGAGTTTCATTATCCAATGTTGGTTGCGTCTCTCTCATGACTAATGGATTTTTTCCATGGTCGGGAAGTTACCCCAACAGCAGAATCCGCAACCTGGAGGGCCAGGTCCTTGTTTTGACCTTAGAATAGCGGGACGGAAAATACCGATGATAGTAACCTATTTTGGGATATGAGCGCTGCCGTTGACCCATTGAGGGCTGATATGCCACCAACTCTTTGCCAACAGCTCAGTAGTGGAAATCCCTACTGACCTGGTGTTCAAATATGTCGAAGTTGACTCCATCTAGAGAATTCCTTCGCTGTTGCCTGAGAGTGAGTACCATAGGGGGACGACACTCATTCCACATGGGTTTGATATCCCTTCTCCAGTCTAGGCACACACCAGTCACCAGCGTGGAGGTGAGAACAGGAGTTGATAGTGAGAGGCTGGAGTGAAAACGCTTGTGTTCTCATGCTACCGCATCATTACCCATAAGCACCGGTAACGAAACTTAGTTGACAGTAATAATAGGCACTTAGGGTCGTATCGAATATCCATTACTCAGTAACGAATACACATTACGGTTTGCTTGAGCCCTATCCTCTTCGCACTTAAACAATGAAAATCCGTTGTTCCTGTTTTGTATAGCGCGCCCCATTTTTAACAACCCCCAACTGTCAGCTGGCACATTATTATCTTATTGTCCATTCGCAACAAATTAATATTGAATGCCAAAAAAATTAAAAAAATTTCATGAACTATGATGGTATACTACGTTTCCCTATGCAATCCCATTGCCTAGGAACTTTCGATTGACGGAGCATGCATTTCAAAATGCTAATCAGCTTATCTTCGCATATTTTTGTCTTCACAATGCCTATAGGAGAACCAAAAGCCAATCATTAACTATCACCTTTATGGCTGGTGTTGGTAAGGCGATGGGATGGCAATCCGCCTTTGCATTGTCCTTAACAATTAGGATGCCTTTTAACTCTATGAAATCAGATTACCAATGATTCCGGAGAGATGCACATGACCACCACCGTGAAAAACCAGCGAAAACCATTAGCCAACTTTATGGCTTTATTGTCCTGTTCACTTTGTGCTTTAGTTAGCAGCTGTTAATAATCTTAAGCTGCTTTTAGAATAGGGTGCTGGCAGTTGGTTCCTATATATCGATGCTTTTAACGCATTCAAACACATTTTTCGACATCAACTATGGAACTCATTACGGACTTCCTATGATGCGATATAATCCTTGCAAATGCATGTATGAAAATACTTTTAGGTTATCTGGCAGTGGTATCATAAATTGCAAGACAGTTTAAAGCCAGACTTACTTGTTTTGTATGTAATGAGTGTCTCATGAGGATCTTGATAAGCTTCTTCTAAATCGATGAAAAGTAGACTTAAGCAAGATGCTCTAGGGCAAACAACTTTAATCAGTATACAGCAAGTTTTCAGTTAAGAAAAAAAAAAAATCGGGGGCCGGGGTTGAAACATCAATATTCCATGTGTTTCGCCGATTCCGAATGACGATATCCTCAGAAATTTATTACTGCGCGTTGTACCAATATTAATTATTTTATTTATTTATCTATAAACAATATTACAGCTAACAGATATAAACATTCCATGAGAAAAATTAAAATATTTATTAGGTTAGGGCGGGGCTAGTTCGGGTACTTTCCACTTGAAGTCTCATAAAGATCCACTTATTCATAATATGGTTGGGTGTTTTAGAATGAGGGTAGACTCTGATTGGCTTTAACATGGCAATGCCCCGTATTGTAACTCTGACTACACATCAAGTGCTTATTTTTACCTCCAAGTGGTAACCATCGGGTACTGGTCTCATCCAACCGGATTTAACTTGCTAAACGATAAGCGCGAGTGCTGATAACAAGACCAGGAACAGCTACACTATAAACAGCCAGGTCAGAATGGAATGAATACACGGCCTGCTGTCATAGGCGAACCAAGACAACTTGCTTCGACATATTCTGACAACAGGTTTTCTAGGAATTCCAAGCGTTAGTCAGGCCCCTTGAACAGAGCTGGTGGCGGATGATCCGAAAGGCCAACGAAAGCGCTCCATCCCGTAGTGGATACTGATGGCCCCGTGTCCTAGGGGTATCTAATAAATTGAAACTGACCCTCCAGGTTGGGGGTTGTGCTTCAAAAAAAACCATTGTTACGAAGCAACCAATAGCCTCGGAAAACGCTGATATCATTGTTGACGACACAGCTAGACGAAAAAAGAACAACGCCGTTCGTATCTGCACCTAGAATGTGAGAACATTAAACTGGAGCGGTGCAAGCGAACAACTAGCGGAAGCCCTAAACTTCTACAAAGCAGACATAACTGCCATCAAGGAAATACGATGGGATGGGCCGGGCAAAAAGAGGATGAAAAACTGTGACATCTACTACGGACCGTGTTATAGTGAGCAGAAACAGCGACTATTCGGATGCGGATTTGTTACAAGTGCCAGACTTAGGCAAGAAGTTTTATGTTTCCAAGACATTAGCGAACGCATTGTAGCGAACCGCATCAAGGCCAAATTCGCCAACATAAGCCATATATGCGCTCACGCCCCAACGGAGGAAAAAGACGATAAAGCTAAGGATTGCTTCTATGAGCTCCTTGAAAAAACCTATGAGCGACTACCGAAGTATGAGATTTTAAAATCCTGCTGGGAGATTTTAACGCAAAGGTAGGAAGAGAAGACCTCCTTAGCAGTATTGTCGGAAAACATAGCCTACACGACAACACGTCTGGTAACGGACTTAGGCTAATTGACTTCGCCACGGAACGAAATGCCACTATAGCCAGCACACGGTTTCTCACCTCGATATCAAAAGGGGACATGGCGGTCTCCAGATCAACGAACGGTCAATCAAATTGATCACATAGCGATAGACAAGCGCCACGCATCCAGTATTTTGGTATTTTGGATGTCCGAACATTCCGAGGAGCTAACATCGACTCGGACCACTACCTTGGTGCAGCCAAGGATAGAATGCGGATATCCTCCACGCCCAACAATCCAGAAATGCTGTTAAAAAATTTAATGTCGAAAGATTGTAATCGCAAGAGACCGCCTAGACCTTCGCGCAACGCGTATCCCTTCTCGATTACCACCATACCACCAGAATCGAATGTCGAAGAACAATGGCAACGTTGCCAACATGCTATTAGATCAGCCGCAACTGATGTGCTAAGTTTCTCGCGCCCACCAGCAAGAAACTCCTGGTTTGATGTGGAATGCCAACAGATACTCGTAGCCAAGAACGAGGCCTACAAGGCTAAGCTGCAGGTGAAGACGAGAGCCTTCCCGCCGAGTTTATAAAGCCGGCAGAGATGACTTGGTACGTAACGTCCACCAAATCATTACCCGAATCTGGTCGGAGGAAAGTATGCCAGAAGAATGGAACCTCAGCGTCTTCTGCCCGATCCACAAAAAGGGAGACTCCTTAACACCGCCTACAAGATCCTATCTGCCGTAATATGTGAACGCCTGAAACCGTTTATCAACAACTTGACCGGCCCTTTTCAGTGTTGTTTTGAGCCAGGAAAGTCCACAGCCGATGAAATTTGCACACTTCGATAGATCCTGGAAAAGAAAACCCAAGAAGTCCAAATCGATACCCACCACCTTTTCATCGATTTCAAAGCCGCACGCGAAAGCATTTATAGAGACGAACTAAACAGAGCCATATCTAGTTTTGGTATGCCGCCCAAACTCGTCCGTTTCTGTAGGATGACGATATAGAATTCTCGCTGCTCCATCGGTGAACGACCTCACCGACATATTTGGTACCAAAAAAGAATTTAGGCAAGGCGATGCGCTGTCATGTGAGGTCTGCAATTTGATTCTTCAGAAGATTGTGCAAAACTTCCAAGCCAACACAAGAGGCATAATTTTCCAAAAATCTGTGCAACTACTAGCATACGCCGACGATATTGACATCATTGGTAGGACCCAACGTGATGTCATAGCCACGTTTGTTAGTAGCGGTAAAAATGGGATTAGCAGGAAATGAGGGCAAGACGAAGTATATGCTGTCAACACGGAAGGACACACAACAACGACGAATTGGACAGAACGTCACCATTGGCAGATATAACTTTGAGGCAGTACGGGACTTTATACCTTTATTCCTCGGCCCCGCTATTAACTCTGACAACAACATCTCGTCAGAAATTAAACGAAGAATTACTCTTGCCAACCGCTGTTTCTTCGGGCTAAGAAGGCAATTCAGTAGTAAAGCCCTCACTCGAACTACAAAGGAGATCTCATATAAGACCTTATCAATCTTGTCCTGCTCTACGACCGGCGCTGAAGTATGGAACGTTTCAAGAGCGGATGAAGAAATCCGTGATCGAACAGAAAGGAAAATTCTATTGAAAATTCTTCAGTACGCTTCGGACGTTTAAGATGGCTAGGACATGTAGAACGAATGGACACCAATACTCCGGCTCGCAGAGTCTTCGATTCACAGCCAGACGTCGGACGCAGTAGAGGAAGACCTCGCCTTAAGTGGCGCGCACAAGTAGAAACCGACCTCAACCAACTTGGAGTGCGGAATTGGAGGCAGTTAGCTAAGGACCGGGCTAATTGGAGAGGCATGTTGGTTGAGGCCCAGGTTCATTCCGGACTGTAGCTCCACTTAAGTAAGTAAGTATTCATAAAACAACTATATGAGGCTAGGACCAATGGAAAGAATGGACATCTGGGTTGCCTATGAAATTTAGAAAATTTGAAAATATGTAACCGAAGAAGAATAATTGTTGTCTCAAATGCACCCAGTGCAAGTGGTCCAATATGCCCCACTAAGGGCGGAAAAGTGAACAAATTAACTCCAGAAACGACAAAAAGGCTGAATTTAGAACAGAATTTTATTCAAAACAAAACAAAATATAAGTAAACAAATTTAAGAGAATTTGGAATCTTAGTCGCTGTTGCAGTTAATGCAAATAAAAATGACCCCAACCCCATGCGAGCACTTCGTATGAGCTCAATTCCGGCAAGTATGGCACTGTACCCACTGCTCTCAAGGTAAACTTTCAGAAAATGCTTCCATTGTCCTCCTCGTCCCCGCATTTTCTGATTCTATGGAAGTGCTTACCCAACAGGTAGTTACCTGTTATCACTCTCACCGCTTTGGTCTGTTTACAAGTGTTAAAGCTTTGCATGTTTAGAAGAGATGCAGCAGGACGATCCTAGTCATGACGGCAAAGTTGAGTTGAGGGAATATGTTAGTAAGGTAGTCCAAGTGCTTCTTCTTCATCATACTCATATCAATATACCCCCATTGTGATGCCCGTTGGGGATCCACGTGGGTGGTTGGTTCCTACCCCGTTACTGCCCATTGTTGCTAGTCCCTGTGTAGCCATCTACTTCTTATTGCAAACCTGAAATGTTTGGGATTGATGCGTGAGGCCATGGAAAAAGTATTTTCCTTAGAATTTCATTCTAAATTGGCTGAGACCTGAGTATGGCAGAGACAGTGGAGGGTATCGTCATCTATTTCTACATCACCGCAGCCTCTGCAAAGGTCATCATCTATAAGATGCATTTTCAGTCTGTGGCTTCTAAGTGAGTTGTGTTCAGTTAGACTGTCTACTAGTACAGAATCAGATCTCCTTTTTCCTTAAAGTTGCTTAGCACGTTTAGATTTTTTACGGTTGTGGATTACGCAATAACATACTGGAACTTCTTCATCTCCGGAAGCTGATTTTTGCAACACTTTTTTCTTGATTTGTGTTTTTTTTTTTCTTTTTGTCAACTTTTGCTTTGTTTTTGTTCCTCAATATTGCAGCTCGCCTCTTCCTTCTTTTGGTAAGTGTTTGCTTTCTTGGCCCAGCTTTTGGAAACGGCAAAACTACTTCTGGCGAAAATGTATGAAATCCTCGAGATGTAGATGTCCAAGGGTCATTTCCTGTGTTCTCAACAGCAATATCAGCGCCAGTTTGCTGGGAGATAAATTCCTGAAGTGCATTGGGAACAGCAGAACCTTCTAAGGATACAAGTTATTCCTAGGATTGGGTTTCCTTAAATCAGTAAAGATTGACTAACTAACCTGCTTCTGGACGATCTGTCACATATGACGGGTCGAATTCACCGGGAGTAACAATCTCCCTGTTGTATGAAAATATACGTGCTGACATACTTAAGTGGCGCTACAGTCCGGAATGAACATGGGCGTCAACTAACATGCCTCTCCAATTAGCCCGGTCCCTTGGTAACTGCCTCCAATTGCGCACTCCAAGATGGTTGAGGTCGGTTTCTACTTGTGCGCGCCACTTAAGACGAGGTCTTCCTCTACTGCGTCCGACGTCTGGCTAGGAATCGAAGACTCTGCGAGCCGGAGTATTGGTGTTCATTCGTTCTACATGTCCGAGCCATCTTAAACGTCCAATGCGGAGTTTTTTGACAAGGGACATGTCGCTGTACAGGTCGTATTGTTCTTGGTTGAATCATCGTCTCCATAGCCCGTCAACGTAAACGGGACCGAAGATTTTTCGAAGAATTTTCCTCTCAAATCGACAAGGATTTCTTCATCCGCTTTTGAGACGGTCCATGCTTCAGCGCCGTAGAGCAGGACTGGGATGATCAGGGTCTTATATAGGATCTCCTTGGTAGTTCGAGTGCAGGCTTTACTACTGAATTGCCTTCATAGACCGAAGAAATAGCGGTTGGCAAGAGTAATTCTTCGTTTAATTTCTGACGAGATGTTGTAGATAAAGTCCCGTACTACCTCAAAGTTATATCTGTCAATGGTGACGTTCTGTCCAATTCGTCGATGTTGTGTGTCCTTTCATGTTGACAGCATATACTTCGTCTTGCCCTCATTTACTGCTGAACCCATTTTTGCCGCTTCCTTCTCTATACTAGAAAACGTGGCTATGACTTCACGTTGGGTCCTACCAATGATGTCAATATCGTCGGCGTATGCTAGTAGTTGTACAGAGTTTTAGAAAATTGTGCCTCTCGTGTTGGCTCGTGAGTTTTGCACAATCCTCTCAAGAATCAGATTGAAGAAGTCACATGACAGCGCATCGTCTTGCCTAAATCCTTTTTTTGGTATCGAATGTGTCAGTGAGGTCGTTTCCGACCCTGGTGGAGCAGCGAGTATTCTCCATCGACATCTTACACAAAAGGACGAGCTTGGGCGGTATACCAAAACTAGACATGGCTCTGTATAGTACCGTCGCTATAAATGCTGTCATATGCGGCTTTGAAATCGATTTATAGGTGTTGGGTATCGATTTGGACTTCTTCGGTTGTTTCCAGGATCTGCGGAAGTGTGAAGATGAAATCGGTTGTGGACTTTCCTGGCCTAAGACCACAATGATAAGGGCTAATCAGGTTGTTGGTGAACGATTTCAGGCGTTCACATATTACGGCAGATAGGATTTTGTAGGCGATGTTGAGCAGGCTTATGCCTCTGTAGTTGGCGCAGTTCAGAGGGTCTCCTTTATTTCTGTATCGGAGGCAAACGATGAAGAGGTTCCATTCTTCAGGCATACTTTCATCCGACCAGATTTTTCTTATGATTTTTTGGATATTATTTACCAAGTCATCTCCTTCGGCTTTATAATGCTTGGTGGGGAGGGCGTCATTTCCGGCAGCTTCAGGGCACTCAGGTCGGGTGCTAGAAAGTTTCCGCTGTCGATGCCAATATTGAATGAATTCGTTCTGCCTGACAGCGGAATGTTGTTCGTTGTCGCCCTTTAACTGTCTGCAGAAGTGCTTCATCTCGACAGGATTCTGTTCTAGCCTTGCGTCCTTGGCATTGACGTTTTACACTTTGGTAAAACTTGCAAACATCGCTCCTGGAGCTACACATTTCTATACCTTCGATCGCACGGTTTTCTTGCTCTTTTTTTTTTCTCTCTGTGCTGTTCTCGTCATTCATACATATAGAGCCCAAAGGCAGCACTCGTCTTCACCTGCAGCTAAGCCTTGAAGGCCTCGTTCTTGGCTGTAAGCATCTGTCGACATTCCTTGTTTCTTGTTGGTGGGCTCGTGTAACCTAGCACATCATGTAACCATCTAATCTAATGGCATCTTGACTTCGTTGTCATTGTTCATCGACGGTTCATCGGTGGTATTGTAATACTACCGCAAATGCGGCTGTTCAGGCAAGAAAACTTCATATTACAAGATATGGATGTAACCAACATGTGGCTTTAACAGAACCTTGCCACGTGCCTTACTGCCACGGAAGCAATTCAATAATTACATGAGTCATTTCCTAATTGTGTAATCGGGCGTTTTTTTGATCAGAGTTGGCCAGCCATTACAAATTGAAAAAAAAAAAGTACGAAACTGAATTTATTCGTTCCTATGGTACCTTCTGAGTTTTGTATTGGTTAACTGCAGAAAAACATAAGGAAATTACTTCCTAATCAAAAAGGACATTTGCTGGTAAAATTTCAAGTCTCACAACCTTTATTGACGAACAACTAAAATATGAAGCGAACCAAGATAAGTGGGTTTCAGCAGCGGCAAATCGAGAAGGCAAAATGTTTGGCAACTAAGGCATGCTGAGGAGGCATTTACATGTTATGTGACACCAGAAGCTTCTACACGCAGAAATCGAACCCCCAAGTTCATTGCTAAATCCCAGCCCATCAAGTTTATTAGAAGAAATCGAATTACATAGCACTGATGGAAATGCTGATGGTTTCAACGGTGATAAGGGGCATGGTATCAGTGTTCGGGGAAAAGAAAATGTTTGTGCCTTGCAAAAGCAAACCACAAGCAAAGAGTGCTCTCTTTAGTCTGGTATTCCAAATTGAACCAATCGGCTGTCTGATGACTTGAGAGTTGATTTAGTGACAAAGGGTAGTACTCACTTTCCAAACAAAGATGGTGTCCTTTTAATACAGCCAAAGTTCAAAGGTGAAGCGATAGAACCAAGGGGACGAGTAGCTATCTTAATACGACCGGGCTTTACAGTTCCCTCTCTAATGGTGAAAGAGTATTGCGGAAATGGATGGCATACTCCAAGCTATCAAACATTTTGTTTGTATTTGCTTCATGCAAATGCACTGAATGCAAATTTTTAATATGTGGTGGAACCTGATCCCTTTCAGCACAAGGCACTGATCGCCACCTAACTTCATTAGAGAAGCGGAAAACCTTGAAAATTGGTTTCAAGGTGCAAATCACAATCGGCAACAATCTGCAAATGTCAATTGGTGCAGAAAAGAAGAAATGCCGCGATATGCTAAGATGGCTTTTGGACGTAATTTTGTTTCTTGCTCGCCAAAACCTTTCTTTTCGAGGCCACAGAGAGGGGTTCTCCACACACAATAGAGGAAATTTCTTGGAATCGGTGAAACTTATATCCATATATCACCCCCAGTTTTTAATGAGCATTTGTTGAGAATTGAGCATTCAATAGGTGATAGGTTAGGTTAGGTTTGATGTGCGGTTGACGCTCAGGTGAGCCGTCAAAATCGCATAGGCCTACATGGGCCCATAACGCTACCCTGCTTAGTATAAGTGAGTGTGATACTTATGTGGTGATCTGAGTTCGCTTGAAACAGATATTTGCTCCATCCCGATTTGCAGCAGAAAGTGAAGATCTGTGCTATAAGTTTTGTTGCTAGCTCCGTCAGCTGCTCGTAGTAAAAACTACCAAGGAGTTGGTTGCGGATGTTGCCGATCGCCGATCGCGGGACATTGACAGAATAGGTGTTGGATGTCCTCCTCGTCCCCGCATTTTCTGATTCTATGGAAGTGCTTACCCAACAGGTAGTTACCTGTTATCACTCTCACCGCTTTGGTGTGTTTACAAGTGTTAAAGCTTTGCATGTTTAGAAGAGATGCAGCAGGACGATTCTAGTCATGACGGCAAAGTTCAGATGAGGGAATATGTTAATAAGGTAGTCCAAGTGCTTCTTCTTCATCAAACTCATATCAATATACCCCCACTGTGATGCCCGTTGGGGGTCCACGTGGGTGGTTGGTTCCTACCCCGTTACTGCCCATTGTTGCTAGTCCCTGTGTAGCCATCTACTTCTTGTTGCGAACCTGAGATGTTTCGGATTGATCCGTGAAGCCATGGAAAAAGTATTTTCCTTAGAATTTCATTCTAAATTGGCTGAGACCTGAGTATGGCAGAGACAGTGGAGGGTATCGTCATCTATTTCTACATCACCGCAGCCTCTACAAAGGTCATCATCTATAAGATGGATTTTCAGTCTGTGGCTTCTAAGTGAGTTGTGTTCAGTTAGACTGTCTACTAGTACAGAATCAGATCTCCCTTTTCCTTAAAGTTCCTTAGCACGTTTAGATTTTTTACGGGTGTGGATAGAGTTCCACCTGTTGTTGTGTTTTATGTCCCACCCGTGATTTGTGGTCACATAGTGGCGGCTTAACAGACTGGTTTGTTTGATTAATGCTGGAAGAAGATCCCTTTCTCGCCACTTCATCGGAAATTTCAATGCTCTGTGTGTCTCTGTATCCAATGACCCAGCAGAGCTTAACATTATGCACAACGCCAAGAACCTTCAGCTCTTCCGACAACGCTTCACAAGTTTAGATTTTACTTCGACAGCAGAGATTGCTTTTATTGCAGCCTGACTGTCAATGAAGATGGTGATACCATCTGGTGATAGCACCAGCATTGCATTTACTTTGGCTGCATCTGCTAGTGACAATGTCTCAGCCTGGATGACATTGCTGTGCTCAGGGAGACGAAAAGTGCTATATAGCCTTACGTGTGTCTAAAATCTTTCCAGCTTGAACGCCTACGTCCATTTTTAAACCACTAGTGTAGATGGTTATGGTTCCGATGCCCAGTTCGTTCCCCTCCCACTCCTCTGTACTTGAAAAAGTCAAGTTGGGGCAGCATGTAGTCAGAAGGTACAGCTGAGCCCATGTATATGTTTAGAATTTAAGCATGTCCTCCTTAGTTCGTTTTAAAGCAGTTAAACTGGCTTAACCTTAAAGCACTTTTGGCAACACATTCCCTAATCTAAAGGTCTAGTGGTAGCAGGTTAAGAATGGTTTTGAGGCACACTGCTGGTGTGGTTCTCACAAGTAGCGCCAACACATGCTATTCCTTGTACCTTCGTCATATTTTTTCAAATAAGTGAACCCCTTTGTGGTGTGCTCCCAAACAATAAAGGAAAAGGAAGCGTGCCTTTTGTCTTCCGCTATGTGATCAATTTGGTATACCGTTCGTTGATCTGGAGATCACCATGTCTCCTTATGGATATAAAGGTGAGGAAACCGTTTTCTGTCTATAGTGGCATTTCGTTCCATAGCGATGTCAATTAGCATAAGTCCGTTACCAGACGTTTTGTTGCGACGGTTATGTTTTTCGACAATACTGCTAAAGATGTCTTCTCTTCCTACATTTACTTTAAAATCTCCCAGTGCAGTTTTATCATCGTACTTCGGTAGTCGCTCATAGGTTTTTTCAAGGAGCTTATAGAAGCAGTCCTTAGCTATATCAAATTTTTCCTGCATCGGGGCATGAGCGCATATAAAGCTTATGTTATGTTAGCTAACCCAAAGCACAACCCCGCACTTGAAGGCCCAGTTCAAATTTGTTAGACACCCCTAGGACACGGGGTCATCAGTATCCACTTCGGGATTGAGCGCTGTCGGTTCATCCGCCACCATCTCTCTTCAAGGGTCCTTCAAGTCCGAATATGTCGAAACAGCTCGTCTAGGTTGGATTGGGACTGCAGGACGGGCATAGCTTTTTTGTCTGACCAGGCTATGTTTAAGGTGTTGATGTTTTTCGTCTTGTTATCAACACTCTCACTTATAGTTTAGCAAGTCAAATTCAGTAGGATGAGACCAGTACCCGATGGTTACCACTTGGAGGTGAAAAATAAGCACTTGATATGTAGTCAGAGTTACAACCACTGAGCATTGCCAAGTTTACGCCAATCAAATTGTACCCAAGATCATTGGTTATGATAATATCAACATTTCGTCAATATACCATTTTAACCCATGCCCACTTTTTGGAGGCGTTTTCCTACAAGAACCCATTTTTATACCCTACGCCATACCATATTCATGTGGAAAACGTTGTTTTTTTTTGTCTACCAATAGTACAATTGCAGTACAATCTTAGGAACATTTTGGAAAAAAAAACTTTTAATGAAAATATTTCGAGAATAATACTATGAACGTTTTGTCTATAGAGGATTCTAACCCACGCCCACTTTTTGAGGACTATATCCTTTATAAAAAAAAAAAACAATTTTCAAAGCCTAACCCATAGCATATCCATAGAAAAACGTCGATTTGTACAAACACTGATTAATAAAGGCTGGATTCCAAAAGTAAAAAAAAAAAAAAAGACGCACATTGTGAATGCACACTGCTTTTCTGATCACAAAAATGTCAAAAAAATTGATCCCACTCGAATCACTGATTCGTGCACCACTGGGCTGTTTAATAAAAGTCATTTTATATGTTATAAAGGGTTTTTCAATAAGAGCGCTACAAAAGTTTTTTCAAATAAAACAAAAATGGTTTTGCATATCAATGAAATTCTTTATTCCTGTGAAAGTACGTTCAATGCCATTATGTATGGAACTCAATTTCTTTTGCACGGCCACCACGGGCACGCTTGCAGAAGTCCAGACACTGAACCCAATTTTCGACGGAACGGTTTTCAAGCATAAATCGGCCGATACTGCTGCAATTTCACGTTCGATATTCGTGCGAAGTTCATCAATCGTCGCTGGCTTGTTGGCATAGACCATAGACTTGACGTAGCCCCACAGGAAATAGTCTAACGGCGTCAAATCGCACGATCGAGGTGACCAAGCGACTGGACCATTTCGTGAGATAACACGTTCTCCAAACTTGGCTTCCAATAAATTGACTGTGGCATTCGCGGTGTGGCCTGTGGCGCGGTCCTGTTGAAATCACATGTCCTCCAAGTCTATATCATCCAACTGGGGCCAAAGATATTCGGTTATCATTGAACGGTAGCGATTCCCATTCACAGTAACGTGCCGGTCTTGATCATCACGGAAGAAGTACGGTCCAATGACGCCGCCGGCCCATAAACCACATCAAACCGTAATTTTTTCGGGATGCAATGATGACTCATGGAGTACGTGTGGATTGCTGCCTGACCAATACCGCAAATTTTGTTTATTGACGAAGCCATTCAGCTAGAAATGAGCCTCTTCGCTGAAGATGATTTTTCGATGAAAATCCGAATCATTTTCAAGTTGTTGCTCAGCCCAATTCACGAACATGGGACGTTTATGGTGGTCAATCGGCTTCAGTTCTTGTGTCAATTTAATCTTGTAAGGATGTAGGCCAATATCTTTTCGCAAAATTCGCCACAACGACGTCACAGAGATGCCCACGCATTGAGAACTACGTGTGAGTTACACATTAGGGCTTTCTTCAACTGAAGCCTCAGCGGCCGCAATATTCTCGACACTACGGGTCTCACTATCACGATAACATTTTGTACTGTGCCTGTGGATTCAAATTTTTCCACTAGACGCTCAATTGTTGATCTGCTAGGACGATTATGACGACCATTAATTGGATGTAGCGCTCTTAACGTTGAGGCCACTGACTCCGAATTTCGGTTGTAAATTTTAATCATTTCGACTCGTTGTTGGATCGTATATCTTTCCATCATGAAATTGCAAACCTTTCTGAGGAGAAATGTCAAAAGAGCGGCAAGAAATATGGCGTCGTTTGCTGTCCCTGTCGCTCAACTTTTGTAGCGTCCCTGTTGAAAAACCCGATAATAAGTCTTTATTTCATTACCCGCCGACTTCCACTGACTACCATTTTTCTCGATACCTAAAACCTAACTTCGTTCAACCTTAGTTCCCACGCAGACGCATTGCCATTATCTTGCACCTACAGACGCAAGTTGACACCATTCGTCGTGAAACGCGTAACGGATGCGCGTGTATGAACAAATGCAGCGCATGCTGCAGATAGGTGGACAGCCTATCTTGTTAACTTTTTGTAAGGACCAGCTATCGTAAAATGTTTCTAAAAATTTGTAACAAACATCCTATCAACAGCTTTATAACGAACGTTGGTTGGTACAATTCCAACAAGTTGAAGGATATTCATTCGGTTCCAACTGAAATCTCAAAAGTCATTTGCATCACAATCATTCACGATGCTCTGTTTGCTTTTGTTTGCGCAGTTGATACTTTCAAAATTCGGTTTTTGGCAAAATCATGCATTTCATCATAGAAATGCGTTTGCATTTTGGAAATTCAATTCAATTCCACTCCCACTTTTTGGGTATGCAAAACGATGTAAACAAAACCACAAAGGTGATGTTTCAACGTTTCAACAGTCGTTATTTAATAACTGACAATCGTCCTGGTAATACCCGTCCTTCTCGAATTGATTTTCATATATAATTACCTAAAAATGTGCTAATAATATGGAAAGCCCGAAGCTGACTTGCAGTTCAGAATACAATACACCATTTGTAAGGAAGCTTCCCTCCCCCACCATATATGATAATTCGGTTTTATAAAAGAGAATTTCATGAGAAGTATATACCTAGGTACAGGTGTTTAGGGTTTCGTTACCAGTCGAATAGCTTTTTCAGTAATAATGCCAACCCTCACCAGAATATACCATTTCAACATCCTATTAGCCATTTGCATCCTTTATCTATCGAAAAATTAATAATCCATCTCCATCTGTTTGGTTCGATTCTGTAAATATTGCATATTGCAAAGTTTACCGAGTCACCGAAGATACAATTTCCACATCCTATATTGCTTGAATTAAGGGTTAGTCAATTGCATCCTCATTGTATCGCAAAAGTTATTAATCCACGTATTTGTTTGGACTCTGCAAACATTTCATACCGCATGTAAATATGATGAGCTTAACAAAGGATAGATAGATAGATAGTCAACTTTGTATCTAATTACACATTAGGTTTGTTACCGCAAATTTTACACAGAGATTTTATATCAAGTAATTTACCTTTGAAATATTGTGTATACGAATTATTTGATGCTAGGAAGGACATCTTGTAGCGGCGCTGCAGATGAACATTCTTAACACCAAGATCTGGGGTGAAGCGAATTTGCGCGTACGGATTTCCTCGGACAGCAAGTCGTGTAACCTGATAGAATTAATAAATTGCGCGTACGTTCCACGGACAGCAATATTTCCTATTTCTCAGCTTATACAGACCCAGGCGCGTCTCTTCACAGTGTAAGCAGCGACACCCCCCCCCCTTACAATCTTTAATATTGCATTTGGCACAAATACCAACAAAAACTCTAAATGAAATGAAAAAATATTGCATGGAAAAACATGTTCCGACTAGCAATATGAGTAAAATGTACTAAACGCAATTGTGCTTACTTATCTTTAAGGGACGCTTACAGTCCGGGGTGGAGCACAGCCTCAACCAACAGGCCGACATCGTCGTTTAACAGTCTGGAGAAGTGGTTTTTCCATATCCTTAGCATTGACTGTGTCTTGACTACCAAATTTTCTTGTTCATATCGAGAGGATTCGGTTCGAGCACTGTGTCATGTGGCTTTGTCGTTATAATTTTTGGTAAAAAAAAAGCTTACGAACAACGTTCCAGGAGTGGCAACACTCAATGTTCTCGATCGCGCGGTTTTTCGCTTCTTCTCTGCCTATAGAGCTTAATGGCCAGCTTCGTCTTTATCGAGGCCCTTAGGTCTCGTTCTTGGCTGCGAGCAGCTGTCGGCATTTTTTATCAAACCAACGCTTTATTGACGGTGGAAGCGAGAATTCTAGCACATCAGTTCGGCTGAGCTAATGGCTTGTTGGCATCGTTGCCATCGTTCTTCGACATGCGATGCTGGTAGTATGGTGCAGTGGCGAGGCGTCCATATAACTCGATTCCTACCGAGTTACCTACCTTTTAACCCTAGATTCATAAACTATATTCATTGTTAAATCATTCATAAACATAGGTCTGTGAGACCCCTTACCTTCAAAGTTATCTTATTTACTGTCTATAAAGATTTTTGCAAAAAAAAAAAAACACATATCTAGGTTACTTTAAGAAACATTTATTATAAATAAATAAAAGAAAAAACTATAAAATTTGTTCACTCGGTGCAATCCTGACACCAGTTCCCGCGGTGCTCCCCGCACATGGGACGTTTACAGGAGGTGCAGCAAAATCTGGTCTTGCGTTTTTTTTTGCAATCGCAGAAAACACAATTTTTTCTGGGTTGATTTTCGGAGTTGACTGAAACGCATGGCAAAGTATCACCTAAAATGGCATCAATATTCCTTTTTAGGCATCGCCTCAAAGTTGGTACTTCACGACGATGACGCAACCAGGGCTCTATCAATTTCGGTGTTATTTCCTTTACAAATGCTCGCCTTGTCAAGGGTTTTTGTTTATTACGGCTGCTATTACGTACGTGGATGACAAAAGAGTTTACTATAGACATATTTAGTATTCCAAAAAAGTAGCATAGTGGCCATCTTTGTGTCTTCCTACTGCAAGACATATTATGACACATTTGGTCAATGGTTGAATTATAAAATTCTATGATATCTGGCTTACCAGAAGACGGTGCCAAAATTCCATTTTCGTGAGTTGTGGAAAGCAGAAGAACGTTTTTATTTTTTTTTGGCCTGTAAGATACTAATGTAGATTTGCCATCGAAACAAAACATTGAAGATCCTGTCGGTCTTGGTTGCAAAAGTTGTGGAGGGATCTCTCGCTTGTTAGATCGAATTGTACCAACAATTGTTAATTTGTATGGCTCCTGCAATAGATCTTTTGCTAATGGTACTGACGTGAACCAGTTATCCATGGTCACATTACGATTACTACCTCGCAGAGTTTCCGTAAGTTTCTTGACGAAAAAATATGCCAATGGTTCTCCGTTCGAATTTGTGCCCTTTCCCATATATGGTATCGCATCTATCATATAGTTTGTCTTCGAATCACAAATGATTACTGTTTTTATTCCATATTTGTCGGGTTTTGATGGTATATACATTCGAAATGGACAACGTCCACGAAATCCCAGTAGCTGTTCATCCACAGTCACAAATGAACCGGGCTTGTAACTGTCTCGACATACAGCAATAAACTTTTCCCATATTTCCCTTACTGGCGCAAACTTATCAACAGCTTTTCGATCTTCTCGGGTCGTTTTATCATCGAATCTTAAACAGTTCAGTAAAAAATCGAACCTATCTTTGGACATAACTGAATTATATTTAGTTCCACTTTCGGTTGGATCAAACAGCTCTGCGCTTGTGAGATGGTTATCTTTTTTTCTTGCAGTTAATAAAAGCAATCCTATCAAGGCATTTATTTCTTCAGTACAAGTATCACTAACTGTAGCTGTTTTATCCGTGTAATTTGCTCTTTTAGTAGAGATCTCTGTATTGGTGTGCAATACAATGATATTCACTATCGAATCAGAAGCAAACAATTTGAATGGGTCTCGTGGATTTATTGCATTTTTAGCTTCATTTTTCGGTCCTTGAATAATGTGAATTATGTTTCTTGCTTGAGTTCGGGAAGTGGTACCTTGGGATGGGTTTGCTGACCACTTGTGACCGTTCTTGCCTCTCAGATTGTTAATTGATGGGATAATTATTTGAGCTGCTGGTTGTCCTGAACTCACCTGTTCAAAAACAGGCTGCTCACTATCTGATGAATCGGACGAATTAATACAACGGCGACGGCGACGGCGACAAGGATTTGACGTTTGAAGAGGTTCGTCATCACAATTACTTGAATCATCTGTAGGTCGTTCACTTTCAGTCTCTAAAATATCTTCAACTTCACTGCCAAAATCATTCGGAGGAAGAGCGTCTTCATCGTCTCTGGTTAATAGTGAATATATTTCTTCTGTGCTTAGAGTAGCCATGCTGAAGAACAAATCGAATGAAATAATATTTCAGCGACACCAAATAAAATTGATTGCAAATTTATAATTAGCAAAGCGATTTACCAACCAAAATTAAAACAACGAATATGTATACTAGATAGTAATTATCAAAACTAATAACTATGTGCGCAATTTATAATAGAACATATATGGATTAGTATATATAGTCCTTTCTATGAAATTCCCGCACATTCAGTTCAGTTTATAAGGTAAATATAAAACACGCAACTATAAAAAATTGTAACACTATTCATAAACATACGTACCTCAGACCCCCTGCATGTAAAATATCGAAAAATAAACAAAACTAAACGTCTATGCACCAACGAAACTTGCGCTACACTAAGCTCTCTTTGTTTTAGGAAGGTACTGAGATGCACGTGTTTATATCTCTTTCACACCGCATGCTATGATTGATTAATCAACTGAGAGGGTCTGTGAGACCCATGTTTATGAATCTAGGGTTAAAATTCTACTTTTCAACAATGTACCAATAAAACAAGCAACATGAATCTTAATATCTCCACATAAACATAAAATATGTGTGTTTCCCACACCTGCACAGCACGCGCAGCAACAAATCCTATCAACAACCCCACAACCTGCAAGTCATCCGCTTTCCGCTTGGAAGTGTAACCCGAAAAAAGCCGTGTTATAAAATATTTGGCCGGTTAGAACAAATTGGTTTTCTTTCCTTGTTTTCCCTTTATCGTTTAATGTGTTTGACTCCTCTCTGTTTAACACACGCTGTCTTATGCAAAAAAATAACCCGATGTTCAACGACTTATTTGGTGAATTTTGTGTATCTATGATTATTTCTGTTTTTAAGTTGAATTTTCTTAAAAAAAAAAGTTATAGAGATAGGGCGCTCTACTCCTTCTATGAAAATAGATTATAAGCGCAAGGATGGTTTTGTTTCGCATTTTAATGCATCCATATACCAAAAATATACTTTGGTTGACTGGTAGTTGTAAGCTTAACAAAATGTTTTGTTTTCCTTGTCTTCTTTTTTCAAATTCCCCTAGTGTTTGGAGCCGTACGGCAAATAAACAGTCAAAACGAAGCTGTTTATCTTTGTACGAATTCGGCACTAATCGCATTGAAACCTCCTTAGGTAATTCCTTTGAAGCTCACAACAAAAACGTTGATAGAAACCGTAAATTAATGGAACGTTTTATAGATACAGTAGTTCTTTTACGAACGAAAAGCAAGATTCTATTAATCGTGGTAATTATGTTGAAATAATTTTATACTTATCTAAGTATGACACATTAATAGACTCCCATTTAGATTAAAGATGAAATTAAAGTAGAAATAAGTGAAACGCGAATTGCGTCCATTATGATCGATGAAACACCAGACGTGAGCCATAGGGAACAACTAAGTGCCGTATTGCGTTACTTATCGGAGGAAGGAATAGAGGATATGTTTCATGGTTTTTTTTTTTGACGTTAGTGAGAGTCGAAATGCAGATGAGCTCTCAAAACACATTTTTAATATACTTGATGTACAGTGCACCACGGATATAAGAAACTCTGAAAATTCCAAAAAATTCTTTCCTATATCCGAGTTTTTCTTACATGCAAACAACGGATATAAGAAATCAAATTTCTTATATGCATAAAAACAAAGGCTATACGAAAAAATATTTGTCCGTTAGGTGGACTTAGGTTAAAATTTTTGTACAGCATAAAAATCCTAAGTCCAAATAGTAGACATAGGCTAGTTTTGCAACATGAAAATAATGACTTAGGACTTAGGATTATTTTGTACTGTTAAAACTGTAAACGAACTACCGCAAGTATGCAGATGGTGCTCACACTGGAACGTGCGAAATGCAACTGTCTTCCATATGACGTAAAAATCTCAAATTTCGAATTTTTGGACTTCGGCTAGTTCTGCATTGTAGCGACGAAAAGAGGAAAATATTGTTTACCTACCCAATTAAATTCGAATTTTAAAAGGAACAATTTATATCTCAGTTAATAGTCTTTAAAAAATAATCTTCAATTTTGTTTTGAATTAACTTATTATAAAAACGTTGAAGAAGTTCTTCAATGTAATCCAAATGTTGTTCTTCATCGTCATCAAAAAACCGCTTCAATATGAAGAACGCTCCGATAGCTTCGGTCCTTGTTGGCTGTCGTAATAATTTTGGCACGTCTTCACGTTCAATTCTTTCTGGTTCGTCGTCTCCATACTCCATCATTTGCATTTCATTTACAAGCTGTTTTTCGTTTATTTCCCCGAAACAATGATCATTTTCAAAACATTCAATGTAACGGACATTGTCGTCAAATTCGCTTGAATTCTGTTCGTCGAAACAGATAGTTTCAGCATCCGATTCAGTTTTGAAAAAGCTGGCTTTGCTGAAACAGTTTTTGATTGTTTGAGATGTAACTAGCCACCAAGATCTTTTTATAATGTGCAAAGCTTTGAGCACCGTCATTTCTTTTAAAAACGTTTCGATGCAGTTGGCTTCAATTGCAAGAACTTGTTTCCTCACCAAATTCGTTCTGTAATGAGCTTTGAATGATTGAATGATACCTAAAGCACAAAAGTAACACTGACTTCAATGACGTAACTAAATATTAAAATTCTACTTTACCCTGGTAAAGCGGCTGTATGAGACTTGTAGTGTTGGCTGGAAGGAAAACAATTTCAATATTGACAGGTGTATAACTAAGCTTATGGCAGGACGCATTATCCACCAGAAGCAAGATTTTCTTTTTTTTCATTGACATTTTATCATCCATCTCTTTAATGATTTCGGCCCAAAGGGTGCTTGTCATCCAAGCATTTTTATTCCATTTAAAGGGAACTGGAATTTGTTTTCCTCGGAAACAACGAGGTTGTTTGAATTTGCCAATAGAAAAAATTAATTTGTCGGACCCAGTTGCGTTGCAAATCAGAAGTAATGTTATTCTCTCCTTTGGAATTTTTTGGACGCTTACTGTTTGGTTTCCTGAAATATATGTTCCATTGGGCAATGCTTTATATAGCAAGCCGGTCTCGTCAGCATTGAATACATCTTCAAGTGCATATTTTTTTAAGAGATTGGGAATGACGAACTCTTTGAAATTGTGTGCGGCTTCCTCATTAGCAGAACAAGATTCACCGTGCAGCTTTTTAAAACAAATGTTTTCGTTTTTCTTCCATCGGTGAAGCCAGCCCTGATTAGCCTCAAAATCAGGGATATCCAATTCGTTGGCAAATTGTTGAGCCTTCTCGAGCAATATAGGTCCTGTAAGTTTAGCATTTTTCTCTGACATCTGTTCAAACCATTTGGTCATTATTTTATTTAAAAGTTCATGTTTTGGTTTTCTGTCCCTTTTTTTGTCAAAATTTTTACAGGTAAATTTTTGTTTTTCAATTTCATTGGCGTTCTTAATTATTTTACACAGTGTGCTTTCAGAAATCTGAAATTTATTTGCAACTTCTTTTCTGGCTTTTCCCGATTGTATTTCTTCCAAAATCTTAATTTTAATTTTTAAGGAAACAGTGTTTCTTTTTCTGAGTATTTTAAATTAAAAAGAAAACAAAAGAAGATTACATCGTAGAGCAACAGACACAAAATAAACAAGAAATATGCCAAATGCAAATGTCACGTTGCAAATATATTCGCGCTCTTTCCAAACTGTTGCTGTCATTTTATTGGAAAGTTGGAAGCTGTCATTAAGGGTGGAAACATATTTATTTTTGCAAGCTGTTAAAATGATTTTCTTATATACATAATATTTTCTCCTAATTATTTATATTTGTGCATACAAATCACAGTCTTATAGCCGTGGTTTTCTTTTATGCGCGTTTCTTTTAAAGTTTGATATCAAAGATAAATGTAAGAAAAAGACATGGTGTTTCGGTTTGCGTTTCTTTTAAGCGAGTTTTTCTTATATGTGTGTTTCTTATATCCGTAAAATACTGTATACGGTTGCAAGGAAAAGTTAATAGGGCAATCTTACGATGGTGCCGCGGTTACGTCCGGGGAAGTAGGTGGAGTTAAAAAAAAGGTCCTCGATGCATGTCCAATGGCTAATTTTTTTTCTTGCTATGCACATGTTTTTAATTTGGTGTTATCTCGATCAATAGAAAATAAATATAAACACTGTAGTGCGCTTTTTCAATAAATCAACTAAACGTTCATATATTTTAAAACAAATGGCAAACCGACGCATGCCGAGAGTATCAGAAACTCGCTGGCATTACCATTCACGAATAATTAACGTTATTTTTAACTGTAGATTAGATATAATTGAAACTTTTAACCAAATATTAGGCAATCCAAGAGAATGGGATAATGACGCACTTGCAATGGCTGAAAGTTTATTGTTTAAACTTGTAGGGAAAGAGTTTTGTTTTATATTATAATACGGTTTCCGAGATTTTTGCTAAACCCATGTATTGTTTAATTTAACACAAAAAAAAAAAAAAAAAAAACAAACGGATGTTGAAGTTGCTAAGCGAGAAATCGAGTGTTTTGAGTCTTGGCTTTGTACTGAGTTTGTAAACAAATTTGATTCCATTTTTGAAAGCATAAACGATTGTGCTGAACCACCACGAAAACGCCGATTACTCGACATTGATTTGAAAACTCACTAGAAGTGTCTTCTTGTAAAAATAAAGGACAATATTATATCCCAACTTAAAGACAAGATATAAATCTTTCACGAATTTAATTTTTATGGATTTACTTAATAAATCCAAATACAGTAATTTTGTACTATCAAGCCCAGATGATAAAATATCTTCTCTGATTAATTTTTTTCCTGGAATTTTCGATTTAACAGCTTTGAAAAATGAACTAAAAGTTCTCTATACTACATCTTCACTTCAACAACTTGACGTTCTATCACTTAATAAACATTTGAAAATCGAAATATTGCGTGAAACATTTTCCCAGGTTTTAAAATTAAGTGCCATCCTTTTAACACTAACGCTTACTGTTGCCTCCGTGGAGAGATCTTTTTCCACTCTAAAAAGAATTTATACATATACAAGAAATTCTCAAGGAGAAAACAGGCTCTCTGATTTATCACTTTTATCAATAGAAAAGCGAATCCTTTTAAAAATGAAAAGTAGACTTAACTTTTACGAAAAAGTTCTTGCAGAATACAGTGAACTCGCGAAACGGTGAACACCGCATAATGTGAACACCGCTTAATGTGAACAATATTTTTTTTACATTGACTACCTTAAAAGGTGAACAAAGTCTGAAGGCTCTAAAAGGTGAACAAAAAAATGTATTATATTTGCGTTTACAAGGCATAACTACTTTATGATTTGAATGAGTACGAAAAAAGTAAAGTTTTTAAAATTAAATGAAAAGGCGGAGATTTTGATTAAATTGAAAAAGGGCGCCAATGTGACGAGTTTGGCTAAGCTATACAATGTTGCTAAATCCACAATATGCGGAATACGTAAGAAAGAAGAGAAAATCTTAAAGTGCGTCAACAATACATTTTCTGGACCAGGAATAAGAAAAACGATGAGGACGTCAGAGTTACCCAAAATGGAGAAATGCCTCTACGGTTGGTTCAACCGAATGCGAAAGAAAAACTTCCCTGTAAGTGGATTAATGCTTAAGGAAAAGGCTAAGGAATTGTACTCAAAAATCAAAGAGAACGAAAGTGGATTCAACGCCAGTGATGGGTGGCTGCAGCGTTTTAAAAAAAGGTACGGTGTTCGCCTTCTCAAAATATCTGGAGAAAAATTGTCATCGCAGACTGAATTGGTGGATCCATTTAAATTAAAGCTGAAATCAAAAATTGACGAATTGGGATTGTGCAATGATCAGTTGTATAATACTGATGAATCTGGTTTATTCTGGAAACTTTTGCCAGAAAAAACTTATGTGTCATCGTCGGAAAAATCTGCTCCGGGCGTAAAAACAGAAAAGACGCGAATCACGTTCTTGTGTTGTGCAAACGCATCAGGATCGCATAGATTAAAGCTGTTGATAATGGGAAAAGCTAAGAAACCTCGATGCTTTAAAAATTTTAACTGCCCTACTGATTATAAAAGCTCAAAAACGGCCTGGATGACATCTATAATTTTCAAGGATTGGTTTCATCAATCGTTTGTTCCACAGGTTTTAACAATATTATCTCCAAAATTTCACTGTTCCAAAACGTGAACAATCCACAAACGTGAACACCCTTGGTTTGAATTAGTTCACCTTTTCGCGAGTGCACTGTATGTTAAAAAAGATCGAAGAATAGACTTAGAGTACAAATAAAAACATCAATTTAGCATAACTTTTCACAATTTTTGCTGTTTTTAAACTCTTACCTATCATTAAAATTGTTAGGTTCATTGTAAAATTTGGCTTTAATGACTTGAAGTAAAAAAAATTGGCTTGAATTGCTTTACTTATATGCGATTCGCAATACACAATATAATTTCAGAAAGCGTCTGCAGGTGCATATTTTTGCCAACTTACCATTATAACATTTTCCACGCCACGCCACTGGTATGGTGTTAATCGAGTGGTTACACGATGCACGAATTCCTTGGTGGTTTCTTGCGATTGAAGTCTCTTGACAATAAATTCCTTCACAGTTTTTCTGGTTTGTTGTAGAGTCGTGGAGCGACTATATTGATCCTTTGCCTCAACTAACTGCCAAATTATCTGAGGTCGGCTTTTTCTTGTGATGGTTGGGTGTTGTGGAACGAGGGTCGTGCCCAGTGGTTGTAACTCTGACTTCACATCAAGTGCTTAATCTTAACCTTGTTAAACAGGGTGCTGAAAGTATCGACTGCTTCTACTGGCAGATGAAATCTCAAAAGACACGATGAGCACGTGCCCAAAGTAATGTGGGACTTTAACTCCACTAAAACCACCACCCTTTTTGTATATTTATTTCAACTTAGTATGCGACTTATCTAGCAATCTTTTCATCACGAGTAATGAATGTTTGGCAGGTAACATTCCTTTGGGAGTTCCTGCTTTTTTCGCAATTTATAGCGCGGTTTGTTATTATCGGGCAAAATCGAAGGGGGTAGTTCTTTGAAGACGCTGCAAGAAATTTGTTTCGTCAAGAATTTGAAGATCCGTTGTGTTAACGCGTCCAAATAAACGTTTTTTATGTTTGCGTGCAAAATTGTTCGTTTCATCCTTAACCGCGGGAATTCCCAGATCTCTGCGTAGATCTTCATTCCTTATATACCACGGCGCATTGACGAATGATCTTAACATTTTGTTTTCAAAAGTTTGTGAAATATTTAGATTCGTTTCACTGATCTGGAAATACGGTATACAGCTATCGGGTTGTATAGTTGTATACCGTATTTCCAGACCGGCTTTGGCACTTGCTTGTATAATAGCAGCTTGTTAGGTTAAGCTTCGAATATATTCCGAGTGACCAGAACAGTTCTCTGTTTTTATTTTTTAATTTCTTCGCATTTCTATTTTACATGCGACTTCCATTTTAATTTTGCATCGAGTGTCATTCCGAGATATTTCGCTTCATTTGCAAAAGGGACACGAGCCGTATTGAGAAATACTGGCAAATTGTTTGTCCGTTTATACGAAAAATCTACATGAATCGATTTGCTCTCGTTAAGTGCAATCCGCCAGGATGTTGTCCATTCCTTAACCTCGTTCAGAGCGTTTTGTAATTTCATATTTGTTTCCTCAATTGTTGTGCCAACTGCTAGTATAGCTGTATCGTCAGCAAACGTGGCAACTATTGTATCGTTTGTTTGCGGGGTATCACGTGTAAATAGGAGGTACAAGAGTGGGCCAATGACGCTTCCTTGGGGTACTCCTGCCAACATTTCTTTGAACTCTGGATGTTCATTTCCAAGTTTCACACGGAGGAGTCTATGCTCAAGATACGACACGAGGATTTTATATAATTCTTCAGGCAGAACTTGTCTTCGCTTGAATTGAAGGCCTCTATGCCAAATTTTGTCAAAAGCTTGCGACACGTCAAGAAATGCGGATGAGCAAATTTTTTTTCTTCGAAAGCTTTCTCAATTACATCAGTAATTCGATGAACTGGGTCCACAGTCGAATATTTACTTCTAAAGCCAAATTGATGGTCGGGTAGAAGGCGTTTCTGATCAATAACGGGGTGTAAGCGACAGAGTAATATCCTTTCAAAAACGTATGAAATTATGGGAAGAAGTGAACCGTAATTGACTTGCTAAACGATGAGCGCGAGTATTGATAGCATTACGCAAGACAGCAACACTATAAACATAGCCTAGTCAGACTAACAAGGTGTGCTGTTCCTGGCGAACCTACACAATGTGCTTCGACATATTCGGACAACAGTTTGTCTAGAAATTTCAAGGGTTATTCAGGCCCCTTGAACAGATATGGTAGCGGATGAACCGAAAGGCCAACGGCAGCGCTCAATGCAGGATACTGATGGCCTCGTGTCCTAGAGGTATCTAATAAATTGGAATCGGCCCTACAGGTTGGGGGTTCTACTTTGGGTTAACTACCGACCCATTTAAAAAAAAAACTGTATGTTACGAAGCAACCAATAGCCTCGGAAACGACTGTTTTGTTGCTGACGACCCAGCTTAACGAAAGAAGGACAACGACGTTGGAATATGAAAACATCAATCAGGAGAGGTGCAAGCGAACAACCAGCGGAAGTCCAAAACTCCTACAATGCAGACATTACTGCCATCAAGGAAAAACGATGGGACGGGTTTAAAAAAAAGAGGATGAAAAACTTTGACATCTACTGCGACCGTGTTATAGTGAGAAGAAACAGCGACTATTCGAATGCGGATTTGTTATAAGTGCCAGACCTAGGCAAGAAGTCTTATGCCAGTCGCACATTAGACGCGTTATCGTACGGATTCGACCTGTGTGAACACGTAAGGCCACGCACAAACAATTCCGAACTTGCAAGAACTATGGGCGCGCACACTATGTGCGAGTTAGCCGTAGGTATACGTACGTAGTTCCGAAGTCTCAAAAAAATCCGAAAAGGTTAGGACTTTTCAATAGCTTCGTACGTTGCAACCAGTTCACGAGTAGGATATCACCTGGACATTGTCCATTTGACGCAGAAAAACTTAGTCAGTCTGCGCACTCAATACATACGACCAGTATTCATACTTTTACGTAAGATACAAATTCTTGTAAAATTTGCGACTGGCCTAATGCTTCCAAGACATAACTGGACATATTGTAACAATTCGCATCAAGGCTAAATTTGCCATCATAAGCCTTATATGCGTTCACGCCCCGCCGAGAGAAAAGTTGATATGGCTATGGACTTCTTCTAAGGGCTCCTTGACAATGAGCGACTACCGAAGAACGATGTTAAAATCGTGCTGGAAGATTTTAACGCAAAGGTAGGAGTAGAAGACATCTTTAGCAGCATTGTCGGAAGAAATAGCCTACACGACAACACGTCTGGTGACTGACTTAGGCTAATTTACTTCGCTACGGAACGAGATGCCATTATAGCCAGCACACGGTTTCCTCACCTTGATATCCATAAGGGGGGATGGAGGTGTCCAGATCAACAAACGATCAACCAAATTGATCACATTGCGATAGACAAGAGGCGCGCATCCAGTATTTTGGATGTCCAAACATTCCGAGGAGCTAACATCGACTCGGACCACTACCTTGTCACCAAGGTGAGAATGCTGATATGCACCACTCCACAACAATTCACAAATACTGTGAAACAAAATTGATTTCTAAGGACTGCATTCGCAGGAGACCGCCAAGACCTTCGAGCAACGCGTTTTCCTTAACCTCTCGATTCACACCATACCACCAGCATCGAATGTCGAAGATCATCGGCAACGATGCCAACAGGACATTAGATCAGCCGAAACTGATGTGCTAGGTTTGTTGTGCCCACCAGCAAGAAACCCCTGGTTTGATGAGGAATGCCGATATACGCAGGTAAGAACGAGGCCTACAATGCTAAGGCTACAGGTGAAGACGAGAGAGAGCTCTATAGGCAAAAATCAAATGAAGAACACCTGCTTTTCAGAAAGAAGAAAAAAGAACAAGAAAAGTGCGCGACCTAGGATATCGAATGGTGCCACTTCAGAAACGATGTTCGCAAGTCTTAAAAAAGTTTATAACGTCAAAGCTAAGGATAAAGGCTCGAACAGAACACAGTCAAGACAAACAAAGAAATATCGTAGTTGAGATAGAGTAGATGCTGATGACATGTAAGAACCACTTCTGCAGACAGTTAAACGGCGATGACGAACAACATTCCGCTGACAGGCAGGACGAACCTTTCAATATTGGCAAGGACAACGAAAACTGCCAACCACCCGACCTGAGTGAAGTGAAGATGGCAATACCTAAACTGAAGCTCAAAAGGCTGCCGGAAATGACGGCCCCTCGTGAAGCATTATATAGCCGGCGGAGATGACTTGGTAAATAACATTCACCAACTCGGGTCGGAAGAAAGTAGGCCTAATGAGTGGAACCTTAGCATCGCCTACACAATCCACAAAATGGGAGACCCTCTGAACTGCGCAGACTACAGATGCACAATTCTCCTCAACATGGCCTAAAAGATCCTATCTGCCGTAATACGTGTACGCCTGAAACCGTTAACCAATAATCTGAGCGGCCCTTATCAGCGTGGTCTTAAGCCAAGAACGTCCACAAAAGATCAAATTTTCACAGAACGGCAAATCGTGAAAAAATCCCAAGAAGTCCAAATCGATACCCACCACCTATTCATCGATTTCAAAGCCGCATAGGACAGCATCTATAGAGACGAACTATTCAGACCCATGTCTAGTTTGGGTATACCGACCAAGCTCGTCCGCTTGTTTAGGATGACGATGGAGAATTCTCGCTGCCTCATCAGGGTCCGAAACGACCTCACCGACACATTCGATACAAAAAAAAAAGGACTTAGGCAAGGCGATGCGCTTTAATGCGACTTCTTCAGTTTGATTCTTGTGAGGTTGTGCAAAACTCCCGAGCCAATACCAGAGGCACAATTTTCCGAAAATCGGTGCAACAGCAGACGCCGACAATATTGACATTATTGGTAAGGCTCAACGTGATGTCATAGCCACGTTTGCCATTTTAGAGAAGAAAGTGGCAGAAATATTCTTAGCAGTAAATAAATCTAGGAATACATAACATCGACGAATTGGACAGAACGTCACCGTTGACAGATATAACTTTGAGGTAGTACGGGACTTTGTCTATCTTGGCTTCGCTATTAACTCTGATATCTCGTGAGAAAATAGATGAAGAATTACTCTTGCCAACCGCTGTTTCTTTCGGCTAAAAAGGCAATTCAGCAGATCAGCCGAGTGAGGCCTAATACTAGGGCGATCCTATATAAGACCCTGATTATCCCAGTCCTGCTCTACGGCGCTGAAGCACGGACCATATCAAAATAGGACGAAGAAATCCTTGGTCGATTCGAGAGGAAAATTCTTTGAAAAATCTTCGGTCCCGTTTGCGTTGACGGGATGTGGAGACGAAGATTCAACCAAGAAGTATACGATCTGTACAGATAGTCAAAAAAACTCCGCATTGGACGTTTAAGATGGCTAGGACATGTATAACAAATGGACACCAATACTCCGGCTAGCAGAGTCTTCGATTCCCAGCCAGTCGTCGGACACAATAGAGGAAGTCTTCGCCTTAAGTGGCGCGCACATGTATAAAACCTACCTCAACCAACTTGGAGTGCGCAACTGCAGGAAGTTAGCTAAGGACCGAGCTAATTGGAGAGGCATGTTGGCTTAGGCCCAGGTTCATTCCGGACTGTAGCTGCACTTGAGTAAGTAGGTAAGGATTTTTCCGGTTCTCGCAACATAAGGTAAGACCTTTCTCTACTGCGAACGACGACGTGTGGTCGGAATCGAAGCCGGAGTATTGGTTTCCCTTTGCTCCATATATCCTAGTCAGCTTATTTTGCTCTACAGCTCGTAAAATTCGATATAAGCCGGACCATAGAATTATTGCTCTCAAAGTTGTGACTAGACTTTATTTTAGGTCAATGAGGTTTGCTATCGTGTCATCTTGAATGACTGGTCATGGTGGATGCAATTGACATCAGAAATATGTGATTCCAGTACAGCGCTCTGGTCAAATAATTGATCTCTTGAAATGAAAGTTCCTAAGTAAAAAATTCGGCATCATCTCGAGAAATGTTCTGGTCGAATGGCCACCTCCATCGCTGAAGGTTGCCTAAAGTAGTTGGCTTACACCATTTGCTTGTGTACTAGGCCAGGGAAATAAATGTCAGCCCGATATCTCTTATATGTATCCTGTGTCCCCTATTGAGATACAAAATTACCAAAATGGTTTTGAAAAACTACGTCTACATTGGGTGGATATCGAATGAATTTTTTTTAATGGTTTTAACAATTAAGCAAACTAAATCCATTTGTAAGTCTTAAAATAGTTTTACACAAAAATTGTTTAATGTTTAGTCCTTCTGAATAAAATATTTCTTTTTCTTTTCAGAATCAAAGTCGTAATTCGGTAAGTGTTGCTTAAATTTAACTTTCCCTGAAAATTAGAAATTCAGAAGTTTTTTTTTTATAAAATCGCAAACCTCAATCTCAACATGTTTTTGGAGACGAGACCGCGAAGGACTTCAGACCAATCAGTCTAACCTCCTTTGTAATAAAAACGGTGGAGCGCGTTATAGATATCCATAAGCGAAGTTTTCTAGAAGAATCTTTGCTATCCAAATCACAGCACTCCTACCTAAGATATACACTCTAGCCTCCTTCTTAGAAATGGAGGGAGCTTTCAACTACGTCCTCACTGGAGCACTTCTTGAAGCTAGGTATAGAGGATTCTATTCGCCAATGGATAGTCTCTATGCTCGGAATAATAATTAGCCATGCAACACTGGGAAATGGCCACTTAACCAAATTTTCCCATAGAGGAATGCCACGTCATGGCGTCATCTCTTCTCTATTCTGTCTTATGGTAATGAATAAAATTCTTGAAAGTTGTCGCATATGCGGATGACGTGGTGACACTAGTATAAGGAAAATTCCCCTCCGTGATAAGTGAAATCATGGGTGCTGCTCTAGACTAGATTAGCACTTGGATTGCCAATTGCGGGCTCGGCGTAAGCCCGAATAGAACGGAATTGGTGATATTCACCACCCAAACCAAACTACCCGACTTCACCCACCCCCGTCTTAATGGCCAACCACTCACACTTTCTTCCAGCGCTAGGTATTTGAGTATCATGCTTGACCCAAAACATAACTGGAAACACAACATTGAACGTAGAGTAAGGAAGGCGTGTGTTGCCTTCTATGTTTGTATCAAAAGCTTTGGAAAGAAGTGGGGACTTCAACCAAAGATAACCAGTAGTACGTCCAATTCTCACATACGGCTCATTAGTATGGTGGGCCACATTGCGTAACGGCTACAAGCTCACAAAACTAAAAGGGCTGCAAAGAACGGCCAGTGTAGGCACCTAACCCGCGTTGAGGTCGGCACAAACGGATGCCCTTACTGTACTATTGCATCAATTGCCTCTCGACCTACACATTAGAGAAACCGCTTTATGCAGCTCAGTAAGATTCAAGGAGTCAGGATGCTGCAATACACAGCCGTATGGCACAATAATATCCTGGACTCGATACCAAACGGCTAGTCACGTTTCCAAAATACTACAAACCACCTATACTAAGCTTCCAGAAAGGCTTCCACATAGGATTTCCTACCAGAGCTCAGTGGAACAGAAACGAAATAGCAAGAGATTTCGTCGTCTACACCGACGGGTCTAAGATGAACTGTGGTTTGGGTTCTGGAGTCTACTTGGGATCACCGAAAATATCAAGTTCTTACCGCTTACTGGATTTTGCCAGCGTATTCTAGGAGGAACGACTAGCTATCTGAGAGGCTTGCACGCTAGTGGGGCGTGACACTACGGAAAAGCAAAATATTTCTATTTTCATAGATGGCCAAGCGGCCATAAAGGCCATCAA
Source organism: Rhingia rostrata (assembly GCA_949824845.1). Classification (NCBI taxonomy): domain Eukaryota; kingdom Metazoa; phylum Arthropoda; class Insecta; order Diptera; family Syrphidae; genus Rhingia; species Rhingia rostrata. The sequence goes on from OX463759.1 coordinate 10,323,901, forward strand.
CTCAGCTACCTTATCCTCCAAACTGGTATAGGATTGCCGGAACGAATGTGTCCATATTGGCGAACGCTTTCGGGTCACACTTCTCTGGGTTCCAGGAAACAGTGACATTGAAGGAATCGAGTTGGCCAAGTGAGGCTCATCTCTTCACGACTCACTTGCGGCAAAGGTCCGTATTCCGCTAGGTGCGGTTAAGGTACAAATACACCCATACTTCCGGAAAATGGCCGACTATAAATGGAGAAGCTTGACAAATGGCGTCATATCGAGGACGATATGACGCCTCCTACGACAAAAACAGAACAAACGATCTACCAAATGGAACCAGCCCAGATATCGCAAGAATTATGGCGGTAGTCTTGGGTCACTGGCTAATTGGAGACTATGTGGCCAAGCTAGGGATCCCATACAAGCCTCAATGCCGCAGTTGCGGGAACACAAATGAGAGAGAAACCCTCTCCCATTTCATTTGCAAATGTCCGGCACTAGCAAGAGCCAGATTGCGCGCGTTAAACCAACCACTTTTCAACTAAAGGCCGTGATGCAGGCGGTATCTAGCGATGAAAATCAAAATATAAATCACACGAGTCTTGGTAACAAAAAGGCACATAAGTGCTACTTGGGTTCATGCCGAATACCCACTCCTACCTTGCTACCTACCGTCCTGCACAGACGAACGATTTGGGCGTTATACTAAAACTAGACATGGCCGTGAATAGTTCGACTCTATGAATACTGTCCTCTGCAGGATACAAGATCTTTTCCGCTTTCTAAACCTCACAGGCTGGATCTAAAGACCGTGATGCAGGCGGTATCTAGATCCGCGATAACAATCAAAATATAAGTCACACGAGTGTTGGTAACAAAAAGGCACATAAGTGCTACTTGGACTCATGCCGAATACCCACTCGTACCTACCTACCTACCGTCCTGAACAGACGAAAGATTTGGGCGTTATACTAAAACTAGACATGGCTGTGAATAGTTCGACTCTATGAATACTGTCGTCTGCAGCTTTGAAATCGATGAATAGGTTGCGGCCATCTATTTGGACTTTTTGGTTTTTTTTTCCAGTATTTGGCGAAGTGGTGGACTTTTTTGGCCTAAAACCACACTGTTAGGTGCCGATCATATATTACCCCGGTTTCAGAAGTTCACATATTCAGCCAGATAGGATCTATTAGGTGCCGATCGCATATTACGCCGGTTTCAGAAGTTCACATATTCAACCAGATAGGATCTATTAGGTGCCGATCGCATATTACGCCGGTTTCAGAAGTTCACATATTCAGCCAGATAGGATCTATAAGGCGATGTTGAGGTATTCATTCTTCAGGCACGCATTAATCCGACCAAATTTTACTTAAGAGTTCGTGAAACTCGGCAGGAAGGCCTTCATTTCCGACTGCCTTATTAGGCTTATGTTTGGATATCGCTATCCTCATTTAACTCAGGTCGGATGCCTGGTAGTTTTCGCGGTCGTTGCCGATATTGAATGATTCGTTCTGCCTGACAGTGGGAGGTTGGTCGTTATTTTCGTTTAACAGTCTGCAGGAGTGATTCTTGTTTATCCTCACCATTGACTGCATCTCAACTACGATCTTTCCTTATTCATCTATAGAGGATTCTGTTCACGTCTTGTGTGACTGTCTTTAACATTTCAAGCTTGCTCTTTTGTCTTCTTACTGATAAAGCTGGGATTCTTCCCTTCTTCCTTCCCTTGGCTGTGAGCATCAGTCGGCACACTTCATCAAAGCAGGGGTTTCGTGCTGGGTATCGAGGCGATACCTTCTTCGCGACAGTTCATCATACTAACCATCGCGCCACAAAACCTCAGGTGAATGTTAGCCCTTTGTACATCGAAATGTAGTCAACTTGAATGACCGTTTGTTGGTCTTGAAATGGTTTATGTTCTCTTAAGGATGTCAAGGTAGTAAGAACTTGTGCTGACTATAGTGGCATTAGGTTCCACTGCAATGTAAATTTGCCTAAGCTTGTTCCCAGTCGTAGTGTTGTGCAGAATTTGTTTTCGAATAATACTGTCAAGCCAGTACATTGTACTTAGATAGCCTTGGTATGTGTGTCAGTAACGACATTTATTGGAACGATTGCTAAAAATGCGGTACAATATCTTGGTATCCTCAATCGATGTAAGAAACATTTCACACCCTATGATCTGGCCTGAATATAGAAAGCTTATTTACGTCCCAAGCTTGAGTTTATCGCCCACATCTGGTCAGGTGCTGCAAACACATCATTGCACCTACTGGATAGTATACAAAAGCATGCCGTAAAACTGATACCAGATGCAACCGCAGCGAACCCTATAATCTCGCTTGAACATCGTAGGAATATCTCCTGCCTTACACTTTTTTACCGCTATTATAACAAATGAAGTACCCCGCTTCATTCCGCCATTCAAATATCCAACCGTAATACTCGCCGTGCCATGAATGCTTATTAGTACACCCTAAAAACTTTCTTCGGACGAACTATGAAATATAGAGATTCATTCTTAAACCGTACAACAGGAATTTGGTATGCTTTACCAATTTTTGTATTTCCTCCAACATTATAATTTACAGACTTTTATAACTAACGCACATCGGTTTCTCCTCCTTTCTTCTCCTCACTTTCCTTAATGCCGCCGCTTTGCTCCATGACCACAAGGGTGCTTATAAACCCTATAGCGCGTGCTAATTATAAAAAAAAGTTCTACTTAGATAGCCTGCCAAACGCTTACTCCAGAAGCTAGTAGAAAAAATCTCTAGTAGTGTCGACTTTTTGATTCCTTGAATATTGATATAAAGCTTATGTAGGCAAAATCTTCAAAATATAACACCTGATACATCTGCTCATGGAGTCTAACCCTTTCTTGTCCTCGAATATATCGGAGCAACTTATTTAGTTCGTCCCTTTTTTTCAGTCTTACTCGGACTGTAAGATGGTTGGGTGTTGTAGAACGAGGGTAGACTCTGATTGGTTTTACTTGGCAATGCCCAGTGGTTGTTACTCTGACTACACATCAAGTGTTTTTTTTTACCTCCAAGTGATAACCATGGGGTACTGGTCTCATCAAACCGGATTTGACTTGCTAAACGATAAGCGCGAATGCTGATAACAAGACCAGGAACAGCTACACTATAAACAGTCTGGTCAGAATTGAATGAATACCCGGCCTGCTGTCCCATGCGAACCTAGACAAGCTGCTCCGACATATTCGGACGTTTAGGAATTTCAAGGGTTAGTCAGGCCCCCTTGAACAGAGATGGTGGCGGATGAACCGAAAGGCAAACGGCAGCGCTCAATCCCGTAGTCGATACTGATGGGCCCGTGTCCTAGGGGTATCTCATAAATTGGAACCGGCCCTCCAAGTTGGGGGTTGTGCTTTTGGTTAACTACCCACCCATTAAAAAATCCATTGTTACGAAGCAACCAATAGCCTCAGAATGGACTTATATCATTGTTGACAACACAGCTAGACGAAAAAAAGGACAACGACGTTCGTGTCTGCACCTGGAATGTTAGAATATTAAACAGGAGAGGTGCAAGCGAACAACTAGCGGAAGCCCTAAACTGTTACAAAGTAGACATTACTGCCATCCAGGAAAAATGAAGGGATGGGCCGGGCAAAAAGAGGATGAAAAACTGTGACATCTAATACGGACCGTGTTATAGTGACCAGAAACAGCTACTATTCGGATGCGGATTTGTTATAAGTGCCAGACTTAGGCAAGAAGTCTTATGTTTCCAAGACATTAGTGAGCGCATTGTAACGATCCGCATCAAGGCCAAATTCGCCAACATTAGCCTTTAATGCACTCACGCCCTAACGGAGGAAAAAGATGATATAGCCAAGGACTGCTTCTATGAGCTCCTTGGCAAAACCTATGAGCGACTACCGATGCACGAAGTTAAAATCGTGCTGGAAGGTTTAAACGCAAAGGTAGGAAGAGAAGACGTCTTTAGCAGTAAGCCAGTAAGCAGAAAACATAGCCTACACGACAACACGTCTGATAACGGACTTAGGCTAATTGACTTCGCTACGGAACGAAATGCCACTATATCCAGCACACGGTTCCCTCACCTCGATATCCATAAGGGGACATGGCGGTCTCCAGATCAGCGAACGGTCAACCAAATTGATCACATAGCGATAGAAGAGAGGCAAGCATCCAGTATTTTGGATGTCCGCACATTCCGAGGAGCTAACATCGACTCGTTGCAGCCAAGGTTAGAATGCGGATATCCACCACGCTACAACAATCCAGAAATACTGTAAAAAAATTTAATGTCGAAAGAATGCAATCGCAAGAGACCGCCAAGACCTTCGCGCAACGCGTATCCCTTAACTTCTCGATTAACACCATACCACCAGCATCGAATGTCGAAGAACAATGGCAACGATGCCAACAAGCCATTAGATCAGTCGCAACTGATGTGCTAAGTTTCTTGCACCCACCAGCAAGAAACCCCTGGTTTGATGAAGAATTCCGACAGATTCTCGCAGCCAAAAACGAGGCCTACAAGGTTAAGCTGCAGGTGAAGACGAGAGATGCTATTAAGCTATCTATAGGCAGAGAAGAACACCGACTTTTCAGAAAGAAGTAACAACAGCAAGAAAAGCGCGCAATAGAGGATATAGGGTGGTGCCACTCCAGGAACGATGTTCGCAAGTTTTACCAAAGTGTATAACTACAAGGCCAAGGATACAAGGCTCGAACAGAATCCTGTCGAGATGAACAAGGAAATATCGTAGTAGAGACACAGTCGATGCTGAAGATATGGATGAACCAGTTCTGCAGACTATTAAACGGCGATGACGAACAAAGTTCCGCTGTCAGGTAGGAAGAACCATTCAACATTGGCAACGACGGCGAGAACTGCCAACCACCCGACCTGAATGAAGTGAGGATAGCAATATCTAAACTGAAGCTTAACAAGGCTGCCGGAAATGACGGCCTTCCCGACGAGCTTTATAAAGCCGCTGGAGATGACTTGGTAAGTACCATCCACCAACTCACAAGCCGAATCTGGTCGGAAGAAAGTATGCCTCAAGAATGGAACCTCAGCATCGTTTGCCCGATCCACAAAAATGGAGACTCCTAGGAGAGGCATAAGTCCCCTCAGCAGCGCCTACAAGATCCTATCTGCCGTAATATGTGAACGACTGGAACCGTTTATTAACAACCTGATCGGCCCTTATCAGTGTGGTTTTAGGTCAGGAAAGTTCACAACCGATCAAATCTTCACACTTCCGCAGATCCTGGAAAAAACCCAAGAAGTCCAAATTGATACCCATCACCTTTTCATCGCTTTCAAAGCCGCATACGGCAGCGTTTATAGAGACAAAATATACAGATCCATTTCTAGTTTTGGTATACCGCCGAAACACGTCCGTTTGTGTAGGATGACGGTGGAGAATTCTCGCTGATCCATCAGGGTCAGAAACGAACTAAGCGACACATTCGATACCAAAAAAAGGATTTAGGCAAGGTGATGCGCTGTCATGTGACTTCTTCAATCTGATTTTTGAGGGGATTGTGCAAAACTCACGAGCCAACATCAGAGGCACAATTTTCCAAAAATCGGTGCAACTTCTACCATACGCCGATGATATTTACATCATTGCGTTACCTGGCTATGGAGACGAAGAGTCAACAAAGATCTATACGAGCTGTACAGCGACATGGCCTTGGTAAAAAAAAAAACTCCACATTGGACGTTTAAGATGGCTAGGATATGTAGAACGAATGGACACCCACCCTCCGGTTCGCAGAGTTTTCGATTCCCAGCCAGACGTCGGACGTAGTAGAGGAAGACCTCGCCTTAAGTGGCGCGCACAAGCAGAAACAGACCTCAACCAACTTGGAGTGAGCAACCGGAGGCAGTTACCTAAGGACCGGACTAATTGGAGAGGCGTGTTTGTTGAGGCCCAGGTTCATTACGGGCTGTAGGGCCACAAAATTAAGTAATTTAACGGTACATTTGGAGTCAGGTTTTTTATTTAAATGTGGATTTTCTCGAAAACGGATCAAACGATTTTGATTAAAATTTAACTTAAATGGTTCTAGACGTATCTAAGAATGCTGTGTACCCAGTTTTCCCCTAAATATGATTACAACAGTAATTTATAGTTTTTGCTTTGTAATTCCTCGTACTGTTTAAGGCTGGCTAACGTTTTAAAGACATGTGAACTTATCGCACAATTACAATACCATTCTGTTGGTGTAGAGGAAAACGTTGGATGGAATTACATTACTGCAAGTATACAAGTATTTATGAAATCATAACAAGTACAAATGGCTTTGCTTTATTGATTTCCTTTACGAAAGGGTATATATGCCCAGACTTAAAGTTTGTACTCTCTTTATCCACCCATATCCGTTCTGTATCCACTTTAGCTTTTGACAAACTTAAGATATCACAAACAACCCTCATCATGAGCAACGCATATATTATGTATGTTGTATGTATATACGTCCTGACTTATTTATGTGAATGGTACTTTCCCAAAGTCACACAAAAAAAAAAAACAAGATAGCCCTCCGATGATTTGAAGAACTTTTATTTGCACTAACTCCATGCCTGTTGTATATCCTATATTCCAAGACCATAGGGTTCGTTTTCATTTTATTACATAGTTTGTAACATATACCACTAATCGTGGTCGATAGAAGTATATACAATACATGTACATACGTTTGTATCGGAAGCCTATTAAAATTTGGATCGATCTGGCTATTTAGTTCCACCTGTAATACCGGTGTTGACTTTACCCTGGATGCAACTGCAATCCTATAAAGGCTTAACACTGAAAAGCTGATGCAAACTGGTCTCCACCTGGTGACATTAAGGTGGGGTTGGTGGGTCGAATGTTGATTGAAAACGAACTTCATTGTAGATTCTTGGTGGCAGCAGATAACAAAGAGCAATATTGGCATTTAAATGAAACTCATCCCTCCCCCAGATAGCTGGGGATAAATTCACAAGACGCTAACAACGAAGGCGAATACATCCCGAGTATTTACTCACTTACATAAGTGGCGCTACAGTCCGGAATGACACTGAGCCTCAATCAACATGCCTCTCCAATTAGCCCGGTAGTGAACTAACTGCCTCCAGTTGCGCACTCCAAGTTGGTTGAGGTAGGTTTCTACTTGTGCGCGCCACTTAAGGCGAGGTCTTCCTCTACCACGTCCGGACGTCTGGCTGGGAATCGAAGACTCAACGAACCGGAGTGTGGGTGTCCATTCGTTCTACATATCCTAGCCATCTTAAACGTACAATGTGGAGTTTTTTTTTTAACCAAGGGCATATCGCTGTACAGCTCGTATTGATCTTTGTTGAATCTTCGTCTCCATAACCCGTCAACGCAAAGGGGACCGAAGATTTTTCGAAGAATTATCCTGTCGAATCGACCAAGGATTTCTTCATCCGCTTTTGAGACGGTCCATGCTTCAGCGCCGTAGAGTAGGACGGGGATGATCGGGGTCTTATATAAGATCTCCTTATTAATTCGAGTGAGGGCTTCACCACTGAATTGCCTTCTTAGCCCGAAGAAACAACGGTTGGCAAGAGTAATTCTTCGTTTCATTTCTGACGAGATGTTGTTGTCAGAGTTAATAGCGGAGTCGAGCTAGATAAAGTCCCGTACAACCTCAAAGTTATATCTGTCAATGGTAAAGTTGTGTCCAATTCATCGATGTTGTGTGTTCTTTCGTGTTGACAGCATATACTTCGTCTTGCCCTCATTTACTGCTAAACCAATTTTTGCCGCTTCCTTCTCTATACTAGCAAACGTTGCTATGAAATCCCGTTGAGCCATACCAATGATGTCATTATCGTCGGTGTATGCTAATTGTTGCACAAATTTTTGAAAAATTGGTGTCTCTTGTGTTGGCTCGTGAGTTTTAAACAATCCTCTCAAGAATCAGATTGAAGAAGTCACAAGCCAGCGCATCGCCTTGTCCAGAGATAAGGCAAGTAAAGAGATAAAAATCTTCGCGGTTTGCCTACAAGCTAAATTCACCCATAATTACGTATCTTACACATACTATCACATTTTGAAACAAGTATGCATGAGATAAGTTATTCCCCATATTTTTCGATTTTCCCCCCGCTACCTCACCGACCTCGCCAAGAACCATCACAGAAAGGGGTGAAAATTTACATCGGAGTTAAAACAGCTGTAGCATTGCCACCACCAATGAGCACAGCCAAGAAAAAAATAAGAAATAATCTCCGCGTTCAGTATTGATTACTCAATTTAATCAAATTTTGAAAATATATTTATTTATTTTTTATGATTGAAAAAATAGTACGAAAAAAATACTGAGAACAATAAAATAGAATTCTGATTTTTCGTGTGCGTTCAATTTCTTAATACTTCCATTAATATTGTATTTGTATTGTTACTGCATATTTAAGTCCACATTTTTGCGTTAAATCGTTCCAGTTTTCCTATTTATTTATCTGATATTGTTTGTGTTGTGTTGTTGTGTTTATTTTTCTAAGAAATATTGAAAAAAAGGATAAGAGTTTTATTATATTTACCTGCATGCAATTATAAACAATGTGTGGAAAAGGATATGAGTTTTATTACGTACTATTGTTCGAAAGAAATAGCGGACCGCATGCTTAAACTGCTGGCCAAATTAAAATCTGAAGTCTATCCAAACTAACAGATCAACTGAACGTGAAGCGAATTTTTGTGTATTGTCCTGCATGTTAGGTGTTTAGGTTAAGATATCTTTTTTTTGTTAATTACATTCTAGAAATATTAACATTTAAAAGCTACCGAGGTAATATCATTTGCCATGTAGATCATACAAAGATACATTTTTAACACCTTCTTTTCCAAATAGCTACATACACACAAAAAATTACAGCAATCATTCCATTTACGCCAACACTTAATCGATGGCAACGATTTGTGCGCACAAAGCGGAGTCTGCGGTTCATACCATAACATCATACATAAGACACCCAGCGGAAAACAATATTATTTCTAACAGAATACGTAAGTCAGAATTAAAAGTATCTTAGGCCCGTTTGCTGATTCGGAACATAAATACTTATGTTTCACATAAACCCTTAAGTGACACCAAAAGTAAACTCAAACATAAAAATCCTTAAGTTGAACATAACTTAGGTAGAAGAAAAAGTGCTACATAAGATATTTAATTTGTGGTTTAATTAATACGGCTGTCGGTAAGTGGAATATTTTTTTTTGCAAAGGAATAAATTTATCAGCAAAAAAAAAAACAGTTCATCAAATATATGAAATGGGCCAATTCGTTACCATTAAATATGAAACTCAACTTTTTCTGATCAACAGAGACATAATAAAAGTCGGTACTTCAAACACCATTTATATCATTTATAAAAATAAGAAATTACCCTACTTATAATAACTCTGAGTTGGAAATATACTGTCTTCAGAATCTTGCTTATCAAATTACTCCGAAGTAGGAAACGACTACGAAAACTCGTAGGCCGTAGGGGATTATTAAATTAATACATCCTCTTGGAAATAATCTTGCTTCAAAATGAATTATTACACTTAAATAGCTTGTTTCATATAATTTACAAAACAAATATTAACTTCACTGAATACATTTAAAAACATATGTTTGTATTCACCAAAACATAAAATTTTTAGCTGTCATTTAATTATTTGGTTTGTTTACTTTTTGTTTTACTATTTTCGTTTGATTGTGCAAAATTGAAGTGCAAAATAAAACAAAAAAGTGCGCCCAAAAGTTTACATAAAGTTAATTTGCGAAGTGCGACAGGACAAAGTTCGAATATATTTCCACGCACGCAAAAACAACAAACGCAAAAAAATAAATGAATGTCGACTGAAATGTCATAAAACAAATAAATCTACCACACTGCTAAACAGCTGTTAATGAAAGTGTCCAAACCCAAAATTTCTCGTCTGCTGAATTCTTTTACTCGGAAATGCATGTATTCACAGACAGGAGTGCATTGGTGGTGGATTACAACAAAAACAACCAACTCTTGCGGGGATTCAGGGTGAGGGAGGTCGAAGTTTGGTATCTCTTTACTTCCTTTATCTCTGGCCTTGTCTAAATCCTTTTTTTGGTATCGAATGGGTCGGTGAGGTCGTTTTCGAACCTCATGGAGCAGCGATAATTTTCCATCGTCATGCTACAGAAACGGACGAGTATAGACGGTATACCAAGACTAGACATGGCTCTGTATAGTTCGTGTCTATAAATGCTTTCGTATGCGGCTTTAAAATCGTTGAATAGGTAGTGGGTATCGTTTTGGATTTTTTTTCCAGGATCTGTCGAAGTGTGAAAATTCGATCGGGTCTGGATTTTCTTGGCCTAAAACCGCACTGATAGGACCGATCAGGTTGATGGTACAAGGTTTCAGGCGTTCACATATTACGGCAGATAGGATCTTGTAGGCGATTTTGAGGAGAATCATTCCCCTGTAGGTCTCGCAATTCAGGTGGCCACATTTTTATGGATCGGGCTGAGGCTTATTCTTCAGTCATTCTTTCATCCGACCAAATTAAGCATATGAGTTGGTTACCAAAGTGTATAGAACTACATAGAGTACGCATCATAGCTAATAATTTTGTAGCCGTTTCAGATGCGGGCCGTAATTGCGAAGGGGAAATTTCTTCGATAGTATGCGTTGGCTATGCTGTTGTTTGATGCTGGGGTAGCAATTCGAACACTGGGGTATCAATGTCAGTACCCCACATAGAAAATTTTCTTTTTATGATATGAGCACTCTATGTAGTTCTATAATCGTTGATGTTACTTACCAAGTCTTATCCGCAGACACAGCGGGAAGGCCGTCATTTATGACAGACCTGTAAAGTCTGAGTTTAGATATTGCTATCCTCTATCAAGCCGGGTGGTTGCCAGTTTTTGCTGTTGTTCCCAATTTAATTGGTTCGTTCTGCCTGACAGCGGAATGTTATTTGTCGTCGCCGTTTAACTGTCAGCAAAAGAATTTCTTCCATATCCTCAGCACTCATTTGGTCTCAACTACGATATTTTCCTGTTAATATTGACAGGATTCTGTTCAAGCCTAGTATCCTTGGCTTTGTTGTTATATACTATGGTAAAACTTGCGAACAGCATTCCTGGAGTGGCACCTTTTCTTGCTCTTTTTTCTTCTTTCTGAAAAGCCGGTGTTCTTCTCTTCATCTCTGATTATGGAACCCAATGACAGCTCTTGGGCTCACCCGCATCATAGCTAGGCCTCGTTTTTGACTGCGAGCATCTGTCGGAATTTCACAAAAAACCAGCTGTTTCTTGCTGGTATGCGCAAGAAACATAGCACATGAGTTGCGAGTTCCAGTGTCTTGTTGGCATCGTTGCCATCACCATTCCTCGACATTCGATGCTGGTGGTATGGTGTGAATCGAGAGGTTAAGGTCTCTTGCGATTGCAGTCTTTCGACATTTAATTTTGTTCACAGTATTTCTGAATTGTTGCGGCTTGGTGGATATCCGCGTTTCTTACCTTGATTGCAACAAGGTAGTGGTCCGAGTCGATATTAGCTCTTTGGAAAGTTCGGACATCTAAGATACTGGACGAGTGCTTCTTGTCCATCGTAACGCGATAAGTTTAATTGACCGTTATTTATCTGGAGACCACCATGTCCCCCTACGGATATCGAGGTGAGGAAACCGTTTACTGGCAATAGTCGCATTTCGTTCCTAAGCGAAGACGATTAGCCTAAGTCCGTTACCAGACGTACTGCCGTCTTGGCTATGTTTTCCGGCAGTACTGCTGAAGAAGTCTTCTCTTCCTACCTTTGCGTTGAAATCTCCCAGCACTATTTCAACATCGTACTTCGGTAGTTGCTCATAGATTTTGTCAAGGAGCTCGTAAAAGCAATCCTTGGCTATATGTATCATCTTTTTCCTCCGTCGGGGCGTGATCTCATATACGGATTATGTTGGCGAACTAAGCCTTGATGTGGATTGTTACAATGCGTCCGATAATTTCTTGGAAACATAAAACTTCTTGCCTAAGTCTGGCACTTTTAACAAATCCGCATCCGAATAGTTGCTGTTTCTGCGCACTATAACACATTCCGTAGTAGATGTCACAGTTTTTCACATTCTTTTTGCCCCGCCCATCCCATCGTATATCCTGGATGGCAGTAATATCTGCTTTATAGCTGTTTGGAGCTCAACTAGTTATTCGATTGCACCTTTACTGTCAAATAATCTCAAATGCCAGGTGCAGATGCGATCGTCGTTTTTGCTTTTTTTGGTTTAGCCATGCCGTCAACAAATTAGTCCTTTCCGAGGCTATTGGTTGCTACCGATTGATGTTTTTTTTAAATGGGTGGGTAGTAAACGCTTAACCTGGATGGCTAGTTCCAATTTATTAGGTAAACCTAGGAAACGAGGTCATCAGTATCCACTACGGGATTGAGCGTTCAAGGAACCTGACTTACCCTTGAAAGTCCTACACAACCTGTTGTCCGAATATATCAAATTTGCTCACCTAGGCTCACCTGGGACAGCAGGCTAGCTATTCATTCCGTGGCGCTCTCACCTAGCTGTTTGCTATTTTTCGTCTTGTTATCAGCACTCGCACATATCGTTTAGCAAGTTACATTCCATAGGAAGAGGCCAGTAGCCGATGGTTACCACTTGGGGGCAAAAAATAAGCAAAATTGGTGTAAAGCCAGAGTTAAAACCACTTGCAAGTTAAAGCCAATCAGAGTCTACCCTCGTTTTCAACACCCAACCATCATGTTTGTTTACCATGCAAACAAAGCAGAAACACAGGATTTCATCGACGGACTTGTAACGAAAATATTTGGCGACTCCGCACACTATGCGTGCTTCGTCGTGAGCAAAATTTGTTAAACAGAGTTATGTCCGCAGAATATAGATTTTCTGGCTTCCTCCTGGTAACTTCTGTATTTTTCCAGAAATCACTGCTTTTTGCTTTGCTTTTTGTTTTTTTAGGGATCGAAATATTTCGGGTGGCTGTGAGTTGACTTCTTACTTTGCCAAACTGAACAGAAGCACTAGTTTCACCTTTTCCAGATACTTCGACGAAAATTTCGTGAATATCGCTTATTTCAAGAAAGAGGTTTGCACACTCATCCTGTATTTTACTTCATAAAGTTAGGTTAGGTTAAGTTATGATGGTCTTATTGCGTCGCATTTCGGATTTAAATTCAAGGCACCTCTTAACCTATGCCCTACTCTATCCCCAAAAAGAATTAATAGTGATAAAAGCAACGAATAGAGTCATTAGAAACCACGTTGCGGCATGGCAGTTGCAAACTACCCGGTCCACACACATTTCTTCCCTGTCAAACGTCCAAACCGTTGCTTTTTTCTTCATGCATATGCATGTGTCATTAAAATTCAAGGTAAAAAAAAACAAAAAAAAAAAAACTTTAACCAAAAAGCCATTGCAATCTATTGCATTTGTTGATGGCTTTGTAAGTCTGCACTCTAGCCGGAGTGTCTTTTCATCGCATTTGAGTACACCCGCATACATATTTAATGGGTGAAACTGAAAAGACAAGTCAAGGATTCAAAAGCACTACTGGCCATCTCCTCCATTGTCGTTGTCATTGTCACCCAAACAGACTTGGAGTCCTTTGGACATATTTTTCTATTGTTGTCCGATGGATGAATTGCACAAGTATCTATCCACCCATGGGTGGGGATGTGTTGCATAGATTGTAAGCGTACTTTTGAAAAAAAAAACTTCTCACATACATTTGCGATGAATTAAATTAAACTTACGAGTGAAGTGTGGATACTTTAAATGTTCGCGGGATAAATCTATCTTTACTTGTACATCTTCCACCTTGGATTTATTTGCTTTTGAACGACTTGCTGATTTTTCTCACGGAACTGAATCGACACTTTGACACGAATCGCTTGAACTTCCTTAGAAAAATCTTAAAGGAGTACTTTGTTGAATAAGCTTCGGAAATGTGAAGCACCCTTAATAGTGTTCTCAAGCATTGAAAACGAGTAGTGGGTGTACGACTGCGTTGTACTTTTTTTCTGAATTTGAATTCAAATTATTATTGTGGACATTTTTAATTTTCCTTATTGAATATGATCGCCATCTGTATGCCAATATATTACGAACTGATATGCAATGTTGATGGTTGGGTGTTGTAGAACGGGGGTAGACTCTGATTGGCTTTAACTTGGCAATGCCCAGTGGTTGTAACTCTGACTACACATCAAGTGCTTATTTCTTACCTCCAAGTGGTAACCATCGGGTAGTGGTCTCATCCAACCGGATTTGACTGGCTAACCGATAAGCGCGAGTGTTGATAACATGACGAAAAACACCGACACTATAAACAGCCAGGTCAGAATGGCACGGAATGAACACCCGGCCTGCTGTCCCAGGCGAACCTAGAAAAGCTGCTTCGACATATCCGGACAATAGGTTGTCTAGGAATTTCAAGCGTTAGTCAGGCCCCTTGAACAGAGCTGGTGGCGGATGAACCGAAAGGCCAACGGCAGCGCTTAATCCCGTAGTGGATACTGATGGCCCCGTGTCCTAGGGGTATCTAATGAATTGGAACTGGCCCTCCAGGTTGGGGGTTGTGCTTTGGGGTAACTACCCACCCATTCAAAAAACCATTATTACGAACCAACCAATAGCCTCGGAAAGGACTGATTTCATTGTTGACGACACGGCTAAACGAAAAAAGGACAACGACGTTCGTATCTGCACCTGGAATGTGAAAACATTAAACAGGAGTGGGGCAAGCGAACAACTAGCGGAAGCCCTAAACTGCTACAAAGCAGACATTACTGCCATCCAGGAAATACGATGGGATGAGCCGGTCAAAAAGAGGATGAAAAACTGTGACATCTACTACGGACCGTGTTATAGTGAGCAGAAACAGCGACTATTCGGATGCGGATTTGTTATAAGTGCCAGACTTAGGCAAGAAGTCTGATGTTTCCAAGACATTAGCGAACGCATTGTAGCGAACCGCATCAAGGCCAAATTCGCCAACATTAGCCTTATATGCGCTCACGCCCCAACGGAGGAAAAAGATGATATAGCTACGGACTGCTTCTATGAGCTCCTTGACAAAACCTATGAGCGACTACCGAAGTATGAGATTTTAAAATCCTGCTGGGAGATTTTAACGCAAAGGTAGGAAGAGAAGACATCTTTAGCAATAATGTCGGAAAACATAGCCTACACGACAACACGTCTGGTGACTGACTTAGGCTAATTGACTTCGCTACGGAACAAAATGCCATTATAGCCAGCACACGGTGTCCTCACCTTGATATCCATAAGGTAACATGGCGGTCTCCAGATCAACGAACTGTCAACCAAATTGATCACATAGCGATAGAAGAGAGGCAAGCATCCAGTATTTTAGATGTCCGCACATTCCGAGGAGCTAACATCGACTCGTTGCAGCCAAGGTTAGAATGCGGATATCCACCACGCTACAACAATCCAGAAATACTGTAAAAAAATTTAATGTCGAAAGAATGCAATCGCAAGAGACCGCCAAGACCTTCGCGCAACGCGTAACCCTAAACCTCTCGATTAACACCATACCACCAGCATCGAATGTCGAAGAATAATGGCAACGATGACAACGAGCCATTAGATCAGCCGCAACTGATGTGCCAGGTTTCTCGGGCCCACCAGCAAGAAACCCCTGGTTTGATGAAGAATATCGACAGATGCTCTCAGCCAAGAACAAGGCCTACAGGGCTAAGCTGCATGTGAAGACGAGAGCTGCCACTGAGCTCTATAGGCAGAGAAGAAGGGAAGAAGATCGGCTCTCCAGAAAGAAGAAAAAAGATCAAGAAAAGTTCGCGATCGATGATGTAGAGAGGTGCCACTCTATGAACGATGTTCGCAAGTTTTACCAAAGTGTCAAACGTCAAAGCCAAGGATGCAAGGCTCGAACAGAATCCTGTCGAGATCAACAAGGAAATATCTTAGTTGAGATACAGTCAATGCTGAGGACATGGAAGAACCGCTACTGCAAACGGCGATGATGAACAACATTCCACGTTCAGGCAGGACGAACTATACAATATTGGCAACGACAGCAAAACCTGCCAACCACCCGACCTGAGTGAAGTGAGGATAGCAATATCTAAACTAAAGCTTAATAAGGCGCCCGGAATTGACGGTCTTCCCGCCGAGCTTTATAAAGCCGGCGGAGATGACTTGGTAAGTAACATCCACCAACGAATAAGCCAAATCTGGTCGGAAGAAAGTATGCCTGAAGAATGGAACCTCAGCATCGTTTGCCCGATCTAAAAAAAAAGGAGACCCATAAGGAGAGGCATAAGTCTCCTCAACATCGCCTACAAGACCTTGTCTGCCGTAATATGTAAACGCCTGAAACCATGACATCATTGGTAGGACCCAACGTGATGTCATAGCCACGTTTGCTACTATAGAGAAATAAGCGGAAAAAATGGGTTCAGCAGTAAATGAGGGCAAGACTAAGTAAGTACACGAAAGGACACACAACATCGACGAATTGGACAGAACGTCACCATTGACAGATATAACTTTGAGGTAGTACGGGACTTTATCTATCTCGGTTCCGCTATTAACTCTGACAACAACATCTCGTCAGAAATTAAACGAAGAATTACTCTTGCCAACCGCTGTTCGTTCGGGCTAAGAAGGCAATTCAGTAGTAAAGCCCTCACTCGAACTACTAAGGAGATCTTATATAAGACCCTGATCATCCTAGTCCTGCTCTACGGCGCTGAAGCATGGACCGTCTCAAAAGCGGATGAAGAAATCCTTGGTCGATTTAAGAGGAAAATATTTCGAAAAATCTTTGGTCCCGTTTGCATTATCTGGCTATGGAGACGAAGATTCAACCAAGCCCTATACGACCTGTACAGCGACATGCCACAAGTCAAAAAAACTCCGAATTGGACGTGTAGCCAACTAGGACATGTAGAACGAATGGTCACCAATAATCCGGCTCCCAGAGTCTTCCATTCCCAGCCAGAAGTCGGTTGCAGTAGAGGAAGACTTCGTGGCGCGCAAAAGTAGAAACCGACCTAAACCAACTAAGAGTGCACAACTGGAGGCTATTAGCTAAGGACCGGGATAATTAGAGAGGCAAGTTGGTCGATGCCTCCAAGTTCATTCCAGACTGTAGCGCCACTTAAGTAAGTATTATGCTGGGTGCCTGGGTATAGTGACATTCCAGGGAACTGTAGGCTGATGAACTTGTCAGAAATAAAACTAAATTACCAGTTGTACCCGATACGGGTGCACTAGGTATTCCTAGCGCTACATGCAAAAGCTTACTAGCGTAACATGCTAATATCAAACCAAACCTCACATGTAGTCTTGGCACGGCCGGCGTGTGAAATAACAAAACAAATTTAGTCAAAGCTGGATTTGATATGTTCAAAGTGACTGATTTCGCTCGATAGGCCGTTTATAAACGCCACCATAGGTCTCGTCACGGCACACTGTTTAGTTTAAAAGTCGGGCACGCAGAAAAGCTAGGCCTCTGTAGGAGCTGTATGGGTGATGACGAAAAAGAAACAATACCTCATCTCCGTTGCAACTGGCCGGTCCTATCAAACAAAAAGTATCAAAACTTCTTGGGGGTAACTATTTTCAATCTCTCAGTGATTTGACAAAAACGGAAAGGAAAATCATCCTCCGCATCATCAAAAGCTTAGAATGGTTTTCTCACAGATAGTATGGAGAATGGCCAAGATCCACGTGGTATTATAATGGACCAAAATGGTCTTAGTGTGCTGGAGAACGCTGGCAGCCACTCATACCTAACCTAGATAGCCACTCAACATTTCTGTCATTAAGGATACAGGTTGGCTTACACACCCCATTTGATTATCATTTTCCAAAGTTTTTTAAGTATTTGGCTCAGAAATCCATCATAATTTTGTTTTCAACATAAAGCGTCCTCGATGGTATTTAAAAATCATATATCATCAAGGGTTAATCACACCCACACACCACACTAAAGAGTGATTCATAAATTAATTAGCTCTCCCAATCAAATGTACTTCCGTATCTGAAAAAGGATTCACATTATACAAATATTATCATGAATTCAAGCAAAACCACCGCAAGCCAACTTACCCTCCGGTCTTTTGAAATCCCACTATCCCAGGACATTTAGAACTTGATGTCTGTGGAAAAAGGAAGACGAAAACCTCACCACTCCATCCCATCAGTGGAATGCACATTACAGCACATCCTTTCACATGAAGTGCTTTAGAAAATCGAAGGATGGGTTAAAAGCGTAGCTATGCAGACAGACAGCCAGGCAGGCAACTAACGGATACTGCTAATAGTGAATTGCGTGACTCGGATTTGAAGGATTTTCAATGGCTTTACATATACGGTATTTATCAGTCGGTTAGCTGGTTGGCAGCGTTGTAGTTGTTTGTTTTATTCACATAATAGGACTGATACATCTTTTGTGCTATAGAGTGCACATGTTGGTTATACTTTGCGTTAACATATAGAGATGTCGATATCGGATTATTATGTTATCTGATTTTGTTATTCTTGCATAATTTTTGGGCTTATTTCCTGAATCCTTTCTACTAATTACTTAATTAAGTGGCGCTACAGTCCGGAATGGACCTGGGCGTCCATTGCGGAGAATTTTAAGCCAGGGGCATGTCGCTGTACAGATCGTATAGTTTTTGGGTGAATCTTCGTCTTCATAGCCCGTCAAAATAAACGGGACCGAAGATATTTTGAAGAATTTTCCTCTCGAATCGACCAAGGATTTCTTCATCCGCTCTTGATACGGTCCAATAGAGCAGGACTGGGATGATTAGGATCTTATAAAGGATTTCCTTAGTAGTCCGAGTGAGGACTTTCCTACTGAATTGCCTTCTTATCACGAAGAAACAGCGGTTGGCAAGAGTAATTGTTCGTTTAATATCGGACGAGGTGTTATTGTCAGAGTTGATAGCGGAGCCCCGATGGACAAAATTCCCTAGAACCTCAAAGTTTTTTCTGTCATTCCGATTCTTCGATGTTGTGTGTCCTTTCCTGATGATAGCACATATTTCGTTTTGCCCTCATTTACTGCTAAACCCATTTTGCTGCTTCCCTCTGTATATTAGCAAACGTGGCTAAGACATCACGTTGGGTCCTACCAATGATGTCCATATCGTCAGCGTATGCTAGTAGTTGCACCGATTTTTGAAAAAAAATGTTCCTCTGGTGTTGGCTCTTGAGTTTTGCACAATGCTCTCAAGAATCAGATTGAAGAAGTCACATGACAGCGCATCGCCTTGCCTAAATCCGTTTTTGGTAGCGAATGTGTCATTGAGGTCGTTTCCGACCCTGATGTAGCAGTGAGAA
The DNA here is from genome assembly GCA_949824845.1 of Rhingia rostrata. NCBI lineage: Eukaryota > Metazoa > Arthropoda > Insecta > Diptera > Syrphidae > Rhingia > Rhingia rostrata. Next base: position 10,343,262 of record OX463759.1, read on the forward strand.
TTCTCCACCGTCATCCTACACAAACGGATGAGTTTGGGCGGTATACCAAAACTAGACATGGCTCGGTATAGTTCGTCTCTATAAATGCTGTAGTATGTGGCTTTGAAAACGATGAATAGGTGGTGGGTATCGATTTGGACATCTTGGGATTTTTTCAGGATCTGCTAAAGCGTGGAAATTAATCGGTTGTGGACTTTCCTGGCCTAAAACCACACTGATAAGGGCCGATCAGGTTGTTGGTAAATGGTTTCAGGCGTTCTCATATTACGGCAGATAGGATCTTGTAGTCGATGTTAAGGAGACTTATGCCTCTGAATGAATCGGAAAAACGATGCTGAGGTTCTATTCTTCAGGCATACTTTCATCCGACCAGTTTTGACTTATGAGTTGATGGATGTTTCTCACCAAGTCATCTCCGCCGGCTATGTAAAGCTCGGGTGGATGGTCGTCATTTGTTAAGCTTGAGTTAAGATATTGCTATCCTCACTTCACTCAGGTCGGGTGGTTGGAAGTTTTCGCTGTCGTTGCCAATATTTAATGGCTCGTTCTGCATGACAACGGAATGATGGTCGTCATCGCCGTTTAACAGTCTGCAGAAGTGGTTCTTCCACATCCTCAGCATCGACTGTGTCGAAACGACGATATTTCCTGGTTCATCTTGACAGGATGCTCCTGTATCCTGGGCTTTGACGTTTTACACTTTGGCATACCTTGGGAAAATCGTTCCTGGAGTGGCACCTCTCTATATCCTCGATCGCAAGCTTTTCTTGCTCCTTGCATCCTTGGCTTTGACGTTTTACACTTTGGTATACCTTGCGAACATGGTTCCTGGAGTGGCACCTCTCTATATCCTCGATCGCGTGCTTTCCTTGCTCTTTTTTCTTCTTTCTGAAATGCCGGTGTTCTTCCCTTCTTCTGTGCCTATAGAGATCAACGGCAGCTCTCGTCTTCACCTGCAGCTTAGCCTTGTAGGCCTTTTTTTTTTTTTTTTTTAAACGTTTATTTATTCACAATTTCTTTAATCCACTATATTAATCGCCGACCCAATTTCTTTCAGAACATATTTACCCTATTTAATGAAGTAAAATTGCATTTTTTTTTTACCAAATTGAAGCGTACAGCTCATAGATCGGTCGAAAAGAATTATAATTTCAAAAAAGTTATTGCAAAATTGGTAAAATAATGTTTTTAAATTACCTTGGTTACAACAACAACATTGTAAATATACAAAGAAAGATAGCTTTTTAGCTTAGCTATCTGTGCGGCGAGTGTCACGTTTGAATGATGGGAGTTAAGCAATGAAAGAGAGAAAAGTATATGCGCAGGGGTGGGTATGGGTAATTGGATAAGTCACATTTTTCTTTCGCTCAGTCGAAGTCCTGTGACTGTCTCCTTCTATTGTATGAATCAGAAATTAAAAAAAGAGAATCATACACAGAGAACTTTTCTATATGCGTATGCGTATAACTCTAATGTAGCTTTAACATAGTGTGGGGTGAATGGTGTGCGTTAAGCGAATTAAGAAGAGAAAGGAATATGCGCACGCGTATTGGTGATTGGATTGGATACGTATACCTACTCTGTCTTTTATAAGTTATAGGTAATCATAATGTTGCCCGAATATTGTACAAAATTGTATTTTCTGTGGTTGCGTTGGGCTTTGCTATTATTATTGACCTTATTTGTATAGTGTAGCACTATACATAGAGCAGCCACTGAGCCACCTCACCGAAACGAAAGTGTTTGGCGTGTGGGGGCGTGGCGGATGAATGTGTGTCGTGTTCGTTTGTGTTAAGCGAATGAGGGAGAGAAGTTATCCGCAGGTGTGGTTGCATTAGTCTGATGAACGGAAGTACATTTGGCTTCCGGTCATTCGAAGTCGGTTGTATCCTACACGAATTATTAGATAGCCATCCTACAATAATTGTGGTTTCACTGTGCTCTGATCCTGGTTTTGGCCAATTATTACCTATTCTTTGTTAAGTCATTTTGATTTCTTTTTTTTCGACGGAATATTAGGTAGATATGCCTCGGCAAAGAACTTTGACGGGTAGGCGTGAGAGGGAAAGAAATAGAGTTGATTATTTGTTACGTCGCGAAGCCGTACCATACGTACCATTCCGTACCATTTTAGTGCCAATATCTTTCTCTCTTTCCTTCTCATTGCCTTGCCCAGCAAGTTTATCGTAGCGGTGAACTACGCTGGATAATTTGAAGAAGGGCGGTAACTTCGGACCGTTCCTTGCAATCGTTCGAAATTTCAAATCGGAAAGGGATGGCCTTCGTAGGAATGTTTTAGCAGTGAGCAGTGGCATGAAGATATTTTGTTTTCAAATTATAAAATTATTTTTTACTCTTTTTGGTAGCAGGTACCTTACCTTTTCTGCCACATCTGGACTGGACTGGAAGAAGAATGCTATTATTTTAATACTCTTCTATTGTGCGCATTTTGTTATCTCATAGCAAAAAATTAAAAATATTATTGAATAAGTAATATAAAAGTACAGCATGAAAAAAAATTTAATGCAATCTGTTTCATTTCAGTGCTATTTTTGTTTTTTCAACGTTATAGAAGTTAAGAACAATATTAGTTAGTTACTATCTATTCCAGAACTGACACGAATACCTACCTACGATCAGTAATTTTTAAGATTTCTTTATTTAAAGACAGACATTCAAATTCGCTTCAAATCAAACAGAGCTACACCAATTTTATTTATCTATATAGTAGATAATGATATAAAAAAAATGTGTGGTCGATTTTCGAGCACTGGGCGAACCTATATTAATTAATAGCCTAAATAAACTTAAAGACTAGACATTTTTAAATTTTGCCAAAGTAAAAGACCATTATGGTTCGCATTACATGATATATAATTTGTTTGTTTAATTCAATTTTTATATTTTTTGTGAATTTTTGTATTATTGTTATGTACTTTATATTTTTTTTTTGAAAATAGGAAAATGTGAATCAAAACCTATTAGAAGACAGTCGCAACTTTTTTTTTTTTATATAAAACTAAAACCTACAAGACTAACTTAACCTATCTAAATCTATCTATCTAAATCTATCTAGGCCCTGTCATGTGATCTCTATTCCATCGACTAACAAGTCATCGTTAGATCAAAGATCACATGTCAGGGCCTAGTTTTACTTAACCTAAGTATCGGCTTCAGCCCAGTCTAGCCACCAGTATCGGTCTCTATTTAACCTGTTAGTGTTACTTTTGTCGATTTCAGGTATGCTAATGCAGTATCTAATTTGATCAGTATTCCCGTCCCCCGACTCAAAAGGCTCATAAAGGATCCTTTTATCTGTTGCTCTCCTTGCAGCATGGTATATTATTGGAACGTTCGTTGAATCCGATAGGTAGCCATATGCATCCAGAAACAGAAATGTTTCTGGCGGAATGTATCCACTTTCCAAGGCATTTCTGAAATACCCAGGATTCGGATAGCATAATCCAGAGATTAATTCGTTTTCGCTAACACTTGCCGAGCGAACAAAGTGATTCCTTACAAGATCTAGAATGACATTGTCAATTCTGGACACACCGGAAGCATCCAGAAGTCTTTTGTTTGAGACATAATGCCTATAATCGGAATGTGCACTCCTATACATCTGTGTGCAGGCTCTAAGACATTTGCGCTCGAACACTCGAAGTTTTTCCATATACGATGGGTTAATGTTCCACCACACTGGACTCGCATAAGTCAGAATTGGACGAACGAATGCTTGGTAACAAATTATCTTCACATCGGATCTAAGATAGTTGGAATAAAACAGGCTTTTTAGCGACATGAATGCCGCTCTTGCCTTGTCTAATTGAATATTTATGTGCTCATTGTAGTACAGAAACTTGTCCAAATGAACACCTAAATATTTTACCACGGTCCTCGACTCGATCCGAAGACCATTTGAACTCGTTATTTTGAGATTTCTCCAGTTGCGTCTCAAATCTGAATTACCGCGTCTAATTGGGGTGCGGAACAATATGGTTTCACATTTCGTATAGTTTATTTTAAGCTTCCATTCGGAGCAGAAAGCTTGAAACCTATCAAACTTGCTTTGAAGTTGGATTTGAATGTCTTCAATTTTTGAGCCGCTTGCATACAGTGTAGCGTCGTCGGCAAATGCCAATGAATTATCGAGTTCCCTAAGTATATCAGAAATGTAGATATTGAAGAGCTGTGGAGCAGTTACTGTGCCTTGAAGTAGACCATTATGGACATTAAAAACATCAGCTGTCGTGTATTCTCTATCTGTTACAACAAATTTCTTTCCGTATAGCATGGATGCTATCATCTTTGTAAGATTAGATGGAAATTCATATCGAATAAGTTTGTAAATTAACCCGTCAATCCAAACCGTGTCAAAGGCTTTTTCGATATCCACTAGGCAGGCAGCTGTACATCTTTTGGCGTTGAGATTCCAATTAACATCCGAAATCAATTTTGTAATAGCATGCACTGCCGAGTGATTTCTTTTGAACCCAAATTGATTCCGCGGTATAATCTCCTTTTCATTACAAACGAACAAAATAGATTTATTAATAACTACCTCAAAAATCTTCCCGATATTAAGCAGGAGACTTATAGGCCTAAAGTTAGAAGGATCAGAAGGATCCTTCTTTTTCTTAATTATTGGAAACACCTTTGATATTTTCCAGCAACTAGGGAAGTAGTAGTTATTTAGCAGATTGTTAACCCTAGATTCATAAACATGGGTCTCACAGACCCTCTCAGTTAATTAATCAATCATAGCATGATGATTCAAGTAATTCTGATGACGAACCTCTTCAAACGTCAAATCCTTGTTGCCGTCGCCGTCGCCGTTGTATTAATTCGTCCGATTCATCAGATAGTGAGCAGCCTCTTTTTGAACAGGTGAGTTCAGGACAACCAGCAGCTCAAATAATTATCCCATCAATTAACAATCTGAGAGGCAAGAACGGTCACAAGTGATCAGCAAACCCATCCCAAGGTACCACTTCCCGAACTCAAGCAAGAAACATAATTCACATTATTCAAGCACCGAAAAATGAAGCTAAAAATGAAATAAATCCACGAGACCAATTCAAATTGTTTGCTTCTGATTCGATAGTGAATATCATTTTATTGCACACCAATACAGAGATCTCTACTAAAAGAGCAAATTACACGGATAAAACAGCTACAGTTAGTGATACTTGTACTGAAGAAATAAATGCCTTGATAGGATTGCTTTTATTAACTGCAAGAAAAAAAGATAACCATCTCACAAGCGCAGAGCTGTTTGATCCAACCGAAAGTGGAACTAAATATAATTCAGTTATGTCCAAAGATAGGTTCGATTTTTTACTGAACTGTTTAAGATTCGATGATAAAACGACCCGAGAAGATCGAAAAGCTGTTGATAAGTTTGCGCCAGTAAGGGAAATATGGGAAAAGTTTATTGCTGTATGTCGAGACAGTTACAAGCCCGGTTCATTTGTGACTGTGGATGAACAGCTACTGGGATTTCGTGGACGTTGTCCATTTCGAATGTATATACCATCAAAACCCGACAAATATGGAATAAAAACAGTAATCATTTGTGATTCGAAGACAAACTATATGATAGATGCGATACCATATATGGGAAAGGGCACAAATTCGAACGGAGAACCATTGGCATATTTTTTCGTCAAGAAATTGACGGAAACTCTGCGAGGTAGTAATCGTAATGTGACCATGGATAACTGGTTCACGTCAGTACCATTAGCAAAAAATCTATTGCAGGAGCCATACAAATTAACAATTGTTGGTACAATTCGATCTAACAAGCGAGAGATCCCTCCACAACTTTTGCAACCAAGACCGACAGGATCTTCAATGTTTTGTTTCGATGGAAAATCTACATTAGTATCTTTCAGGCCAAAAAAAAAAAAAACGTTCTTCTGCTTTCCACAACTCACGGAAATGGAATTTTGGCACCGTCTGGTAAGCCAGATATCATAGAATTTTATAATTCAACCAAGGGCGCAGTAGATACATTTGACCAAATGTGTCATAATATGTCTTGCAGTAGGAAGACACAAAGATGGCCACTATGCTACTTTTTTGGAATACTAAATATGTCTATAGTAAACTCTTTTGTCATCCACGTACGTAATAGCAGCCGTAATAAACAAAAACCCTTGACAAGGCGAGCATTTGTAAAGGAAATAACACCGAAATTGATAGAGCCCTGGTTGCGTCATCGTCGTGAAGTACCAACTTTGAGGCGATGCCTAAAAAGGAATATTGATGCCATTTTAGGTGATACTTTGCCATGCGTTTCAGTCAACTCCGAAAATCAACCCAGAAAAAATTGTGTTTTCTGCGATTGCAAAAAAAAAAACGCAAGACCAGATTTTGCTGCACCTCCTGTAAACGTCCCATGTGCGGGGAGCACCGCGGGAACTGGTGTCAGGATTGCACCGAGTGAACAAATTTTATAGTTTTTTCTTTTATTTATTTATAATAAATGTTTCTTAAAGTAACCTAGATATGTGTTTTTTTTTTTTGCAAAAATCTTTATAGACAGTAAATAAGATAACTTTGAAGGTAAGGGGTCTCACAGACCTATGCTTATGAATGATGTAACAATGAATATAGTTTATGAATCTAGGGTTAAAGATAACGCAGTATTGCCGTATGATATCAATTGGTATATGCTTAAGCACGATGTTTGGGATGTTATCCAAGCCACTCGACCTTTTAGTGTTTAGTTTCCTAAATATGTCAGTCAAGTCGTCGAGGGTCGTGAAGTAATTGTAAGTCTGTTCATCTGTCAGTTCGTCAGCTTTTAACCACTCAGAAAATGTCAATAAAGTAGGGATCTCGCTATTGTGAAATCTCCATAGTTCGTCTCTTACTTCGACCGATTTGGAGCTGGGAAGTTCCCTGGCGTGAACCGCCTCAAAATGAGACCCCCAATTACTTTGAGCTTGTCTGCTCCACTATCTATAATATAGTGGTTATTGATGATGGGATACCCTGATATATTAATCCCTAACTGGGATAGATGCATCTGAGAAGACAGTGGTACCTTCAGTTTAGGAATTTTGACAACGTTACGTGGTTTAAACATTTTATTTATTTTTGGAAACATGTTCCTGCCGTCTGATTTTAATATGCTTTCAGCTTTCAGATAAAGTAATAGTGAAAAAATTCGCGCGAATTTTTCACTATTACTTTATCGAATGCTCAAAAACTGAAACAAACGTTCACAACACAAAAAAAATAGTGGTAACTTACATGGTTGTTATGTGACAAATGTACAATCAGTAATTGCTTATAACCGCATGATGGCACAACACTGAAAGTGCCATCCAAAAGATAGTTTCGGGAGGATTCTTTAGGTAAATTTTGAATGGCTGCTGCGATTGTTGGCGATAAAAACACTGTATAGCAAAAACCTTTTTCAATGACAGTGTTCCTATAAAAAGGTTCCGCATTTTGATATCGCGACATACCAAAACTACCCATTACAGTTTCGGTTTTAAATAGGTCCGATACCTCTTTCGCATTAACGGGAGCTTTTGGAAACGATTCATTCCGTATCCGGATGAGCTGCCTCCGTAATTTACCAAATGGAACCTAATTATAAATTAGCCGCATATTAGAAACAGGTTTTTAAGAGAAGTTGCACTTAAACATATTTATACCTAAAATGACTACCTATTTTAACGACATATTTGTTATCTTACCTGTGAAGGATTTTCATTATCCCTTGCACACACTTCATTGAATACTTCGCGAATGCCACTTCTTTTAAGTGAGACATTTGCACACTCTATTTTTATATCAGAAATGTCTTTCATTTTTTTCCTTAGATTTTCGTTGGTTGTATGGTTATGCGTGGCACTAGATTTAGGGATTCGGACAAGATTCTGATTTAGAAAATCTACAACTGCACTGGCACTACATGTTTTATTGTAGCATACGTAACGTTTCGATAATTTTGCGTTGTATTTAAATTTATAAAGATGCTTAATCTCCGGAATATAAAGTAGGTTACTGCCTCTTCTAAGACCTTCGCAATATTCGAAACTGTAAATTAAATCGGAAGAGTTTCCCATCGTAGGAACCACGTTGTGTTTGAGTCACGATATACGAATGAGAAGCGCGCAAAGTTGTTACATGCAATTACCAGTGGTCAGGGTCATTCATAATCATATTTCCAACGGTCAAAACGGGTTTTTGTTATTTTGAAAAAATAAAAAAAAAACATATGGTCTTATGTCTCAAATTAATATGGTCTTATGCCGCTTTTGGAAAGCGACATAAAGCCATACCTCGAAATATGGCTTTACGACACTTTGCGAAAGCGTCATAAGGCCATATTTTGCGATATGGTCTTATGTCACATGGCCTTATGTCACGGCACCGTATTAGGCTGATGAAGCTGTGCTAACCTGATGACGCGCAGTGTATATGATGTTTTCTTAAATCCTGTTAAATATTCTGGACTATTCGAATTATTTTGTATAATATGCACGGGAGAGACGAATATGTCTAGTGAGATGTTCGTTATATATACCAAGACACATTGCGTTTTATTATAAGGACACATGCGGAATTCTTTTTGTTATTCAAACTTGCATTGGTTTCTCAACTCATACACACTAATTGCACACATGTCCATAAAGACTATAATTCTGTTAAAAACTTCCAAATTGACAAGTTGAAAAGCCAATTCTTCTGCAGTCTCCACATTTTTTACAGGCGCATACGTACGAGAAAACGTCTCCGTCCCTTATAACTGCTCGCTAGGATGCAGATTTGATTATTTTCCACACGTAAGATGTACACGTACAAAGTATTATTGCATCCATGATGAAAAATACGAAACGAATGAAATGGAATTCAATTCCGTACGATTCACTAGTGTCCTTCCCTCCGTATCCTTGTTGGGTGTTGAGTTCGGGGATAGTGGATGGTTGGGTATCCTGGGTCGACTGAAACATTGTATATAATTTCCTTACTGAAATTAGTTCCAAATTATTCGGGTCAACAGTGCGGAAATTAGAAACATTTGAGAAAATTTTTGCCGAAAGTGATGCTACTCCTGCTTATCATCTTTTTTTTTTTTTGTTTTTTTTTTTGTTGCTTATCATCTCTTGTATATCATATGTCACCCTGCTAAGGAAGGATTTAACGTCCCAAAATTTCAAACTATGACTCAGTATAATATTTTGAGAAGGTTGAGGAATTTTTCTATCAAAGCTGTCAACGATGTTAATGGCGATGTTCAATAAGAGTGGACCTTTATACGAAGGATGGGCTTAAGCACCTTGAGACATCCGTTACATTTGAAATGGCTAGATTTCGGGTACAGGCTAATTTTTATAGATCAACTGTAAAGGGACAAAGTCACGTACCTCAAAGGTTTAACTGTCAATGGTGACGTTCTGTCGAATTCTTCGATGTTGTGTGTCCTTTCGTGTTGACAGCATATACTTCGTCTTGCCCTCATTTATTGCTACACCAATTTTTGGCGCTTCCTTCTCTGTACTAGCAAACGTGGCTATGACATCACGTTGAGTCCTACCAATGATGTCAATATCGTCGGCGTATGCTAGAAGTTGTACAGATTTTTGGAAAATTGTGCCTTTTGGTGTTGGCTCGTGAGTTTTGCACACTCCTCTCAAGAATCAAATTGAAGAAGTCACATGACAGCGCATCGATTTGCCTAAATCCTTTTTTGGTATCAATAGTGTCAGTGTGATCGTTTCCAACCCTGATGGAGCAGCGAGAATTCTCCATCGGCATCCTACACAAATGGACGAGTTTGGGCGGTATACCAAAACTGTAAATGCATTCGTATGCGGCCTTGAACTCGATGAATAGGTGGTGGGTATCGATTTGGACTTCCTGTGTTTTTTCCAGGATCTGCCGAAGTGTGAAGGTTTGATCGCTGGTGGACTTTCCTGGCCCAAAACCAGACTGATAAGGGCCGATCAGGTTGTTGGTAAATGGTTTCAGGCTTTCACATGTTACGGCAGAGAGGGTATTGTAGGCGGTTTTAAGGGGTATTATGCCTTTGTATGGATCGGGAAACCGATGCTGAGGTTCTATTCTTCAGGCATACTTTCATCCGACCAGTTTCGACTTATGAGTTGGTGGATGTTTCTTATCAAGTCATCTCCGCCGGCTATGTAAAGCTCGGGTGGATGGTCGTCATTTGTTTATCCTCACTTCACTCAGGTCGGGTGGTTGGAAATGTTCACTGTCGTTGCCAATATTTAATGGCTCCTTCTGCATGACAACGGAATGATGGTCGTCATCGCCGTTTAACAGTCTGCCGAAGTGGTTCTTTCACATCGTCAGCATCGACTATGTCGCAACGACGATATTTCCTGGTTCATCTCGACAGGATTCTCTTCGAGCCTTGCATCCTTGGCTTTGACATTTTACGTTTTTTTTTGTAAGTCCTGCGAACATCGTTCCTGGAGTGGCACCTCTTTTTATCGTCGATCGCGCGCTTTTCTTGCTCCTTTTTCTTCTTTCTGACAAGCCGGTGTTCTTCCCTTCTTCTCTGCCTACAGAGCTAAACAGCAGCTGTCGTCTTCACCTGCAGCTTAGCCTTGTAGGCCTCGTTATTGTCTGCGAGCATCTGTCGGCATTCCTCATCAAACCCGGGGTTTCTTGCTGGTGGGCGTGAGAAACCCAGCACATCAGTTGCGGTTGATCTAATGGCTTCTTGGCATCGTTGCCATTGTTCTTCGAGATTCATTGCTGGTGGTATGGTGTGAATCGAGAGGTTAAGGAATAATATCTTGGCGGTCTCTTGCGAATACAGTCTTTCGAAGTTAAATTTTTTCGCAGTATTTCTGAATTGTTGTGGCGTGGTAGATATCCGCATTCTAACCTTGGGTGCAACAAGGTAGTTATCCGGGTCGATGTCAGCTCCTCGGAATGTTCGGACATCTAAAATACTGGATGCGTGCCGTTTGTCTATAGCAATGTGATTAATTTAATTGACCGTTCGTTAAACTGGAAATTGCCATGTCGCCCTACATATTTCGAGTTGAGGAAACCGTGTGCTGGCTATAGTGGTATTTCATTCCGCAGCGAACTCAATTGTGCAGTGAAATAACCCCCGCGCATATAAAACTTGTATCGCGTAATTCCCAACAAAACTGATATAGCCATCGAGGGGCTTATATTTTTTTTTTAATTTAAATAAGGATGAGTGCGATGTTGGATGCCTGAAAAGGAAATAATCTCCACAAGCATAAGGCATTAACAGCAGAATGTCTTATGCGTGTGGGGATTATTTCCTTTTCAGGCATTCAAAATCGTAAACATTCAACAGTAAGCCCAAGCAGGGGGGTTGCTGGGGGTGGGGCAGAATGCCTTCCCACTTACATTCAAACTTTGCATTTACCAAACTAGAATAAAATTTCATTTTCAAATGGCAATAACACCCACGCGGGTTATTGCCTTTTCGTGGGGGCAATTTCCTTTTATTTGGGAAATAGGGCCCATGGGTATTATTTGTGTAGGCGTTATTTCACTGCATCGAAGTCAACTAGCCTAAGACCGCTGCCAGACGTCTTGTTGTGTGGGCTGTGTTTTTTTTTTGGGAAAATACTGCTAAGGATGTCTTCTCTTCTTACCTCTGCGTTAAAATCTCCCAGCGTGATTTCAACATCGTACTTCGGTAGTCGCTCATAGGTTTGTCAAGGAGCTCTGAGCCGAAATCCTTATCTATATCATCTTTTTCTTCCGTCGGGGCTTGGGCGTATATAAGGTATGTTGGCGATTTTGGCCTTAATTCGAAATGTTACGACTCGTTCGCTACAGCCTTGAAAGCATAAAGCGTCTTGCCTAAGTATGGCAATAATAACAAATCCGAAAAGTCGCTGTTTTTCATCCTTCATCCCATCTCATCGTATTCCCTGGATGAATGTAATGTCTGCCCTAGCGCAGCTGAGGGCTTCCGCAAGCTGTTCGCCTGAACATATCCTGTTTAGTGTTCTCACATTCCAGGAGCAGATACGAACGTCGTTGTCTTCTTTAAGTTTTGAGTGGTTGTCGTCAACAGTATGATCAGTTCTTTCCCAGGCTCTTACAAATACAAATTTTTGGCGCAACAGGCTCGTTAGTATCCAGGGCGGAGCTTTCTCAAAACCTCCTGTTTACTGCCGACTCCGAACGTCGATTTTGAGATAAGCTTTTCTTGACAATTGAAAATACTCGAATGACTTGTCAGATCATCACGAGAGGAGAGTCAGTGAAAAATCATATAGGTGTTGCTACGGCTGGGAATCGAACTCAGACATTCTGCACTGTAGTTCATCGCACTAACCGTCGCACCACTGTACTCAGAGGTTAGTGGTCCGAGGCTCTTGGTTCCTTCGTAACAATGTTTTTTTTTTCCTGTATTCAACCATTGCAACAACCCCCAACTTGAAGGGCCAGTACTTATTTATTCGATACACATGGTTTTCAGTAACCACTACGGAATTGAGCGCTGCCATTGTCCTTTCGGCTCATCCACCCCCATCTCTATTCAAGTGGCCTTACTTACCCTTGAGATTCCTAAATTACTCGTTGTCCGAATATGTCGAAGCAGCTCATTTAGGTTATTCACTTTGTCCGTCCTATAACTGGGACTATAGATGCCACCGTTGACTCCATCTTGCGGGTTCTTCCTCTGCCGCCTAGACATGTAACATCTTCATTAGTGTGAGTACTCGTCTTCCTCCTTCTCTCATCAGCTGACCAGGTACCAGGCACTTAGCGGTCTCCACCACAGCTAAATAGTAACTCAAGGTGTTATATAAAACCACATTGCCTACCATATGGACGCCACTTAATTACCGTAATTTAATTGAGATTCATGTAGTATTTGAGGTTAGGGATTGAATGCTAAACTTGGATCTTTTATTAAGACACTGGCAGTGTCACGTTTGGTGGTGTATAACAAATGCTATTATGGTAAGACTGAGGGGTGAGGGTTGCTCTATGAATGGAATGGACAATCAAAGTTGCACATGTCCTGACGCGATGGCAGAAATCTTGATTCGTTGAGCTGGACATCTGGACGTGTTACTACTATCAATGAAATGGTGCAAGCCAATTGCCCATTAATCGACGATAACTATTTAACAATAGGAGACGTGGTCTTGAATTTATTGCGAGGGTTTAACAACATTCCTGACACATAAAATCGCCGTATTGGTAAGGCAATTCCATTTAATATCTTAACATGGCCATTTGGGTTTGGGGTATTTCTAAACAGTTATTTGACATTTGCAAGTCCTGACGAAATTATGTTTATATGTGTATCTGCACATGCTTTATATCGGTAGGAAAATCAGGATAGATACATTCATGGTGCTAGGCGCCTCACTTTCTCGTGGTATTAATGGATATTAAATCAGTAGTTAAGGATACTCTGAGTTCAAGCGGATGACAGACAGGAGAGGGTAATGTATAGGGACAGCTGGACGTTTTTATAGCTCGGATACGAAGACAAGAAATTTCGAAAACGCAAATAAAGCAAATTTGCCATTATTTCGGTTTCAATTTGTGTGGAAGTATAAAAAATCAAAAATTCATGTATTGCAGGATACCTTTGTATTCCTTTTTGGACTGACTTTCAATATTTCATAGTACGTCCGAAGATAGGTTTGAGTGTGAACTGATTAGCATTCATGGTACGGCGAGTACTACGGTGGAATTATTGAAGCAGTTGAATGCTTCTGGCTATTTGTTGTTATGTTAGCGGCAACGTAATGGGAGAACCGAGCGCATGATGTCCTTAAGGATAAAAAAAAATAGGATGAGTTGAGTCAAAAATTAAAGCGTGTTCGTAGACTAACAAAAAAAAAACCCAGGATTGTCGAACATTTTTACCCAAATGTGGTTACTTCCTGTACGATTGTATTTTTTTTTTATTTTTATAAGCATACAACAATAGATAAAACGAATAACCATACGATAGGGGAACATTGAATACTGTTTGGAGGTATTGGGTTGGAAGTACCAGCCGACCACTAACCTCCAACAACCCTGTTCTAAGTGATGCTTTTTGTTCTATTGACTGTAGGCATAAATAGGGATGAAACAGAATCCCAAATTAATGGTTCCAACTTACTATTTACGAATATAAAGAGCTGTCTGTGATAACTGATGGCTGGATGTTGTAGAACGAGGGTAGACTCTGATTGGCTTTAACTTGGCAATGCCCAGTGGTTGTAACTCTGACTACACATCAAGTGCTTATTTTTTACCTCCAAGTGGTAACCATCGGGTACTGGTCTCATCCAACCGGATTTGACTTGCTAAACGATAAGCGCGAGTGTTGATAACACGACGAAAAACAGCGACACTATAAACAGCCAGGTCAGAATGGCACGGAATGAATACCCAGCCTGCTGTGCCAGGCGAACCTAGACAAGCTGCTTCGATATATTCGGACAACAGGTTGTCTAGGACAACAGGTTGTCTAGGAATTTCAAGCGTTAGTCAGGCCCCTTGAACAGAGCTGTGGCGGATAAATCGAAAGGCCAACGGTAGCGCTCAATCCCGTAGTGGATACTGATGACCCCGTGTCCCAGGGGTATCTAATAAATTGGAACTGGCCCTCCAGGTTGGGGGTTGTGCTTTGGGTTAACTATACAACCATGGAAAAATCTAACGGTTACGAAACAACCAATAGCCTCCGAAAACACTGATATCATTGTTGACGACACAGCTAGACGAAAAAAGGAAAACAACGTTAGTATCTGCACCTGAAATGTGAAAACATTAAACAGGAGTGGGGCAAGCGAACAACTAGAGGAAGCCCTTAACTGCTACAAAGCAGAAATTACTGCGATCCAGGAAATATGATGGGAAAAAAGAGGATGAAAAACTGTGACATCTACTACGGACCGTGTTATAGTGAGCAGAAACAGCTGCTATTCGGATGCGGATTTGTTATAAGTGCCAGACTTAGGCAAGAAGTCTTATGTTTCCAAGACATTAGCGAACGCATTGTAACAATCCGCATTAAGGCCGAATTCGCCAATATAAGCCTTATATGCGCTCACGCCCCAACGGGGCAAAAAGATGATAAAGCCAAGGATTGCTTCTATGAGGTCCTTGACAAAACCTATGAGCGACTACCGAAGTACGATGTTAAAATCGTGCTGGGAGATTTTAACGCAAAGGTAGTGAGAGAAGACATCACTCGAACTACTAAGGAGATCTTATATAAGACCCTGATCATCCCAGTCCTGCTCTACGTCGCTGAAGCATGGACTGTCTTAAAAGCGGGTGAAGAAATCCTTGGTCGATTAGAGAGGAAAATTCTTCGAAAAATCTTCGGTCCCGTTTGCGTTGACGGGCTATGGAGACGAAGATTCAACCAAGAACTATACGAGCGACATGCCTCTGGTCAAAAAACTCCGCATTGGACGTTTAAGATGGCTACGACATGTAGAACAAATGAACAGCGATACTCCGGCTCGCAGAGTCTTCGATTCCCAGC
>OX463759.1:10358951-10389414 GCA_949824845.1 Rhingia rostrata
ATCCGGAGCCACCTTGATTGCTTGATGGGTGTTGTTGTTGTTGTTCCTTTTGCGCGGCTAAATTTCGCAGAACACGGTTTATTGATGAAACCTAAACAAAATAAAATAACAAAAAAAAAAAAAAAATGTCAAAAGAGCTCTTTTCCTAATGATAACTTCCGCACAGGAAGACCATAAAATACACATCCAAATGAGTGTGGTTACCCTCCACCAATAGTATGGCTACACAAACTACACACAGATGTGTAAATAATATTATCGTCCTCGTGGTCTTTTCGAGTGTGACGACAGTTTATACACTCAGTTAACGACAAAAAAGCGGTCAGGAAACCGAAACCAAACTCTTCTGTGAGTGTGTTCTATTCGTTGCCCCAACACCCGAACATCGGGTTCATTCACAGCCTTTAGGTGGCATAATGAGGGAAAGTCTAAATAATTGAAATTTTTTTTTTTCTTCTTTTGGTTTGGGGTCCATCATCAGCCCATCCGTCATCATCACCCATTCACTTATATCACATTCTTCTCGCCTTAATACATTTTGTCGACGCGTTTTTTTTTTTTTTTTTGTGCTTCGTCCTTAATCGAGGGGTGAATATATTTAAAATGCGACACAAGAAACCACCATTCAAGAAGGATTCCTTCTCTGCCAGCCGATTTCCGAGACCCACACAGAGAATCACGAGAAAATCAAACAAAATGATAATTTCTCTGGCTTTGCCGTTACAATCACCCTCATCCCCTTCGTTTTGCCATTGAGTGGAGCATCCGCACATCAAAAATGGCAGACACATTATTACATAATGATCGCACGAGTGAATTATATTATTTCGACTTTCACCCAAACCCTATGCGATCCCACAAAAAGGACAAAAGAAAGCACAAAAGAAAAAAAAAAACAAAAAAACAATTTCTTTTATTTTCGTATTTACTTTGCTTTTGTGCGCTCGATGATGGCCGAAAGAATAAGAAACGCTTCCCTTGCGATAGAGGGTGGAAGTAGAATTATCTTCACTTTTCTCCCCAAAAGTATGCAGACTTTTCCAATTCATTTTTCTCAGTGTGCGACAAGAATAGAACAAAAAAAAAAAGTTTAAGCCAATAAAAGGACAAGACAAATTTCACGAATGAATAGCTCGTTTGCATTCGTTTCGTTTGGTCCTTTTTTTTTGGGTGGGGGATTTCGATTTATCGGTGCGACATTTTTATACATGTCTTAGAGAAGAAATCGAGTTTCGGCGACTCAACCTTTTGATATTTGAAAACTTGTATTTCAATAACCTCAGGTGGCCAACTTACATATTTTTTCTACAAAGCAGAAATTTTTAACTTCAAGAATGATTTCAAGAACCTCAGGAGCCCAACTAACATTTTTATACATGCCTTAGAGAAGAAATCGAGTTTCGACGACTCAATGTAAGACCTTTCGTTATTTGAAAACTTGTATTTCAATAACCTCAGGTGTCCAACTTACATATTTTTTCTACAAAGCAGAAATTTTCAACTTCAAGAATGATTTCAAGAACTCAGGAGCCCAACTAAAATTTGTATACATGCGTTAGAGAAGAAATCGAGTTTCGGCGACTCAATGTAAGACCTTTTGATATTTGAAAACTTGTATTTCAATAACCACAGGTGTCCAACTTACATATTTTTTCTACAAAGCAGAAATTTTCAATTTCAAGAATGATTTCAAGAACCTCATGAGCCCAACTAAAATTTGTATACGTGCCTTAGAGAAGAAATCGAGTTTCGGCGACTCAATGTAAGACCTTTTGATATTTGAAAACTTGTATTTCAATAACCTCAGGTGTCAACTTACATATTTTTTCTACAAAGCAGAAATTTTCAACTTCAAGAATGATTTCAAGAACCTCAGGAGCCCAACTAAAATTTTTATACATGCCTTAGAGAAGAAATCGAGTTTCGGCGACTCAATGCAAGACCTTTTGATATCTGAAAACTTGTATTTCAATAACCTCAGGTGTCCAACTTACATATTTTTTCTACAAAGCAGAAATTTTCAACTTCAAGAATGATTTCAAAACCTCAGGAGCCCAACTAAAATTTGTATACATACCTTAGAGAAGAAATCGAGTTTCGGCGACTCAATGTAAGACCTTTTGTTATTTGAAAACTTGTATTTCAATAACCACAGGTGTCCAACTTACATATTTTTTCTACAAAGCAGAAATTTTCAACTTCAAGAATGATTTCAAGAATGATTTCAAGAACCTCAGAAGCCCAAACTAAAATTTTTATGCATGCCTTAGAGAAGAAGTCGAGTTTCGGCGACTCAATGTAAGACTTTTGATATCTGAAAACTTGTATTTCAATAAACCTCAGGTGTCCAACTTACATATTTTTTCTACAAAGCAGGAAGTTTCAATTTCAAGAATGATTTCAAGAACCTCAGGAGCCACAACTAAAATTTGTATACATGCGTTAGAGAAGAAATCGAGTTTCGGCGACTCAATGCAAGACCTTTTGATATCTGAAAACTTGTATTTCAATAACCTCAGGTGTCCAACTTACATATTTTTTCTACAAAGCAGAAATTTTCAACTTCAAGAATGATTCAAAAACATCAGGAGCCCAACTAAAATTTTTATACATGCCTTAGAGAAGAAATCGAGTTTCGACGACCTCAATGTAAGACCTTTCGTTATTTGAAAACTTGTATTTCAATAACCTCAGGTGTCCAACTTACATATTTTTTCTACAAAGCAGAAATTTTCAACTTCAAGAATGATTTCAAGAACCTCAGGAGCCCAACTAAAATTTGTATACATGCGTTAGAGAAGAAATCGAGTTTCGGCGACTCAATGCAAGACCTTTTGATATCTGAAACTTGTATTTCAATAACCTCAGGTGTCCAACTTACATATTTTTTCTACAAAGCAGAAATTTTCAACTTCAAGAATGATTTCAAAAACCTCAGGAGCCCAACTAAAATTTTTATACATGCCTTAGAGAAGAAATCGAGTTTCGGCGACTCAATGTAAGACCTTTTGTTATTTGAAAACTTGTATTTCAATAACCACAGGTGTCCAACTTACATATTTTTTCTACAAAGCCAGAAATTTTCAATTTCAAGAATGATTTCAAAGAACCCTCATGAGCCAACTAAAATTTGTATACGTGTCTTAGAGAAGAAATCGAGTTTCGGCGACTCAATGTAAGACCTTTTGATATTTGAAAACTTGTATTTCAATAACCTCAGGTGTCCAACTTACATATTTTTTCTACAAAGCAGAATTTTTCAACTTCAAGAATGATTTCAAAACCTCAGGAGCCCAACCTAAAATTTTTATACATGCCTTAGAGAAGAAATCGAGTTCCGGCGACTCAATGTAAGACCTTTTGTTATTTGAAAACTTGTATTTCAATAACCACAGGTGTCCAACTTACATATTTTTTCTACAAAGCAGAAATTTTCAACTTCAAGAATGATTTCAAGAATGATTTCAAGAATGATTTCAAGAACCTCAGAAGCCCAAACTAAAATTTTTATGCATGCCTTAGAGAAGAAGTCGAGTTTCGGCGACTCAATGTAAGACCTTTTGTTATTTGAAAACTTGTATTTCAATAACCACAGGTGTCCAACTTACATATTTTTTCTACAAGCAGAAATTTTCAACTTCAAGAATGATTTCAAGAATGATTTCAAGAATGATTTCAAGAACCTCAGAAGCCCAAACTAAAATTTTTATGCATGCCTTAGAGAAGAAATCGAGTTTCGGCGACTCAATGTAAGACCTTTTGATATTTGAAAACTTGTATTTCAATAACCTCAGGTGTCCAACTTACATATTTTTTCTACAAGCAGAAATTTTCAACTTCAAGAATGATTTCAAAAACCTCAGGAGCCCAACTAAAATTTTTATACATGCCTTAGAGAAGAAATCGAGTTCCGGCGACTCAATGTAAGACCTTTTGTTATTTGAAAACTTGTATTTCAATAACCACAGGTGTCCAACTTACATATTTTTTCTACAAAGCAGAAAATTTCAACTTCAAGAATGATTTCAAGAACCTCAGGAGCCCAACTAAAATTTGTATACATGCGTTAGAGAAGAAATCGAGTTTCGGCGACTCAATGTAAGACCTTTCGTTATTTGAAAACTTGTATTTCAATAACCTCAGGTGTCCAACTTACATATTTTTTCTACAAAGCAGAAATTTTCAATTTCAAGAATGATTTCAAGAACCTCATGAGCCCAACTAAAATTTGTATACGTGTCTTAGAGAAGAAATCGAGTTTCGGCGACTCAATGTAAGACCTTTTGATATTTGAAAACTTGTATTTCAATAACCTCAGGTGTCCAACTTACATATTTTTTCTACAAAGCAGAAATTTTCAACTTCAAGAATGATTTCAAAAACCTCAGGAGCCCAACTAAAATTTTTATACATGCCTTAGAGAAGAAATCGAGTTTCGGCGACTCAATGTAAGACCTTTTGTTATTTGAAACTTGTATTTCAATAACCACAGGTGTCCAACTTACATATTTTTTCTACAAAGCAGAAATTTTCAATTTCAAGAATGATTCAAGAACCTCATGAGCCCAACTAAAATTTGTATACGTGTCTTAGAGAAGAAATCGAGTTTCGGCGACTCAATGTAAGACCTTTTGATATTTGAAAACTTGTATTTCAATAACTCAGGTGTCCAACTTACATATTTTTTCTACAAAGCAGAAATTTTCAACTTCAAGAATGATTTCAAAAACCTCAGGAGCCCAACTAAAATTTTTATACATGCCTTAGAGAAGAAATCGAGTTCCGGCGACTCAATGTAAGACCTTTTGTTATTTGAAAACTTGTATTTCAATAACCACAGGTGTCCAACTTACATATTTTTTCTACAAAGCAGAAATTTTCAACTTCAAGAATGATTTCAAGAATGATTTCAAGAATGATTTCAAGAACCTCAGAAGCCCAAACTAAAATTTTTATGCATGCCTTAGAGAAGAAGTCGAGTTTCGGCGACTCAATGTAAGACCTTTTGTTATTTGAAAACTTGTATTTCAATAACCACAGGTGTCCAACTTACATATTTTTTCTACAAAGCAGAAATTTTCAACTTCAAGAATGATTTCAAGAATGATTTCAAGAATGATTTCAAGAACCTCAGAAGCCCAAACTAAAATTTTTATGCATGCCTTAGAGAAGAAATCGAGTTTCGGCGACTCAATGTAAGACCTTTTGATATTTGAAAACTTGTATTTCAATAACCTCAGGTGTCCAACTTACATATTTTTTCTACAAAGCAGAAATTTTCAACTTCAAGAATGATTTCAAAAACCTCAGGAGCCCAACTAAAATTTTTATACATGCCTTAGTGAAGAAATCGAGTTCCGGCGACTCAATGTAAGACCTTTTGTTATTTGAAAACTTGTATTTCAATAACCACAGGTGTCCAACTTACATATTTTTTCTACAAAGCAGAAATTTTCAACTTCAAGAATGATTTCAAGAACCTCAGGAGCCCAACTAAAATTTGTATACATGCGTTAGAGAAGAAATCGAGTTTCGGCGACTCAATGTAAGACCTTTCGTTATTTGAAAACTTGTATTTCAATAACCTCAGGTGTCCAACTTACATATTTTTTCTACAAAGCAGAAATTTTCAATTTCAAGAATGATTTCAAGAACCTCATGAGCCCAACTAAAATTTGTATACGTGTCTTAGAGAAGAAATCGAGTTTCGGCGACTCAATGTAAGACCTTTTGATATTTGAAAACTTGTATTTCAATAACCTCAGGTGTCCAACTTACATATTTTTTCTACAAAGCAGAAATTTTCAACTTCAAGAATGATTTCAAAAACCTCAGGAGCCCAACTAAAATTTTTATACATGCCTTAGAGAAGAAATCGAGTTTCGACGACTCAATGTAAGACCTTTCGTTATTTGAAAACTTGTATTTCAATAACCTCAGGTGTCCAACTTACATATTTTTTCTACAAAGCAGAAATTTTCAACTTCAAGAATGATTTCAAGAACCTCAGGAGCCCAACTAAAATTTGTATACATGCGTTAGAGAAGAAATCGAGTTTCGGCGACTCAATGCAAGACCTTTTGTTATTTGAAAACTTGTATTTCAATAACCACAGGTGTCCAACTTACATATTTTTTCTACAAAGCAGAAATTTTCAATTTCAAGAATGATTTCAAGAACCTCATGAGCCCAACTAAAATTTGTATACGTGTCTTAGAGAAGAAATCGAGTTTCGGCGACTCAATGTAAGACCTTTTGATATTTGAAAACTTGTATTTCAATAACCTCAGGTGTCCAACTTACATATTTTTTCTACAAAGCAGAAATTTTCAACTTCAAGAATGATTTCAAAAACCTCAGGAGCCCAACTAAAATTTTTATACATGCCTTAGAGAAGAAATCGAGTTCCGGCGACTCAATGTAAGACCTTTTGTTATTTGAAAACTTGTATTTCAATAACCACAGGTGTCCAACTTACATATTTTTTCTACAAAGCAGAAATTTTCAACTTCAAGAATGATTTCAAAAACCTCAGGAGCCCAACTAAAATTTTTATACATGCCTTAGAGAAGAAATCGAGTTTCGGCGACTCAATGTAAGACCTTTTGTTATTTGAAAACTTGTATTTCAATAACCACAGGTGTCCAACTTACATATTTTTTCTACAAAGCAGAAATTTTCAATTTCAAGAATGATTTCAAGAACCTCATGAGCCCAACTAAAATTTGTATACGTGTCTTAGAGAAGAAATCGAGTTTCGGCGACTCAATGTAAGACCTTTTGATATTTGAAAACTTGTATTTCAATAACCTCAGGTGTCCAACTTACATATTTTTTCTACAAAGCAGAAATTTTCAACTTCAAGAATGATTTCAAAAACCTCAGGAGCCCAACTAAAATTTTTATACATGCCTTAGAGAAGAAATCGAGTTCCGGCGACTCAATGTAAGACCTTTTGTTATTTGAAAACTTGTATTTCAATAACCACAGGTGTCCAACTTACATATTTTTTCTACAAAGCAGAAATTTTCAACTTCAAGAATGATTTCAAAAACCTCAGGAGCCCAACTAAAATTTTTATACATGCCTTAGAGAAGAAATCGAGTTTCGGCGACTCAATGTAAGACCTTTTGTTATTTGAAAACTTGTATTTCAATAACCACAGGTGTCCAACTTACATATTTTTTCTACAAAGCAGAAATTTTCAATTTCAAGAATGATTTCAAGAACCTCATGAGCCCAACTAAAATTTGTATACGTGTCTTAGAGAAGAAATCGAGTTTCGGCGACTCAATGTAAGACCTTTTGATATTTGAAAACTTGTATTTCAATAACCTCAGGTGTCCAACTTACATATTTTTTCTACAAAGCAGAAATTTTCAACTTCAAGAATGATTTCAAAAACCTCAGGAGCCCAACTAAAATTTTTATACATGCCTTAGAGAAGAAATCGAGTTCCGGCGACTCAATGTAAGACCTTTTGTTATTTGAAAACTTGTATTTCAATAACCACAGGTGTCCAACTTACATATTTTTTCTACAAAGCAGAAATTTTCAACTTCAAGAATGATTTCAAGAATGATTTCAAGAATGATTTCAAGAACCTCAGAAGCCCAAACTAAAATTTTTATGCATGCCTTAGAGAAGAAGTCGAGTTTCGGCGACTCAATGTAAGACCTTTTGTTATTTGAAAACTTGTATTTCAATAACCACAGGTGTCCAACTTACATATTTTTTCTACAAAGCAGAAATTTTCAACTTCAAGAATGATTTCAAGAATGATTTCAAGAATGATTTCAAGAACCTCAGAAGCCCAAACTAAAATTTTTATGCATGCCTTAGAGAAGAAATCGAGTTTCGGCGACTCAATGTAAGACCTTTTGATATTTGAAAACTTGTATTTAAATAACCTCAGGTGTCCAACTTACATATTTTTTCTACAAAGCAGAAATTTTCAATTTCAAGAATGATTTCAAGAACCTCATGAGCCCAACTAAAATTTGTATACGTGCCTTAGAGAAGAAATCGAGTTTCGGCGACTCAATGTAAGAGCTTTTGTTATCTGAAAACTTGTATTTCAATAACCTCAGATGTCCAACTTACATATTTTTTCTACAAAGCAGAAATTTTTAACTTCAAGAATGATTTCAAGAACCTCAGAAGCCCAAACTAAAATTTTTATGCATGCCTTAGAGAAGAAGTCGAGTTTCGGCGACTCAATGTAAGACCTTTTGATATTTGAAAACTTGTATTTCAATAACCTCAGGTGTCCAACTTACATATTTTTTCTACAAAGCAGAAATTTTCAACTTCAAGAATGATTTCAAGAACCTCAGGAGCCCAACTAAAATTTTTATACATGCCTTAGAGAAGAAATCGAGTTTCGGCGACTCAATGTAAGACCTTTTGATATTTGAAAACTTGTATTTCAATAACCTCAGGTGTCCAACTTACATATTTTTTCTACAAAGCAGAAATTTTCAACTTCAAGAATGATTTCAAAAACCTCAGGAGCCCAACTAAAATTTTTATACACACCTTAGAGAAGAAATCGAGTTTCGGCGACTCAATGTAAGACCTTTTGATATTTGAAAACTTGTATTTCAATAACCTCAGGTGTCCAACTTACATATTTTTTCTACAAAGCAGAAATTTTCAACTTCAAGAATGATTTCAAAAACCTCAGGAGCCCAACTAAAATTTTTATACACACCTTAAAGAAGAAATCGAGTGTCGGCGACTCAACCTTTTGATATTTGAAAACTTGTATTTCAATAACCTCAGGTGGCCAACTTACATATTTTTTCTACAAAGCAGAAATTTTTAACTTCAAGAATGATTTCAAGAACCTCAGGAGCCCAACTAACATTTTTATACATGCCTTAGAGAAGAAATCGAGTTTCGGCGACTCAATGTAAGACCTTTCGTTATTTGAAAACTTGTATTTCAATAACCTCAGGTGTCCAACTTACTTATTTTTTCTACCAAGCAGAAATTTTCAATTTCAAGAATGATTTCAAGAACCTCAGGAGCTCAACTAAAATTTGTATATATGCCTTAGAGAAGAAATCGAGTTTCGGCGACTCAATGTAAGACCTTTTGATATTTGAAAACTTGTATTTCAATAACCTCAGGTGTCCAACTTCCATATATTATTCTACAAAGCAGAAATTTTCAATTTCAAGAATGATTTCAAGAACCTCAGGAGCTCAACTAAAATTTGTATACATGCCTTAGAGAAGAAATCGAGTTTCGGCGACTCAATGTAAGACCTTTCGATATTTGAAAACTTGTATTTCAATAACCTCAGGTGTCCAACTTACATATTTTTTCTACAAAGCAGAAATTTTCAATTTCAAGAATGATTTCAAGAACCTCATGAGCCCAACTAAAATTTGTATACGTGCCTTAGAGAAGAAATCGAGTTTCGGCGACTCAATGTAAGAGCTTTTGTTATCTGAAAACTTGTATTTCAATAACCTCAGATGTCCAACTTACATATTTTTTCTACAAAGCAGAAATTTTTAACTTCAAGAATGATTTCAAGAACCTCAGAAGCCCAAACTAAAATTTTTATGCATGCCTTAGAGAAGAAGTCGAGTTTCGGCGACTCAATGTAAGACCTTTTGATATTTGAAAACTTGTATTTCAATAACCTCAGGTGTCCAACTTACATATTTTTTCTACAAAGCAGAAATTTTCAACTTCAAGAATGATTTCAAAAACCTCAGGAGCCCAACTAAAATTTTTATACACACCTTAAAGAAGAAATCGAGTGTCGGCGACTCAACCTTTTGATATTTGAAAACTTGTATTTCAATAACCTCAGGTGGCCAACTTACATATTTTTTCTACAAAGCAGAAATTTTTAACTTCAAGAATGATTTCAAGAACCTCAGAAGCCCAAACTAAAATTTTTATGCATGCCTTAGAGAAGAAGTCGAGTTTCGGCGACTCAATGTAAGACCTTTTGATATTTGAAAACTTGTATTTCAATAACCTCAGGTGTCCAACTTACATATTTTTTCTACAAAGCAGAAATTTTCAACTTCAAGAATGATTTCAAGAACCTCAGGAGCCCAACTAAAATTTTTATACATGCCTTAGAGAAGAAATCGAGTTTCGGCGACTCAATGTAAGACCTTTTGATATTTGAAAACTTGTATTTCAATAACCTCAGGTGTCCAACTTACATATTTTTTCTACAAAGCAGAAATTTTCAACTTCAAGAATGATTTCAAAAACCTCAGGAGCCCAACTAAAATTTTTATACACACCTTAGAGAAGAAATCGAGTTTCGGCGACTCAATGTAAGACCTTTTGATATTTGAAAACTTGTATTTCAATAACCTCAGGTGTCCAACTTACATATTTTTTCTACAAAGCAGAAATTTTCAATTTCAAGAATGATTTCAAGAACCTCAGGAGCCCAACTAATAATTTTTTCTTCTATAAGGCAGAAATTTTCAATTTCAAGAAGCAATTTGTTCTACTAAGCTTTTTTTTTTTGTAGTTGTTCAGAGAAGTTCAGCATGAAGAAGATAAATTGGTATAAGGCTTCTAAAAGGTTTCCGGGGGATGTATGTGCATGTGACAGTTGAAAAGATGTTTTGGTAGAGCTTCCTTCGAGGTAATATAGACGAATAATATGTATAGAGCTTGTGACTTGAGGCTTATATCAGCTGCGGCTACCAAATTTGCTTTGCAAGTTTTGTTTTGAAATTTCTATTTTTTATTTATTTTTAACATGTTTATACCCTACCCCATAGGGGTATATTAGTTTTGACATTAATTTTGTAACATACAAAAATAATATCGATAGCTATAGCTCAAAGTAAACCGATTGACTCCGAATCGCCAACTGAGTCAATCTAGCCATGGCTGTCTGTCCGTCCGTCCATTGGTGTATCACCGATTTCTGGGCCTTGAAGTTTGAGCTTGAAAGTTGATGGTTGAATTTTTGAATATAGAATCTCTGTTCGGCGAAGCAGAAAAAGTGTAAAATGTTTGGAATCCGCCCGTTGGGGGTTTTGAAAAAGTATCTGAGGAACATACGAAAACAGTCTCAGTACCTATATTTCATCTATATAACTATTTTTTTTGCCATGCCCACTTTTTGGGGGCGTTTTTAGTAATGTGAACTTATAGAGCACCGTGGAGTGCGCCAAACGTGTTTTCGCATATTGCGCATAAATATTGCTAGAGGGGAAATAGCTTCGATAGTACTTTATCGAATCGAAGTTGATAGTTACGAAGTGCTTGGAAGTTACAAAAGATACTGGCAAAAACACAAGCTGCACGAATTTTAAGAATATGTTGGACAAAACAACCATCGTTATTCCTGTTGTCCCCCTATGTTACTCACTCTCAGGCGACAGCGATTGAGGGCATATCAGCCCTCAATGGTTCAACGGCAGCGCTCATATCCCAAAATAGGTTACTAACATCGGTATTTTCCGTCCCGCTATTCTAAGGTCAAAAGAAGGACCTGGCCCTCCAGGTTGCGGATTCTGCCGTTGGGGTAACTTCCTGACCATGGAAAAAATTCATTAGTCATGAGAGAGACGCAACCAACATCGGATAATGAAACTCCAAGACCCAGAACGTCTATAGACTATGACATGAGAGTATGTACCCGGAATGTATGAAGAATCTACACCACGGTTGCTACTCAAAAATTTTTAATCTGTCCTCATGCGGTACGAGGCAGATATAACCGCAATCCAGGAGATGAGCTGGATAGGATCTGGTATAACGAAGAGTATCACTTCTATTTCCGCAACGGTCAGCTATATCCAAGAAGTATGGGTGTATTTTTTAACAAAGATATCCATCCCATCAGACAAACCAGAGAAATTTCTTTCAGACTGTAAAAATGTTGGATGAGATGAAATCCCAGATATAACTTCCACAAACCACATACTGAACGTGCAGTATACTCATAACACATGCATACTGTAGATGACGGTGCGGTGTATAGGTCATATTTACAATTTTTGGCAGTATTTTCGAAAGTAAAATTAAATAAAATCCCTTGAATTTGTACCCGTTATTTTCAGTAAATTAGGAACAATCCAAACTAACGACGTAAGACGCATCCTGAACAATTCGGACTAGAGGAAGGCCACTGAACCTGACATGATTCCATAGGAAATTCGCAATCAAACATGTTGATCTATTATTGGTTGAATTTTAATTACAAACAAAGGGCTTACCATAGTTACTGTAAAATCGCTTAAATCTAAGAAAGGGCACTGAACCTGGCAGGATTCCATAGGAAACTTGCAATCAAACATTTGCACTTTTTGTTGGCTGAATTTTTCTTACAAACAACGGGTTACAACAGGCTTAAATCCTAGGGATTCCCAAAAAAGGAAGAAAACACAAGACTCAAAACTATAGACTCATACTCTCGAAAGAATTTGAAAAATCAATTGACATTGAGATTGCTGGATCACAGTAGGGATTGCGACAGAAACGCTCACCTGGAGACCTGAAACCTAGGTAATCCATTACAAAAATAAATAAATCTGGGGTGGACTGACATCGAGAATAGGAAATTTTTCCAAAGGCTATTTCCAAGATTTTTTGGATTTTCAGAAGAATTTTCTATACAAGAAAAACTGGAGTGCCACAGGGATAAACTCTCTCAACCACTCAATTTGTATTGCACGGTGTTGATTATTTTTTTTAGAGACAACAAAAAATCGTGTATTTAGTTTTAGTTTTAGAGATGCTAGATCCCAACACCCCTACTCTAGCTATTGTCTTCTTTGTGTTCTTGACATCGGTACAGTCCGAGGTGAATCTGGTCCTCAACCAATATTTCAATCAGCTCGGTATTTAAATAGCGCATTTAAATTTCACACGTCATGCTTGTTGAGGTTAGTTTCGATTTGTGTCTGGGCACTGAAGTCCAAATTTTTTATTCACTGCGTCTAAAATTTGACTGGGAAATGAAGACTCTTCGGTCAGAGGTATAAATGCCCTATACCGACCTTAAACGTGCAATTCGGAGTTGATTGACCAGTCCTATCTCGCTCGCAATGTTCGAGCTTGAAGGATTTTTCAAATCCATCTGCTTTGGTTATGGTTATACATTCAGAAAAGTTTTTTTTTTAATTCTAGACCGGGTTACGTCTATATTTACCAGACATTCATTTTTTCAGAACACCAGGATACAGTAACAAGATTCAGAGCGTACATTTTTAGAATGCTTGACAGGAACAAGTTTATCAATAGCAAAAGCTACAGACTTAAGATCCGCTCAAATTAAGGGACATTTTTATGCCACTGGAAGCTGTACTTAACTGCGATTCTTTGCAGGGAAAACAAGCCTCCATTCCTTTGTAACATGGCAAATAAAATCAAAGAAATTTGGATAAAATGGATGAATGAAAATAGCTGAGGAAAAAGGTCATAACTCGTCAGTTTCCATGAAACTCTCTTGAGAATAGACACCTAAAATAAGCCACGTTAAAAGTTCTAAGCAAAGGAGTACTGCGTGCTAGAGGCCCTAGACAAAATCATCATGTATTATGGGTACCTAGCTGCATTCGCTGTAAGCTTTAAAAATATTTTACCTACATGTGGTTAAGCAACGATTGTGATGAAGTAACCGAGTAATAAAATTAGATTTCCTATGTCCAGAACTGGTCCTGCGTTTTGTTCAAAAACCTACTGCGTGAAAAAGGTAATGAATACTTAAATGTCCCACAAGGATCTCTTCTAAACCCATAAATATGAAAAACTCTTCTGATTCAATTAATTAGTCATGGATTTTGAAAATGTCAGGAAAGTTTTCAGATAACATCAAGAACAGTAGGCTAACCAACGACAGCGACTAAGATACCTCGTACTAAAAGCTATCTGCAGACGTCCCACAAGGATGTCTTTTAAGCCCATAAATATCAAAAACTCTTCCAATTCTTTTAATTAGTCATGAATTTTGAAAATGAACATGAACAGCTACATTGTCCGGAAAGTTTTCAGATAACATCAAGACCAGTAGGCTAACCAACGACAGCGACTAAGATATCGCGTACTAAAAGCTATCTGCAGACGTCCCATAAGGGTGTCTTTTAAGCCCATAAATATCAAAAACCCTTCTGATTCAATGAATTAGTCATGAATTTTGAAAATGAACATTAACAGCTACATTGTCAGGAAAGTTTTCAGATAACATCAAGAACAGTAGGCTAACCAACGACAGCGACTAAGATACGCGTACTAAAAGCTATCTGCAGATGTCCCACAAGGATGTCTATTAGGCCCATAAATATCAAAAACCCCTCCAATTCATTTAATTAGTTATGCATTATGAGAACTAAGAGGATTAATATCAGAATACTTTCCGGACAAAGTTAAGAACTGTAGACTTAGCAAGTCCCAAGAGAATGAAAAATCGTCGCATTGCAGAACTTAGGTATTTTTTATGGACAACCGAAATTTTAATTTCAAAATATTAGAACTGACTCCTGGAAGACCCTGTATAAAGCTTCTTAGCTTGCAGGATGCTACTCATTCGTTGTGCAAAAATAAAGCCATTCTCCAACGGAATTTCAGATTCACGAAAGCTTATTCAATGAAAGAGCATGATGTACAAAAAAAAACATTTTCAGCTGCACAGCAGTGGCAGTAGAAATTAAGGATCTTATGCATTTACTGGGTTATCCAAGTTTTTATTTAACATATCACAGGATATGTAATTAAAAAAATAAAAAACTACAACCACCAGCTGATATCAAGACCCCCCCGAAATGTGTATTTATAGTCTCCCTGGTAAACAATTTTTTTTTTTTTGATATGAAACAACAATAATACTTACACTGGGTATATTATCGTTTGTACACACACCATCCTGTAATAATCTATCACGAATTTCCCACGCAAATATGCTAGGACATTCACGTTTGTACTGCGAAATTTTATTTACTACCTCGGCGGTGGCTACACGTGGTTTTGAGCCACCTATCGCTCTTGGTCTTATACTACCAGTTTCGTAATATCTGAAATAAAAATTACAAAAAAAAAAGTCAGTCTTCATGAAATTAAAGGGGCTTACCAATCACTATTGGTCTTATATATAATATTCAATATTAGTCAAGGGAATTTTCAATATTATTCAAGGGAATATAAAATTTCCCACCAACATTAACACTGAAAAATAATTTAATTAACGTATTGCACTTACCTTCCAAGAATTTTACTAACACATCCATTCGAAACTTGAAGGATGCGTGATATATCACAAGGACGTGCTCCAGAATGTGCTAATTCTACAATTTTTTGTCTAGTAGAGTCTGGCAATGGTCGACCGCCAACAAAAACACCTCCCAATTGATTTACTCCGCTATGACCTGAAAGTATATAACAAAAAAAAAAAATTTATAAAAAATCGAATCCGTATCTTTTATTTCGAAATATATAGATATGTGTATCTAAGAGTAGATAAATCGAACACGGAATCAAGATATGATGGAAATTGATTCAGGAAACTGAGTAGTATACCTTAATCGCATTGCTCTATTCCCTGATCATACACAGGGGAATTTGGCAATTCGTAGGATATATACGTGACACGCGTTCATAAATTATTTCTGCGTGTGTTTTAGTCTCGGTCCATTGTTATTTTATGTGGGGCTTTTGGGGATTTAAATTTTAGATACTGATGTATCTGTATCTGTAGATGCATTACTTTTCGTGGTGTTTTATAATGGATTAACAGGGGTGCATACATTTGAATGGCCAGAGGGCTTAAATGGGTAAAGTTATGCGTTTAATTCCAGTCAAAACCCATGAAGTAAAGATTTCAAAAAAGTGTACAATCGCATATTTCTAGAAAAATTCGGTACGCGAAAACAATCACTTACGGTGAGGTTTTTTCTGCTGTGTCTTCCATCTAATGGGAATCAGTCCAAACAATCATCAAAGCGACTTGAGCCCGAAAAGTCTACAATTGGTATTCCAATCGTTATGCGCAAATTCGTTTTTAGCGAAGCAACCTATCACTAAACCAAACCTTCAACGGACCAGAGGAAAGTAATGATTTATCATTTAGGCCATTTAAAATAACTTTTCATTGGAGCTGCATGGAGGAAGAGACAACTCGTCATCGTCTTGGCACCTGTTCACCAACCCAACAAAATAGCTTCACTTTGAAGAACACCGACGTGAAAAGTGCCATCGTTATGAGGTTAAGGATTGGTTCGGAAAGACCCTTATGCTCCATGTCGTATCTTTTAGAGCTCGATAATCAGGACCATCGCGAATAAATTTTCCCGGTAATTGTTCCCTTGTCAGCAATGTAAATGAAATTACTGCATGGGAACGGTTTCCCGGGAAAAAATTTATTCGCGATAGGCCTGAGCAACGGCCTCCACTTTTTTTTTTATTTATTAACACGCCTCTAATAGATTCATGATTACCCTTATAGCGTTTGAGGAGAAGAAAAGAGGAGATACCGATGGCTGGTGGTTGGAATGTAGAGGAAACAATGAGGGTGGTAAAGCATTCGGTTAAGGAATGCATCTTTATATTTCATAATAAGTCAAGAGAAGTGTTCTAGACATCAATATGCGAAGTTTTCTAGAAGAATCTTCGCTATCCAAATCAAAGCAGTTTTACCTCAAGGGCAGATCAACGAAAAAAACTCTCCACGAAGGAGAGCGGACAACCGAAAGATTAAATCGATTACTGAATTTTTCCAGCGTATTCCAGGCGGAACTACTATCTATCCGAGAGGCATGTATGCTTCTGGGGCCTGATACTACGAAAAAACTCAGCCCAAGCTGGTACAGGAATACCGCAACGAACTTGCCCACCTGGGCGAACACTTCAGGGTAACACTTTTCTGGGTCTGGGAGATTGGATAATTGGGAAACTGGCCAATTGGAAACCATGCGACCAAGCTAGGGATCCCATACAACTCTCAATGCCGCAGTTTTGGAAACACAAATGAGAGAGAAACCCTCTCCCATATCATCAGCAAATTTCATCAATGGGCTCAGTGGCGCGATGGTTAGTGCGATGAAGTGCCGCGCAGAAGGTCTGGGTTCGATTCCCAGCCGTAGCAACACCTAAATGATTTTTTACTGGCCCTCCTCTCGTGGTGATCTGACAAATCATCCGAGTAGTATCAATTGTCATGAAAAGCTTAAGCTTAAGCTTATCTCAACTTATTTTTAATACCAAGAGCCAGATTGCGTGCATTAAACCGACCATTCTTCAGCCACCTTAGCGATATCTCCGGTAAAGTAATACAACAGCTTATCCGTTTTCTAAACCTCACAGGCTGGATCAAGAGACCGCCTGTATCACATCCACAACAATCATAATAAAGGTCACCCGAGTCGTGGTAACAGAAAGACACATAAGTGCTACTTGGGTTCAAGCTGAACCGCCACTTCTACCTACCTGCCTGCGTCAGAAGAACGGATTGAGGGAAAATTGATTAGAAGGACCTGCCCAGATGTGGGTGTTGAACTCAAGTTTGGGGTGCTTTATATATCAGATCAGACATTTCGCTCTGTTCTTAGCGTTTTAGAGCATCAGATCGAAGTTCATTACTTACACGCAACCCAACAATGTAAGTCCTATTCAGGGATACTGGTTAGTAAGTTCGACTAAGGTTAACATAGGCAATTGTATTAGAAGTTGCAGACAAGATATAATTTACAAAAATTAGATAAACATTCTCGGAGGCAAAATTAATGAAAATGCTCTTGTCATGATCGTACAAGTCTTTGTCTTCTTAAAAAAAAAAGTCGAACTCAATACTTAAAACAGTTTCGAGTTGCTATGATCTCATCGTAAACCTATTTTCCGGTCCTTTCCTAGCTTCTTGGGGGAGGCGGCTTTGAAAACGACGAATAGCCGGTGGGTATCGATTTGATACAATGGTCTGATGAGCCAAGATTCACTTAGTGTGTTATCCTCCCCAGTATCAAATATTTTAATGAGGTCGTTTCCTAAATTCTTGGAGAGGTTGTATACCAAAACTAGACCTGGTTCTGCATAGTTCTATAGCTGCTATAGTAAGGGGCTTTGAAAACTATGAATAGCTGGTGGGTATCGATTTTTTATTTGTAGGCTTTTTCCAGGATCTGGCGAAATGTGATGATTTGATCAGTTGCGGACTGACCAACACTGATTAGGGAAGCTGTTGCGAATGCTTTCAGATGTCTTCATAATAGGGAAGATTAGATATTGCAAGGGATAATTAGAAGACTCATGTCTTGACAGTTGTTTGGCTCAGAGGGTGATGGGCATGTTTGAAGATTTATTCCGCCGAAGAGTCAACAAAAACGTATATGGTACGACAAACCCCTTGTAAAAAAAAAAACACAGTATAGGACGTTTAAGATGACTAGAACGTAGAACGATTGGACACTAATACTCCGGCTCGCAGAGTTTTCGATAACCAGCCAGACGTCGGACGCAATATAGGCAGATATCGTCTTAAGTAGCACGCACAATAAAAAAACCGACCTCAACTTGAAGTGCACAACTGGATGTTAGCTAATTGAAGAGGCACAACTGGATGTTAGCTAATTGAAGATCATAAGGACATTTCGAACTGAAGAGCCACTTAGGTAAGTAAGTATGTGAGTTTGATTTGGCGCAACAGCTCGAGCTTTCTCACAACCCTTCAGGTGTCCGAGTGTACTTGTTGCACGATGGCGGGGAGCTCCTGTTCTATACCGACTCCGAACGGCGAAGTTGAGGTTAGCTATTCTTGACAGTTGATACAACTTGGATGATAAGTCAAATCATCATGAGAGGAGGGCCAGTGAAAAATCATTTAGGTGTGCTACGGATGGTGATCGAACCCAGACTTTCTGCGCGGCAGTTCATCGCACTAACCATCGCTGAGCCCGTCAGCGACATGACCCTGGTAAAAAAAACTTCTCATTGGACGTTTTAGATGGCTAGGACATGTATGGACACCAATACTCCGGATTGCTGGTCTTCCATTCCCAGCCAGACGTCGGACGCAGTTAAGGATGACCTCGCCTTCAGTGGCCTGCAAAAGTAACCAACTTGGAGTGTGCAACTAACGGCAGTTAGCGTTGACGGGCTATGGTGACGAAGATACAACCAAGAACTATACGAGCTGTACAGCGACATGCCCCTGGTCAGAAAACTCCGCATTAGACGTCTAAGATGACTGGGATGTGTTTAGCAATGGACACCAATACTCCGGCTCGCGAAATCTTGGATCCCCAGCTAGACGTCGGAAGCAGTAAAGTAAGACCTCGCCTTAGAAACCTACCCGCAACTAACTTAGAGTGCGCAACTGGAGGCAGTTAGCTAAGGACCGAGCTAATTGGAGCGGCACGTTGGTGTTGGCCCAGGTTTATTCTGGACTGTGGCGCCACTTATGTCGGTGAGTAAGTAAGTAAAGTCGCTAATATTTTGAAAGCATCAGACTTCTTGCCTACGTCTGGCACTTATAAAAGTCCACATCCGTTGATTTTTTCACTTTTTCATCCCTTTTTTGCCCGATTCTGTTTAGGGCTGCCGCTAGTTTTTCGATTACACCTCTTCTGTTAAAAGTTCTCACATTCTAGGTGCAGATACGAACGTCGTTGTCCTTTTTGCGCTTAGCGGACTTCTTTTTGAGGCTATTTGTGGCGTAGTAAGAAATGTTTTTTTCCATGGGTGGGTATTTAACCCAAAGCATAACCCCCAACCTGGAGGGCCACTTTCAATTTATTGGATAGTCATAGGACAAGGGGCCATCAGTATTTATTACGGGATTAAGTACGCTGCCGATGGCCTTTCGGTTGATCCGCCATCACGAAGAGGGGCCTGACTTACCCTTGAGATTCCGAGATAAGCTTTTATCCGAATATGTGGAAGCAGCTCATCTAAGTTCGTTGGCCTTTCGGTTCATCCGCCACCATCTCTGTTCAAGGGGCCTGACTTACCCTTGAGATTCCGAGATAAGCTTTTGTCCGAATAAGTGGAAGCAGCTCATCTAAGATCGTTGGCCTTTCGGTTCATCCGTCACCATCTCTGTTCAAGGGGCCTGACTTACCCTTGAGATCCCGAGATAAGCTTTTGTCCGAATATGTTGAAGCAGCTCATCTAAGTTCGTTGGCCTTTCGGTTCATCCGCCACCATCTCTGTTCAAGTGGCCTGACTAACCCTTGAGATTCCTAGACTGATGTCCGAATACGTCGAAGCAGCTGATCTAGGATCGGTTCGCCAGGAGCAGCAGTCCGGGTATTCTTTCCGTGCCAGTCAGACCAGGGTGGTTATAGTGTTGCTGTTTTTCGTCTTGTTATCAATACTCGAATCACGCAAGCCATTTCCAGCTGGCTGATACCAGTATCCAATGCTTACCAGTAGTCAGAATTTCAACCACTGGGCCTTCATGTTTACGCCGTTTAGAGTTCGCCCTCGTTCTACAACATCCAACCATCCAAAAAATAAAAAATGTATGGCGCAACAGGCTCGTTAGTACCCAGAGCGTAGCTTTTTTCTCACAACCATTCATGTGTGCGTGTGCTTAGCATGATGGCGGGACCTCCTGTTTTATGCCGAATTCGAACGGCTAAGTTGAAATAAGCTTTTCATGACAATTGATACTACTCGGACGATTTGTCAGCTCATCACGAGAGGAGGGCCAGTGAAAAATCATTTAGATGTGCTACGGCTGGGAATCGAACCCAGACTTTCTGCGGGGCAGTTCATCGCACTAACCATCGCGCCACTGAGCCCGTTATGGCATACGAAACATTATTGCGAATGGTTCACACTCTCAACAGGATATTTTAACCTACATACTCACAAAAGCCTTCGTCTTGAAACCTAAAATCACTTCACCACTTCATCCACTTATTCAATTATCTTGTTCGATTTTTCCTCAACAACTTTGGGATACTGCATCTAGGTGAAATCTTTCAAATCATCGTTATTTCTGTGTGACATAATCTCCTTCCTTTATTAACCAAGATAAATAAAAAAAAAAAAAAACAACAATAACTCATTATACCAAACATCATCCGACCTTGAGAAGATTTCTACTTAGCCTAACCAGGTGTGGAAGAAGTGAGATATTGCTTAACCATACAACAGGAGCACACAGGTATAAAAAGGGTTTTTTTTTTCTCGGATAGAAAACTAATCTGACACACACCGACAACCAGCATTGTCTATCATCACATTGGGAAATTGACCTTTTCATGGGATGCTAGCAGTGTCATCATACGTAGGTCCCTTTGATATTTCCAATGAATGGACAGAAGGCAAAAATGTTTTCAAGTACTCGGAATAGACCTGTCAACTCCTTGTCAATACTCTTACGTCGGGATGTTATATGAAACTGTCGCTTGATTGTCCTGAATATTTTTTTTTTTTTTTTGTCTGATGAAATAGATTACGGTTAACAGAACTAGCGTGTCAATTGGCTTTTGTGGGGAACATAATTCGATCTTGCGTGTAAGTGCGGTTGAATTTTTTTTTTTTTTTTCGGATAAGGTTGACCTTTTTTTTAAAGCTCTAACAATATCATATGAAGGTATCCTTTATGAAGCTCCTCAGACTGGAAACCTGTATGTACAGGATCCCTTCCTTTGAAATGAACGAAAAAAAAAAAAAATACAACAACACCCTCTTCAACCTGATGGCATATTTCTCAACATGACTGCTATTCTCAAGCGTAACTTGATACTTTTATTTTTCCCGATATATTTGTGTAGGGAAAGTGAAATGTCCTTCTTTTTCTGTTATATGAAAGCGGTAACACTTTTTTTTTTCCTGTCCACTACGGTTACATTTATTTTTTTTTTTATATTTTTTTAGTGGGCCTGAATTTATTTGGAATAGCAAATAAAACGCACGAAGCCTTATAGGGCAGCGAATGGGACCCTACTCTTAATTTAATACGATATACGTTGGACACCAATACAAAAAAAAAAAAACAACGGAAAATGTTTTTTTTTTTTAAAGACACAAATAATATTGTCGTCGCTTAAAGTGGTACACCGTTTCAAGGATAATGGAAATATAAAACTTGACGTGGGAATAGTGTATCACAAGTGCGCATATTTTTGATGAACTTACTGGTGTGAGGTACAGAGCTCGCATTTGCCTCTGTGGACTAACAGCGATGTACTTGTACTTGGCAGACTTGCTTTCGTGTATATCTTTTGAATTTGGATGTCCTAGTTCGAAATATTTCTGAAGATTTGCTTTGTCGTTGATTTAGCAGGCAATGGGTGTGGGCTACTTTTTAGGTGCAAACAAATTCATAAATATTTCAATAAGGCAATTTAGTAGTAAGGCCCTCCCTCAAACTACTGAGGACATCATATGTAAGACCCTGATCATCGCAGTCCTGCTCTACGGCATTTAAGTATGGACCGTAACATGGAGGTGTTACAGATTTTCGTCCTAGCTTCTGGCAGCCTTCTTGAATGACCCTTTCAATTTGTGTTTCATGATTGTTTGAGTATCTCTTTTTTAATAAGGTGTCGTCTTCTTTTAACAGGGACACCAATCGCCACCTTTGGAAATGACTTCCTCATCCGCTGCAATGTAAGGCTAACATTTTTTTTATGAATTCCTACACCAATCGCCACCTTTGGATCAGAAGCTTCCTTTGGAAATGCCTTCCTCATACGCTGCAGTGTAAGGCTAACATTTTTTTCACGAATTCCTACGCTAATCTACTTCCTTCCTTTTAGGGTGAAGCAAAAAAGCTGAAGACATGGAAAAGGCTCTTAAGGATCCAAAAACTGATGTAAGTAGTAGTAGTAGTTTGAGAGTTTATCAATGTCGGGGCCAACAAGAGAATGCTTAGTTGATGGTTCTAAAGAAGAATGGAGACTCTATCCGATGGGGGTGTATTCGATTTAAACATTCATTGACTTTCCACATTGACATGGACAGGAACTGGATTAAGCGATCATAAAACTTCCACTTTACTGCATTCCTATTCGTTCAGATGTAGGACTTGTGATAACTCTTGCTTGCATAAAAAAGCTTTGTATTCCGATTAGGAAAAGTCCGAAAAGTGACTCGAGTTACAGAGCGAACCATTATTTCGACTGCTCTTGAATTTAGCATTTGGCACTAGTGTGATCAGATGCTGTTTCTTTATTCAACACCAAGGACCCTGATTTGATTTCATTGGTGGGAACTGCACTTCACATTGCTTTGGTCTAAAGTTCGAGCAGGATCTAGCAGGTCACAGTTGCTCCCAAAAAAAAAAAAAAACGTGGTATTAGAAGTCATATCCGCCTGCAGCAATCTATTGATGACATGGTCTTCGGTTGATTAAGTAAAGGCTTTGATATGGGTTGTTGTGAGTCCTCAATCAGGAAGTGTTCAGTCTTCATAAATAAGCCATATTGGCTTCGTGTTACTAGATCCTATTTCTCATTTCTTGCATAAGTCTGTCGCTTAAGACAAATCCGCATCCGTTTAATCGCTGTTTTTGCACACAATAAAACGGGACGTAGTTGGTGTCACATATTTTCATCCTAGCTTCTGACAGCCTTTTTGAATACCCTCCTAGAATGTTCTAGAGAACATTGTCATATGCGGTGATTAAAATTATTGCAACTTGCTTAGATCAAATCATCTTGAAGTCTTTTAACACCAGCTCAACAAAACATTTTTTTTGTTTGTGGTTATGTAACACTTTCTTCGTGAGTGACATTAGGTTTCCTCTCCTGCTGTTTTCAAATGTCTTAATTTTGTCAATACTGGAGTTCAGTTTTACTGAAATCAAATATCGTGATTGATTTTCAGCTTTTAGAAGGTTAAGTAGAAGATGTGGCACAAATTTTGCATCATGACCTAAGCCTGCATCTGTACAAAATTCAACTGACACAGGAGCTGAAGATAAACGATCATAGACAACTATGTGTGTTCGCTTAATGGGCTCTGAAACAATTGGAAACTGACCCTAATTTCCATCGAAAATAATAATTTTGCAGTGATTAGTCCAATTTCTGGATGAAATTTCATCAAAAAATCATTTTCAGCGATGAGTCCTATTTCTGCATGAATTTTCATCGAAAAATCATTTTCAGTGTGTAGGAATAGTTTTGGATGAATTTCTATGAAAAAATCATTTTCAGCAAGTAGGCCCATTTCTGGATGAATTTTCATCGAAAGATCATCTTCAACGATGAGTCCGATTTCTTGATGAATTTTCATCAAAAAATCATTTTCAGCGATGAGTCCTATTTCTGCATGAATTTTCATCGAAAAATCATTTTCAGTGTGTAGGAATATTTTTGGATGAATTTCTATGAAAAAATCATTTTCAGCAGGTAGGCCCATTTCTGGATGAAATTTCATCAAAAAATCATTTTCAGCGATGAGTCCTATTTCTTCATGAATTTTGATCGAAAAATCATTTTCAGTGTGTAGGAATATTTTTGGATGAATTTCTATGAAAAAATCATTTTCAGCATGTAGGCCCATTTCTGGATGAATTTTCATCGAAAAATCATCTTCAGCGATGAGTCCTATTTCTGCATGAATTTTGATCGAAAAATCATTTTCAGTGTGTAGGAATATTTTTGGATGAATTTCTATGAAAAAATCATTTTCAGCAAGTAGGCCCATTTCTGGATGAATTTTCATCAAAAAATCATTTTCAGCGATGAGTCCTATTTCTGCATGAATTTTCATCGAGAAATCATTTTCAGTGTGTAGGAATATTTTTGGATGAATTTCTATGAAAAAATCATTTTCAGTGTGTAGGAATATTTTTGGATGAATTTCTATGAAAAAATCATTTTCAGCATGTAGGCCCATTTCTGGATGAATTTTCATCGAAAAATCATCTTCAGCGATGAGTCCTATTTCTGCATGAATTTTGATCGAAAAATCATTTTCAGTGTGTAGGAATATTTTTGGATGAATTTCTATGAAAAAATCATTTTCAGCAAGTAGGCCCATTTCTGGATGAATTTTCATCAAAAAATCATTTTCAGCGATGAGTCCTATTTCTGCATGAATTTTCATCGAGAAATCATTTTCAGTGTGTAGGAATATTTTTGGATGAATTTCTATGAAAAAATCATTTTCAGCATGTAGGCCCATTTCTGGATGAATTTTCATCGAAAAATCATCTTCAACGATGAGTCCGATTTCTTGATGAATTTTCATCGAAAAATCATCTTCAACGATGAGGTGTCTTTCTTGGATTTATTTTCATCGAAAAATTATCTTCAGCGATGACGCCAACTTCTGGATGAATGGGTATGTCAACAAGCAAAATTGTAGAATCTGGGATGATACCAATCGACATGAGATCCAAAAGCGTCCACTGTATCACGGAAAAGTCATAGTTTGGTGTGGATTTTTGGCTGGCGGCATCATGGGTCAATATTTCTTTGCGAACGACATTGGCCAGGCCTTCACCATCAACGGCGAGCATAAACCGTCGATGATTACCAAATTTTTTTTAATCTGAATTTGGATATCGACACTAATGTCAAGAGGTTTTAATAGGACTGCGCGGCCGGTGCTTCGTGCCACACAACTCACGCCATATTGAAAATTGCGCCCAAACGATTCGAGATCATGGTCATCTCACGTGGAGGTGATGTGAACTGGCTACCGAGATCGTGCGATTTGACATGACTTTTTGTTTGTGGGCTTTTCTTAAGTCGCAGGTCTATGCAAATAAGCCTAAAACCACAAAATACAAATAAAAATTGTCGCAGCAGTCTCGTAAGTACCAAGGGCCGAGCTTTCTCACAGCCATTCATGTTTGCTTGTGTACTTCTAGCATGATGACGGGACCTCCTGTTTTATGCCGATGTGGAAGGGCGAAATTGAGATGAGCTATTCTTGATAAGCCGGTCACCACCGTATAATCCAGTACCGGCACTGGGTTTAAACCATTTTCGGCTGGCAACCCAAAGGTAGAAATCACCTTTGGATCAGTTGAAAATGGAAGCGACCATTGATTTGCGCGATTGGAATGCTACCGCGGAATTCGTTAACACTACAAACGAAATATACCATACGGCGGACGCAGACATTATCTCTTCAGTCTCGGTGTTAAGCGAAAAAAGCAGGGGTAATGCAAAACGTGCTATCCGACGAATTAACAACAGCACACTGGAAAAGCGCCGCAAGCAAACATCGTCGCGAGCTTACAAGAGCGCAGACCTCCTTAGGACTGCCCAGCCTTCGGATGTTTATGTAACAAAAGGATTTATTACGGGCAACACGAGGTAGGAGGTAAGCATGAGGTTAGACCGACCACCCTAGAAGGCGACGCTGGCACTCTTTCGGGACTACCCACATCTGTTGGATAAAGTTCAACGGGAATGGCAGGCGAAAATAAATGGAAACCGGTTAATATAATAAATGGCAACAAAATGGTACAACTGGCTAGACCTAGAAGACGATCCCGTAGCATCGTTGGGCCCAACCACGGTCACTAAGAGTCCACTAAGGGAAATTCACCTGGAGTTGTGGGTGGCACCAAAAGTAAGCCAAAAAGCAATCAAGGTGTACCACCTAAGGGAGACACCTAAGGCAATACCAACCAGATTGGCGGGAGCTGAAGATTTTCAAGCGAATGCCAGTAAACCTATTAATGAAACCCCATCGCAGGGTGCAGTCAAACGTCGACACCAATAACTCAATTCACATCAACGATGGATTTTAAACAGAATCTGGAGTGAAGTTTTCTCCGAGGTACTTAACCCAAGCATATCCTTTCGCCTTCCCGACCATTGTACGGTTTTCCAGGCGGAAATCATTGCAATCCAAAAAGCCTTGTCCTGGCTGAAATGGAATGTAATATCCGCGATGCATATTACCATCTTTAGTGATAGCCAAGTGGCATTAAAACCCCTGGAAGCAATCTCGTTCAATTCGAAATCCAGCTCACGAATGCCGAATGTCTCTTAACGAGGTGACGAAGCTTTCTGCCGTTCACCTATTTGGGGGGCCAGGCCACAGACACATACCAGCGAATGGCAAGGCATATGAGCTTGCCAGATAGGCGCAACCGTCGATATTCAACCGCCAGTTGACATGATAGGTATGTCCATCGCCACATTTAATGTACAGATCCATCTGGATGTGATCAAGAAAAAAACCCACAGATGGATAAATGGCACAACGTGCCAAACATCCAGGCAACACTAGCCTAATTTTAACCAGAAGCACTCCAAATGCTTGAGAAATGCCGAACACATCCAACATCAGTAGCATTATCGGTGTCCTTACAGGACACTGTATGATAGGCCCACACGTGATAAGACTAGGCTTCTTCAGCAGTGACTTCTAC
Organism: Rhingia rostrata; assembly: GCA_949824845.1. Taxonomy (NCBI): domain Eukaryota; kingdom Metazoa; phylum Arthropoda; class Insecta; order Diptera; family Syrphidae; genus Rhingia; species Rhingia rostrata. The sequence goes on from OX463759.1 coordinate 10,386,229, forward strand.
AGAAGCTGCTTAGACGAAGAAGAGGAGGAATGCATTACTCACCTTCTATGCTCTTGTCCTGTTCTCTCAGTAAAAAGGAATTTTCATCTGGAGAGTTCTCCTTCGAAAATCTAGGTGAGCTCGCTAACATCCAAGAGTACAGAACTACATAGAGTACGCATCGCAGCACTATATTTTGTAGCCGTTTCCGACTAGGGAGGTAAGTAAAAAAAAAACAAATTTTTGACGCAACAGGCTTGTTAGTACCCATGGCCGAGCTTTCTCCCAATCAATCATGTGTGCGTGTGTACTGCTTGCACGATGGTGGGACCTCCTGTTTTATGCCGACTCCGAACGGCTAAATTGAGATAAGCTTTTCTTAACAATTGATACTGCTCGGATGATTTGTCAGATCATCACGAGAGGAGGACCAGTGAAAAATCATTTATGAGTTACAACCGGCTGGGAAACCGAACCAGACCTTCTGCGCGGCAGTTCATCGCACTAACCATAGCGCCACTGAGCCCGTCCTCGGGCGGTAAATGCGAGGGGGAAATTAAGTCGATCGTATGCGTCGACTATGCTGTTGTAACAATGTGAGCACTGGGTTTCAATATCGGTACCCCAAATAGAACATTTTCGTTGTATGGGATGCGCACACCTCAGAAACCTCCTTTGCTACATAGTTAGCCTTGAATGGTTCAATAAGGCGAACGAATATAGGAAAGTCGACAGATCCACTTGGTACCACAATGGACCTTTATCGTCAAAGTTTGCAAGCGCATCGCGTGCAGGCACTACAACCTAACCTAACCTTGAATTTGTACAGACCGAACGCCGTCACGTCCCCCAGTTGATCTTGAATTTTTTCAAAAGTATCTTATTGCTCTGCAGCTCAGTTGATCCTGCTACCACAATGGAACTTTATGGTCTAAGTGTGCACGCGCATCGCTAGCAGCCACTACCACCAAACCTTACTTTGAATTGGCACAGACCGAATGCCATCACGTCCCCCAGTTGATCCTGAATTTTTTCAAAAGTATCTTATTGCTCTGCAGCTCAGTTGATCCTGCTACCACAATGGAACTTTATGGTCTAAGTGTGCACGCGCATCGCTAGCAGCCACTACCACCAAACCTTACTTTGAATTGACACAGACCGAATGCCGTCACGTCCCCAGTTGATCCTGAATTTTTTCAAAAGTATCTTATTGCTCTGCAGCTCAGTTGATCCTGCTACCACAATGGAACTTTATGGTCTAAGTGTGCACGCGCATCGCTAGCAGCCACTACCACCAAACCTTACTTTGAATTAATACAAACCGAATGCCGTCACGTCCCCCAGTTGATCCTGATTTTTCCAAACGAGCCTTATTGCTCTGCAGCTCTTAAAAATATTAAACCTATGATATAACCCACGAAAGACCCATACGGTAAGAAGTACTTAAACAGCTTTACACAAGTCATGCTTTATACAAAATCGAAAATCTGAATCTAATTCAAAGGAACCCTGTCTGTTGCAGGTAGGTAAGAGCTGATCATCTTGCCCAATCGCACATTCGATGCATTTGTGCATCCTTCGGACAGGACACAAAACTATCTACTTCCGTAACGATGAACTCAAATCTGCCTAAATACAAATCTCCCCCAAAAAAAATTCCCTAGCAACATCAAAATAAGGGCTACAAGTTCATAGAGTCATCATTCTGAGTACCGTAGAAAATTCGCCTCTCCTTGTCTAAGCCACTCAATCTATTTCCCAACAGCTACGTCACTATATTACAAGAGGTGCCCCACTCTGTGCTTACAATACATGTTGACAAAAAAGTTAAGTCCTGCAAAAACAACAACAAGAACGAAAAAAAAAAAACACAAAATTACCAAGAGGGTTGTTACCACTCGTAAACATTAAAATTCTTCACATCGCACCAAATCGAAAGTGACAAGGACCAATAACCATCGACAAATGGATTATCCTTGTCATTAATTATTGTTGTTATTATGATTAAATTTTGGTTGAGAAAAACCGACCATTTCTACAATTTCGGCACACAATGGCACGACTCTTTTGTCCTAGAGTCCTGCGTCATCATTCTACATTTGATCAATGGAATGGGATCTTTGTCGGCATCATTTCCTTGTTAAACAGGACATTTGTACATGCATTTCAATTCCTTAGCACGGTTTACAAATCGATTATGTGCAGTATAACTGTTGAAAAGGTCGATGCATACATCACGCATCAGGGTTTGGATGTGTCCCCTTGGTGCGAGAGATGTCTCAATTCGGAATGAACCATTTTTGCCAATATACTCTGGCCAGCTGGTCATCTGCGTTTTTTTTTTCGTATTTTTTTTTGGCATGCCTACCTGAAGGGGATTATATTGGTCGGGTGTTGCCAGTATTTACATTTATTGGCTTGATGCATGTCATTATTAGTGTTATTATCCCTGACAGTTGTTTCTTTATTCAATCAAATAATGAACCAAAGATACAAAAAAAAAATTAAGGACCCTGTGCGGACCACCGTGTAATTGATGTTTACATTGTGTTTCTTGATAAACAAAATAATGGAATTGTGTCCCTCCATTTATTTTGTATCTGTAAAATATTTTTCATAAATCTGACCGCACAAAAATATACAAAAAAAAAACATACGGCTGTCTGTTTTCCATATTTGGGAGCGGGGAAACATGTGAGTTCAGCGAGGCACGTCATGCGTCCCACTTTGCGCGCTCCACCAATTCCGACTTCAGAGAGAGAGACTAGGTATAGCGACTATATCATCGCATATTGGTTGAAGTGTCCGCTTTGCTGATTCCGTCTGTCGTCCGGTGAAAACGTCGTCATTCGGTATTGCGTACTCGTCTTCCCCTCTCGGGCAGTGGGGTAATTTCCAATCAACCGAATAATTTGGTGTGGCATTCTTTAAAAAAACGTCAACACGGATTAGCTAGCGATTGGAATAACTCGGGTTAATACCAAAGAATCCCGCATATAAATTGCCCTTCTCCATTCTGCTGGCCTGGCCTGGCCTGGCCTGGCTTCGCCAGTACATTTATGAGCATACGTACAATATAAATATGTGGATACGTTCATCTAGAAATACGAAGAGACATATTTAGGTAACTACGGGTATGTATGATGTAGCGGAGCTGTGTTTTACATCCATGAGGTTTAGTTAAGCGACCGCGATTTCCGCGATTTC
>OX463759.1:10389614-10763384 GCA_949824845.1 Rhingia rostrata
ACCGGGATAATTAAAGAGGGATTTTGGTTGAAGCCTGAACTTAATTAAGTTAGTAGGTTATCGACGGGATAACCATCAAACTATCCGACAGTGCAAAATATTTGGATACCAATCTTGACATAAAACTCGACTGAAACCTTTACGTGTGCGAACGCATTAAAAAAGGCCAAGGTCACTCTCTATACGTGTAACCGAATATTCGGAAAAAAAAACACTGGGTTCCGAACGCTAGGATCATCCTCTGGATGTACTTGGTCATTGTAAGACCTATATTAACAAATTTGGAGGGCGGAGAGTGGTTTGTCTGGTGGCAATTCACAAATAAAGTCAAAACCGGTGGTACTCCCTCCCCACCTGTGAAACTTCCAAAAGGATGTGGCCTGAGTATGACAGACTAGAAATTTTTCTCGAATCTAATAGGGATTCTGACTGGACAAAACCTTACTAAAACTTACCTTACTAACTTACAAACTGAAAATGCATCTTATAGATGCTGACCTCTGTAGAGGCTGCGGTGATGAAGAACGAGGATACCCTCCACAGAAAATGGATACCCTCCGTAATTTGCTTAGTCGGCCAATTAAGGAGGGTATCCTGAGGAGGCTGAGGACTGCCCAAGAACGAGAACCTTAGTAAAATACTTTTTCCATGACTTCACGGATCTATACGAAATCCCTCTCTCTAGTTTTTTTCAGGTTTGCAACAACATTTGGATGGCTGGAAAGGGACTAACAGAAATGGACAGGATGTCCAACAGGCATCACAATGTGTCTATATTCACCCGAGTGTGATGAGAGTATGTCGCACACCGACTACCTCAACAACCCAACAACATAACCTAGCCTGCCTGGCTTTTTGATTGCAAAATTACACGATTTTTTGTTAAAATTTTAGTTCTTACGAATTTTTAAAATTTAAAAAAGAAAATTCTTATCTTAATTATTAAAATAAAAAAATTTATGGCGCAACAGGCTTTTTAGTACCCAGGACCTAGCTTTTTTCTCACAACCATTCATGTGTGCGTGTGTACTTCCTTGCGGGACCTCCTGTTTATGCCGAATCCGAATGGCAAAGTTGAGATAAGCTTTTCATGACAGTTGATACTACTCGGATGATTTGTCAGAGGTGAGCCAGTGAAAAATCATTTAGGTGTTGCTACGGCTTGAAATCGAACCCAGACCTTCCGCGCGGCAGTTCATCGCAATAACCATCGCGCCACTGAGCCCGTCTTATCCATTAGTTGACTTAATATGTATTTCCCTCTACCTTATTATATTCACAATTTTATACGGAAGACATTTAATAATAAACGCGAAATTTTGGGTATAAAAACGATTTAAAATAATTATCTACACGGGAACAATTATTTTGTTCACTACTGTACATATGAGGCACTGAGAGAAGTACTGGCGTAATCCCAAACTGTAACAATAGAGATATTCATGGTTAAAAATTTTACAAAAAAAAAAATAAATCCGCATCATTTGATTTATTGTTTAAATAAAAAACTTAAGAACGAAAAGTATAACAAAATTAGTGACACTTATCCATTAAATAAAATTTTTATTCGTCTTGATGGTGAAATAAACTCAAAATCGAGAAAACTAGGGTTAAGCCACTCCTGCTCTAAAAGCCCCTCATATAGCGTTAAAAATTAATTTTTTGTGATTTTTTGTGAGCAATATAATATTTTAGATAAAAAAAAATTTAAAATTTAAACATACATTCATCATCGGTCAAGTGATAGTAGGTTGTCGCCGCAAAATAGGACGACGACGATGACGATGACGACGACGAGTGTGTGGGTGTAGAGGATGATTCCGCCGTTGTTGTATCCACAGCAGCTTTTCCTGTACCCATATACTGTAGATTTCTCATGGCAATGACATTGTCTATAAGTAAACAAATAAAATAAATGAAACAAATGAACATGTGACAGTAATTGTATTTTTATTTTATTAGAGTTAATTTGAAAAATTTTACTATTTAATTTATTTTCTAGTTCTCTTATAGCATAATGCCATTGCCGAAATAAATTTTTGTGTTTTTTTGTTTTTTTTTTCAGTTTTAACATTTGTTTTTAATTTAGCATTAAGCAAAAACCTATTTGTATTTGAAGTCGTGTGTGTCAAACTACTACAACATTTTTTTTTTTAAATGGGAATTTTGAAACAAGTTTTTTTTGCTAAAGAAAAACTTTTACTTTTGGTTTAATAAAATGAAATAAAAATAATTGTCATTGTTAAACATACTAAAAAATAATAATTTTGATAACAAGAACGGAAATTGAGGAAATTTAAGTTTTCTTTTCATTTGTTGTTTTAGCTATTGGAGGTTATGTATAATTTCTGATTTCTTCTTTTTTGTTATTAAAAAAAGTTACTAAGAACATGTTAACATTGTTATTTAAACTTTTTCAACCAGCCACACCTTAGAAGAACTTAGAAGAGCTGTCAAATTTACTGGCAGTTAGGTAGGCATTTTTCGAAATGCAGCTATGAAAATTCCTAAAATTGCTGAATTGCTGAATTGCTAAATTGCTGAATTACTGAACTTTTTTTTACTATATATTAACTCTAGTAGATAATCATGTTGCTACAAATTTTATTTTCATCAACAGTTGAAATAAGTATTGAAATCATGATTTTAAAAAGCAATTTAATACAAAACGCACTCCTTTGCTTTTCATTTTGAACAGGTAATGTCAAAACTTTAGTCACGATTTATATTTTAATCCCACTGACGTTCACAAACTAGCAACATTTGGACATTAATTGAAAATTACTGCCAATTTTTAGCCGTAATTGAAGTCTTGGAGTCTAAATATTCGACAGAGGCAAGTGATTAAATTCAAAATTAGCCAATTCAGTCGATTCAGATAATTCCACGCCATTCAGAGAAATTGCGAGTCTCTGGGTTCAACATCCGGATAAATTGGAGTCTAAATATTCAGAAATATCACTGCGGCAGGTGGGTAAATTCAAAATCAGCCAATTCAGTCGATTCAGTCGATTCCAAGCCATTCAACGAAATTGCGAATCTCTTAGATCAACAGCCAGATAAATTGGAGTCTAAATATTCAGAAATATCACAGAGCCAGGTGGGTAAATTCAAAATCAGCCAATTCAGTCGATTCTAAGCCATTCACAGAAATTGCGGATCTCTTAGTTCAACATCCGGATAAATTGGAGTCTAAATATTCAGAAATATCACAGAGGCAGGTGGGTAAATTCAAAATCAGACAATTCAGTCGATTCAGATGATTCCACACCATTCACAGAAATTGCGAGTCTCCAAGTTCAACATCCGGATAAATTGGAGTCTAAATATTCAGAAATATCACAGAGGCAGGTGGGTAATTTCAAAATCAGACAATTCAGTCGATTCAGATGATTCCACACCATTCACAGAAATTGCGAGTCTCCTAGTTCAACATCCGGATAAATTGGAGTCTAAATATTCAGAAATATCACAGAGGCAGGTGTGTAAATTCAAAATCAGTTGATTCAGTCGAACCTCTCATTTCACATTGTGGCGAATTGTGCTTAAAAATCAAGGCCTGTACCCCAATAAGATTAAATTTACTCAAGAAAGAGACCATCCTAATCATTTAAAGTGTCAATTCTTCTCCTATTGGACTCAACAAACGTTTTAAGGAAATGCTGAAATTCATCAAAAAAAATCATTTTAAGTGAAGGTGATAATCGTCAATATGCGAAATATGCATAATTCGACTTGGGTTTGTAATATTTCAAAGGAAATCCTGAATGCCATCATTTGAGGTCTTTATAAGGAATTGAGTCCAGGAGTGGCGTAACACACATTTTTTTCGATTTTCAGTTTATTTCATCATCATGACGAATGAAAATAATTTTTTCGATGCCGAAGTGTTACTAATTGTGTTATACTTTCATTTTTTCAGTTATTATTCAAAAAATAAATTAAATAGGACGGATTTTGTTTTTGTAAAATATTTAACGCTCGTACTGTGGTTAAACATATAAAGGGTATTCATAACCCCTTGAGTGCGTACAAATTGTATACAAAAAATTGTAAAAAAAAACGAATATCTGCTGCAGTTTGGGGTTACACCATTACTGCTTTCAGTACTTTAAATGTCCTGCATGAATTCAGATTTGAACCCACGGATTTTGAGTAATGTAAAGCTCATTAAATTCTGATCTTGACAGCATAATTAAATGGGGTAAATCCAAAAGAGTGAAATTTAATGCTTTCAAAACACAATGCTGCCTTCTGTCATCCAAGCGAAACCAAAACTTACAGCCATTATCAATGAATGGCACTTGCAACGCCGAAACCGAAAAACTTTCCATGCTCGGTATGTGTTTTAGTAACGACCACGTATTCGAAATCGCTAAAAACGCAGCGAAATGTCTAGGTTTCCTTAATCGATGAAAAAAATATTTCACCCCTCCTGAGCTGGCCTCAATATATAAAGCGTATATACGCTCCAAACTTGAGTTCAACGCCCACATCTGGTCAGGTGCAGCAAAAACATCATTACACCTACTGTAGGATACAAAAGCGTGCGATAAAACTGATAGGAGATCCAACCGTAGCGAACTCTATAGTCTCGCTTGAACATCGTAGGAATAACTCCTGCCTAACACTATTTTATCGCTATTTTAACAGGAAATGCTCAATCGAAATAGCCAGCTGCATTCCGGCCCTTCAAACATTCAATCGTGATACTCGCCATGCCATGAAAGCTAATCAATTCACCCTCAAGCCTACCTTCGGACGTACTATGAAATATAGAGATTCATTCCTAAACGGTATGCTTTACCAAACTCAGTCTTTCTTCCCCATTACAATTTACAAAAAATTAAAACCAATGCATATCGGTATCTCCTCTTTTCTTCTCCTCAGTTTCCTTAGTTCCCGCGGTGTGCCGAGGGTATTCATAAAGCGCGTGCTAACTATAAAAAAAAATTATCATGGCTTGCTTCAAGATTGGGTTTACTCTCCTGATCATTTAAAGCGCCGATATTTCATCTATTAGGCTCAGCAAAACTCCGATGAAAATGCTGAAATTCTTCAAAAAATCATCTTAGAAAAATCATTTTCAATGATGATGATATTCACATCCGATTGATTTGATTACGATTTGAGATATTTTTTCTTAGTTTAAGTTAAGTTGGTTGGTTTATGTACACCCAACAACGTTACGGGAACTCAGAATCCATATCGATTGTGGAATTAACCACGCTACGGCCGGTATGTGTCAAACTGGTCGTATAAACGAGATTGAATTCTAAACTTATTTGTACTTTATATAAGTTTCACACTAATGTTTGAATTATTCTGTGAATTTTTTTTTTCTACATAAACGACACTATTATGTAAAATTTTAAAAAATTGATCCGAATTCATGGAATCAATGCGATGACAGCGTTCGGAATCCATTGAATTAGATGACGAGGAGCATGTATTTATCACTCAGAATATTGAAAGCAGAGTGACTAAGGTGACTTTGAATCTAAGAATCATGCTAACATGCATTTCTTTCAATTTTTGTCGTGACAGACTCATAAGGATCCGGTGTCTTGATTTTTTCTCACAACAGTTTTATACAAAAATCGGAACTTCTGAATTGAGACAAAATTTCCTTGAGAGAAGACAGTACAAAATATATACGTTGATGAACAGGATTTACAAGCTCGTATATTTAGTCCTAGGTGTAGTTTTTTCTTCGAAGACTCTTGATTCTATTTATTTTTTTATTTTTATTATTACATAATGCAGAATCCTTCATTTTTCTTGACTTAACCATCATGCTGAACTATCCGCATTCTTACCTACGTCAGTTGTATATAAGTGTCGCTTTTTTATTATTGAGGTTTGGTGCCATAGAACACAGATACCAATAATTTTTTCAACAAAAAAAAACACTAAAATCATCTTGTACATGACGGGATAGTTGTATTTATAAACTCCTGCAAGTAAATATAGGATCTATGACACTTTTCTAAAATGCAGAATTCAACACCAAATTTGTTTTGTAATTTGAAAATTGCATTGAAAAAATGTGTCTCAGAACATGTAATTTCCGCATTTAAACAGGACACATTTAAACGAAAACATTTTGGAATATTTTGTGTAATAATTCTTAGTGTGCACGATTTTAACAATAAAGCTGAAAACGCACTTAAGTAAGGCGCTATGAACAGGGGACAACTGATGATTATATGGGTTTCCATAGGCTCATGAAAGAGTTCCATTCTGTAACAAAAACAGTGTGCCCAAGGTAAAATCGCCTTTATTTGGCGCAGAGCCTTTAAAATAAGGATAAAGTGGCCTAGACTGTGTGATCCATAAAACAGGTCATAGGAGTATCAAATTCTAAGTTTTTTTTTAAACAATTCACCACCTCTTGCGAAACTCTTAAAAACCTCAAAGAGTATAAAACTGTTACACTCTTAAATTTGCCTTTCTAAATCGACATTTAGCTCATTGTTTGAGGAAAATTTTCATTTTTGCATTTATAACTTAATGGAGAAATTTGAGGCCTAAATTCGTTCTTTGTGGAAAATTAAAACCTTTTTCCTTAAAATCAGACCGATTTAGGTGAATTTTTTTTATTCCATGTATTAAGATCTCTGAATAAGTGGAAAACAAAAATTTGCACTATTGGTGGTCAAAACTATGTCGGGACAAATAAGCGTCGGAATACCCTCTTTCAGTTTGGTTCCTACAGAGAAAACAAATTTCGTAAATTTCCTTTTTCCTTAAAATCAGACCGATTTAGGTGAATTTTTTTTTATTCCGTGTATTAAGATCTCTGAATAAGTCGAAAACATGCTGAAACACAAAAGACATAATGAGAGACATTTTAAGTTCATAAATATATGTCGGGACAAATAAGCGACGGAATACCCTTTTTCAGTTCGATTCCTACAGAGAAAGCAAATTTCGTAAATTTCCTTTTTCCTTAAAATCAGACCGATTTAGGTGAATTTTTTTTATTCCGTGTATTAAGATCTCTGAATAAGTGGAAAACAAAAAATTTGCGCTATTGGAGGCCAATTTTGGTGAATTATTTTATTTCGTGTATTAAGATTTCTGAATAAGTGGAAAACATGCTGAAACAAAAAAGACATAATGAGAGACATTTTCAGCTCACAACATTATGTCGGGACAAATAAGCGACTGAATTCCCTTTTTCAGTTCGGTTCCTACAGAGAAAACAAATTTCGTAAATTTCCCTTTTCCTTAAAATCAGACCGATTTAGGTGAATTTTTTTTATTCCGTGTATTAAGATCTCTGAATAAGTGGAAAACAAAAAATTTGCACTATTGGAGGCCAAAAATATGTCGGGACAAATAAGCGACTGAATACCCTTTTTCAGTTCGATTCCTACAGAGAAAACAAATTTCGTAAATTTCCCTTTTCCTTAAAATCAGACCGATTTAGGGGAATTTTTTTTATTCAGTGTATTAAGATCTCTGAATAAGTGGAAAACAAAAAAATTTGCACTATTGGAGGCCAAAAATATGTCGGGACAAATAAGCGACTGAATACCCTTTTTCAGTTCGATTCCTACAGAGAAAACAAATTTCGTAAATTTCCATTTTCCTTAAAATCAGACCGATTTAGGTGAATTTTTTTATTCCGTGTATTAAGATCTCCGAATAAGTGGAAAACAAAAAAATTGCACTATTGGAGGTCAATTTCGGTTAATTTTTATTCCGTGTATTAAGATCTCTGAATAAGTCGAAAACATGCTGAAACAAAAAAGACATAATGAGAGACATTTTCAGCTCACAACATTATGTCGGGACAAATAAGCGACGGAATACCCTTTTTCAGTTCGATTCCTACAGAGAAAGCAAATTTCGTAAATTTCCTTTTTCCTTAAAATCAGACCGATTTAGGTGAATTTTTTTTTATTCCGTGTATTAAGATCTCTGAATAAGTGGAAAACAAAAAAATTGCACTATTGGAGGCCAATTTTTGTGAATTTTTTTATTTCGTGTATTAAGATTTCTGAATAAGTGGAAAACATGCTGAAACAAAAAAGACATAATGAGAGACATTTTCAGCTCACAACATTATGTCGGGACAAATAAGCGACTGAATTCCCTTTTTCAGTTCGGTTCCTACAGAGAAAACAAATTTCGTAAATTTCCCTTTTCCTTAAAATCAGACCGATTTAGGTGAATTTTTTTTATTCCGTGTATTAAGATCTCTGAATAAGTGGAAAACAAAAAATTTGCACTATTGGAGGCCAAAAATATGTCGGGACAAATAAGCGACTGAATACCCTTTTTCAGTTCGATTCCTACAGAGAAAACAAATTTCGTAAATTTCCCTTTTCCTTAAAATCAGACCGATTTAGGGGAATTTTTTTTATTCAGTGTATTAAGATCTCTGAATAAGTGGAAAACAAAAAAATTTGCACTATTGGAGGCCAAAAATATGTCGGGACAAATAAGCGACTGAATACCCTTTTTCAGTTCGATTCCTACAGAGAAAACAAATTTCGTAAATTTCCATTTTCCTTAAAATCAGACCGATTTAGGGGAATTTTTTTTTGTTACGTGTATTAAGATCTCTGAATAAGTGGAAAACAAAAAATTTGCACTATTGGAGATTCGTCCAACAAGCAGAGTGCGTAGAGCCAGTAATAAGAAGAATATTGCTGCAGTACCAGAGAGTACTCTTGAAGACCATGATTAGTCAATTCGTCACCGTTCTTAAGGTTTGAGCATATCGAACCAACCAGCGAGCGACCTTTTCGTTCGTGATTTGCAACGATTGTGACTTTGATTCTGACGAACTGGAGACATTTTTTCAGACAAATTCTCCACAGTTGGTTCCAGAACAACACATTGCGTATGGTAGGATTATGCGTGTAATCTGAAAACAAAGCGGTTGGGCTATTTTTCATAGATGCCTCCAGGCGGTACAGGCAAGACTTTTCTTCTTTCACTCATTTTGACAACCATAAACAGAAAAAAATTTTGCACTGGCCAGTGTATCATCTGGAATTGCGGCAACTCTTATGGATGGTGGCCAAACAGCGCATCCAGCATTGTAACTCCCGTTGAATTTGCAAAACACTGAGGCACCAACATCAGCAAAAACTCTGGAATGGGCAAAGTACTCCAAATGTGTCAATTTTATCAAATAGGACGAATGTTCAATGTCGCACCAGAAAGGATTGAAAGCGGTTGACGGCAAGATTTGAGAGGAAACGCAGGAATCTTCGGTGGCGCACTCATTTTATTGTCTGGTGATTTTCGACAAACACTCCCGGCAATGCATGCCTCAAATCATCAGTTTTATGGCGTCATTTACAGAAATTGACTTTAAAAATCAACATGCGTGTACAACTACACCAGGATGCAGCGGCGGGTAATTTTGCAAAACAATTAATTGATATTTGAAATGGGTGAATGCAAATTGATGAATCTACGCAATGTATCACATGCCAGGAAACTTTTTTTTTAAATCACAGAAAGCATAGACGAATTAGTGTAAAAAGTTTTTCCAAAGATTGCACAGAACTACAAATATCATCAGTGGCTCAGTATGAGTGAAATATTAGAGGCCAAAAAAACATCGATGTCAAGACCATCAACTTCACTATTTAGAATGGAATACCCGGCGAAACGACGAACATATAAGTCCATCGATACTGAAGTGAGTCAAGACGAAGTTGTCAACTATCCAATTGAATTATTGAATTCGCTTGATTTGCCAGGCATGGCACCGCACGTTCTTACATTGAAAATTGCCATAAGCCTTCATCCATTTATGAAACATAAAACCATCACAACTTTGCCGAGGAACCAGACTCTCAGTCAAGATGAACAACGTTATCGACGCAACAATTTTCACTGGGAAATTCAAAGGTGAAGACGTACTGTTGATTGCCGCGTATCCCAATGATCCTGAGAGATATGCCATTCAAATTCGCTTACGCAATGATTATCAAAAAATCACAGGGACAATCGTTGCAAGTGTGTGGATTAAGTTTGGAGAATCCATGCTCTTTAGATGGCCAGCTCTATGTGGCCTGCTCACGCGTCGGAAAACTTTCTGATTTATTCGTTTACGGACTAGATGAAAAAACAAGAAATACTGTGTATCCCTTAGCACTTTTTCGAAATGCAAAAAATCAATAAAATCACTCAAAATGAATTCAATATTTGTGTGATGTCCTTCCTTCAAATTTATTTTAGTAAGTGGCGTTGCAACGTGCGCATATAAAATCGCGCATAATGAAACAGCTCTTGATAAAAATTTAAGCCCTGCTACATAGATAGATAGATAAATTTATATTCGTATAATATACGTTTTACATTGTTCAGAGATTTTATACATTCTTTGGATGGCATGAATGTGGATGAGATGTGGTTCCAACAAGGCGGAGATACATTCCACACAGTGCACGTCACAATCGATGCGCTCATCGAATGTTTCCTTCAATAATGAAGGAATGAGCGGAAGTCGATACACAGACCAAGGTGTACCTGCCATTGACAGTGGAGATGTCCTATGGTCTTTCTCAATAATGAAGGAAACATTCGATGAGCGCATAATTTCGCGGAATGGACCTGTCCATTGGCCATCAAGATCATGTGATTTGACACCATTGGATTATTTTCTTTGGCGATATGTGAAGTCGTTCGTGTACGCCAACAAACCAGAAACGTTAGGGGACTTCCAGCCAACAATGGTGGAGTTATTGCCGACGAACGGCCCCAAATGCTCGAAAATGTACTTGAAAATTGGACCTCTAGACTTGGCATACCAAAATTATCCTTCCAAAAGCTTAACAAATGGACTATATCTCTAAAAAAAACACGATTTATCTTTCTACTAAAACATTTTTTTTTATAATTTAATTTCAAGTGATTTAAAGCCAAATAAATAGTTTGATGGAAACACGAGCAAAACCTCCAATTTAGGTACAGGGTGTCCACCGGGTGGGTATGCCACTTTGTTTGTTTATAATTTTTTGATTAAATGTAAGAGAATGGATCTGATATTGGTAAATTTTTTATTTAATTTATGGAATTATGTATGGAATACAATATCAGGTGTCCGCCTCTGTTAGTCTCACAAGTGCGAGCCCTTTTGAGCACTTTTTTCATTACATTCTCACACATTTCACGCGGTATTTCAATGATTTCATCACGAAAATTTTGTTTCAGTTTCTGGTTTGTTTGCATAGACCTTGCATTTCAGATATCCCCACAAAAAAAAAAAGTCCGAAGCAGTTAAATCAGGCGACCGTGGTGGCCAATCAACATGAGCATTTCTTGAAATAACTTGGTGTGGTAAGAGGTTTCGCGGTAATTCAATTGTAATCCTGGCTGTATGCAATGTGGCACCGTTTTGTTGACTTACTGACTTAACCAACATGCCTCTCCATTTAGCCCGGACATTAGCTAAGTGCCCCCTGTTGTGCACTCCAAGTTGGTTGAGGTCGGTTTCTACTTGTGCGCGCCACTTAAGACGAAGTCTGCCTCTACTGCGTCCGACTGCTGGCTGGGAATCGAAGACTCTGCGAGCCGGAGTATTGGTGTCCATTCGTTCTACATATCCTAGCCATCTTAAACGTCCAATGGAGAGTTTTTTTTTGACCAGTTGCATGTCGCTGTACAGCTCGTATAGTTCTTGGTTGAAACTTCGTCTCCATAGCCCGTCAACGCAAACGGAATTTTCATCTCAAACCGAACAAGGATTTCTTCATCCGCTTTTGAGACGGTAAATGCTTCAACACCGTAGAGCAGGACTGGGATGATCAGAGTCTTATATAGGATCTCCTTAGCAGTTCGAGTGAGAGCCTTACTACTGAATTGCCTTCTTAGCCCGAAGAAACAGCGGTTGGCAAGAGTAATTCTTCGTTTAATTTCTGACGAGATGTTGTTGTCAGAGTCAATAGCGGAGCCGAGGTAGACAAAGTCAATGGTGACGTTCTGTCCAATTCGTCGATGTTGTGTGTCCCTTCGTATTGACAGCATATACTTCGTCTGGGCCTTATTTACTGCTAAAACCATTTTCGCCGCTTCCTTATCTATACTAGCAAACGTGGCTGTGACACCATGTTGGGTCCAATCAATGATGTCAATATCGTCGGCGTATCCTAGTAGTGGTATTGGTTTTTGGAAAATTGTGCCTCTGGTGTTGGCTCGTGAGTTTTGCACAATCCTCTCAAGAATCAGATTGAAGAAGTCGCATGACAGCGCTCTTTTGTTGACACCATATGTTAATCGAACATGCAGCATGCCGTTATGGCGTTAAAAGGTTTTCAATCATTTCACGATATCGCTCCCCATTCACAGTTACCGTTAGGCTGTTTTCATTTTCAACGATGTAAGGTCCAATGATTCCTCCTGACCAAATAAGGCTGCCGGAAATGACGGCCTTCCACCAACTCATAAGCCGAATCTGGTCGGAAGAAAGTATGCCTGAAGAATGGAACCTCAGCATCGTTTGCCCGATCCACAAAAAAGGATGCGCTCTGAACTACGCCAACTAAGGAGGCATAAGACTTTTCAACATCGCCTACAAAATTCTATCTGCTGTAATATTTTAACGCCTGAAACTTTTAGCCGACAACCAGATCGGCCCTTATCAGTATGGCTTTAGGCCAAGAAAGTCCACGACCGATCAAATCTTCACACTCCTGGAAAAAAAACCCAAGAAGTCGATACCCACCACCTATTCATCGATTTCAAAACCCCATACGACAGCATTTATAGAGACGAACTATACCGAGCCATTTCTAGTTTTGGTATACCGCCCAAACTCGTCGGTTTGTGTAGGATGACGATGGAGAATTCTCGCTGCTCCATCAGGGTCGGAAACGACATCACTGACACATTCGATACCAAAAAAATGCGCTGTCATGTGACTTCTTCAATCTGATTCTTGAGAGGATTGTGCAAAACTCACGAGCCAGCACCAGAGGCACAATTTTCCAAAAATCTATACAACTACTAGGATACGCCGACGATATTGACATCATTGATTGGACCCAAAATGGTGTCATAGCACGTTTGCTAGTATAGAGAAGGAAGCGGCAAAAATGGCAGTTAGCTAAGCACCGGGCTAATTGGAGAGGCATGTTGTTTGAGGCCTAGGTTCATCCAGGACAGTAGCGCCAATTAAGCAACCAAGTAATTAATGTTACGAAGGCGTGAAATGTCTTCGGAAATCAACTGACTTAGATACGAGACCTTTAATCGGAAAAAAGGTTGACCAACATCTTCTATAAATCTTTCTCAACTTAATCAACTGCAATATTTTAGCAGAAAGCTTCAAAGAGTTTTTGGTTTTAGGAACTTTTGTCACTTGGTGAGAAAAATTTAGTCTGATACCTCGGTACGAAATTATAATGCCACCGTTATACATAAAATTTGGCATAATGAAACTTTTTTTTTAAAGCTCTTGATAAAAATGGAAACTGCTTTGCATACATATATCGAACATTTCCTTAGCTTACAATGGAAAAGATTATATCAGCTGTTTTTGATGGTCCCCAAATCAAACATCTTACGAATGATCGATAATTTGCAGACTTTATGTCTCAGCTTGAAGCAAATTTTTGGACAGCTTTTGTCTCAGTGATGAAATCGAAAATCAGACAATCAAACATAACTTGTAGAATGTCTTGATCTACAATTAACAAAACATGAGATGTAATATGAGAATTTAATTCCACTTTCTTCATAGTCACCTCGACGAGTTTCCTGAAAATCTAGGAGATCTAAACGTGAAGCAGGGAGAACGTCTGTACCAGGTTTTCCGCGTCATTGAAAAAACCTCGGTATAGGCATTCTTTTGTTTGCGAACAAACACAACCGGCATGAAGAAAAATTTCTTACGTTTGCAAACAAAAAATCTAGCATTTTTTTGAAAAATAAATCGAGGACGTCTTAATTGTGGAGCATGACGAAGCAAACACTCTTACATTTGCGAACAGCTTATCTTGCATTTTTTGAAAAATATATCGAGGCCGTCTTAGTTTTGGAAAATAATGAAGCAAATCCTCTTATATTTGCTAACACCAAATCTAGCATTTTTCGAAAAACAAACCGATGTCGTCTTAGTTTTGGAGCATGATGAACCAAACCATCTTACATTTGCAAACACAAAATCTAGCATTTTTTGAAAAAGAAATCGAATCCGTCTTAATTTCCGAAAGTAATGACGCAAACCCTCTTACATTTGCGAACAGCTTATCTTCCTTTTTTTGAAAAATATATCGAGGCCGTCTTAATTGTGGAGCATGACGAAGCAAACCCTCTTACATTTGCGAACAGCTTATCTTGCATTTTTTGAAAAATATATCGAGGACGTCTTAATTGTGGAGCATGACGAAGCAAACACTCTTACATTTGCGAACAGCTTATCTAGCGTTTTTCGAAAAACAGATCGAGACCGGGAGAATTCAGTCAGTCCGTTTTAAAAAAAAGCCCCTACTAACAAACGCTCTTATATTTTCAAACATTTTTTCCAAAAAAAAATCGGCACCGGCTTAATTTCGGAGCATGATGAAGCAAACCCTGATGAAGCACGATGAAGCAAACCCTCTCACATTTGCGAACAGCTTATCTTGCATTTTGTGAAAAATATATCGAGGTCGTCTTAGTTTAGGAAAATGATGAAGCAAAACCTCTTACATTTGCGAACAGCTTGACTAGCATTTTTTGGAAAACAAATCGAGACCGGAAGAATGCAGTTAATCCGTTTTAAAGAAAACCCTAAAATATTTCACTCAACAGATATTATGTGTAAGCTGGTGTAATACATACAAATGCATACAAATTGACTCATAGAGTAGGTATACTGATTGGGGGATTTTCTCTATGAATCAATAAAAAAAAATCGAATTTTCATTAATTTTAATTGTTATAGAACACACAGATTTTTTGTATTTTCCATAAAAATTGCATTTTGCCTAAATTATGGGACACCCTTTATAAAAAAAATTCACCAATCGCTTAGGACTTTATTTTCAAATACTTAAAGACTGATACATCCTCCTCAAATCCATAAAGCCTAACAAATAAGTCACAAAAATAAGCTCTATGTAAAAGTAAAAAACCTTAAAACATAAGTGTGTGTAGAGTATGCCCAAATACCTAGGGTTTAGGCACATAAAATGGTATATTTCGATCGATTTGCCACAATCTTTGCTTAAAGTATTGACGATATACTGATTCCCATTGAACCGTCGTAAAAAACAGCTCTAAATACATTAAAATCAATAATAAGCCAATTTTCATAAAATATTTCCAATTTCGAACTCAGATGATGAATAAAACATTAAAAGGCGTGAAGCAAACATGAAACACCTAAGATAAAAATTTTCCTCGGACACACATTTCAATCGGACACATAAAATGCTTGTTTTTTGTGTTTTAATTATAAAAAAAAAATTCGGAAATCTTGTATTGTTTCCAGCCTTTATTACACGCAAAAATATTTCCAATTTCGAACTCAGATGATGAATAAAACATTTGACACACCAACTTAAACAAACGACCAATTACAACAACAACGACAAAAAGCTGAATAATCCTACATTTGAGTATCCTTACCTTTATGTGGCATATCATCCAATGATGGTATCCTGTCGATCATTGAACCAGACCATGGAGCAACAACGGCGCCAATTGCCGGTGTTGGTTGTAATGCAAACATGATGAAGTTCAGCTACTGTTTGATAACTTCTTTTCAGAAAAACAATTTTTTTTTTATTAAACTTTGCACTGTAGGTGTTTTTTTTTTGAATATTTTTCTCACTTTGCACACATATTTTTCATAAAATATTTATATTGCTTTGGGTTTTTTTTTGCGAAATAAATTTGATCACTTCGGTTGGATATTTTGATTTTTTTTTTAACACTGGAGTTTATAGTTTTGAGGAATCTGAAAATCAAACGGTTGATTATACAATAATTTTAGGAAAGCAAAAGAAATTTATGTAGACAACAAAAAAAAATAGAAATAGTAATAATATTTAGCATGCAATGTTATATGTTAAGAGTTTGACTTGTTCCCTTTGATTTTTAATTTATTTACAAGTCAACATAAAACGGTACAAAATAAGAATAGAAAAACTTAAAAAAAAAGAATAGGAAAACTAAAATTGATAAGAACCATGAAGAGTTTTTTTTTTTTAGTTTCAAAAATTTTATAGCCTAACATTGGTTGATGTTCGTAATGCTTGATGAGAATGTGAAATGGCACTCGCTGAGAGGCCAATTGATATCGTGGAAATACAATGCGAATTTAGTCAGTCAGTTTGAAAAAAAAGCCCTCGGTATAGGCATCATTTTGTTTGCGAACAAACAAAACCGGCATGAAGAAAAATTTCTTACGTTTGCAAACAGAAAATCTAGCGTTTTTTGAAAAATATATCGAGGCCGTCTTAATTGTGGAGCATGACGAAGCAAACACTCTTACATTTGCGAACAGTTTATCTAGCATTTTTTGAAAAACAGATCGAGACCGAGAGGATTCAGTCAGTCCGTTTTAAAAAAAAAAGCCCCTACTAACAAACGCTCTTATAAAATCGGCACCGGCTTAATTTCGGAGCATGATGAAGCAAACCCTCTTACATTTGCGAACAGCTAATCTTGCATTTTTTGAAAAAATAAATCGAGGTCGTCTTAGTTTGGGAAAATAGTGAAGCAAATCTAGCATTTTTTGAAAAACAAACCGATGTCGTCTTTGTTTTGGAGCATGATGAAGCAAACCCTCTTACATTTACGAACAGCTTATCTGGCATTTTTTGAAAAACAGATCGAGACCGGGAGAATTCAGTCAGTCCGTTTAAAAAATACGTTACTTGGTATAGGCAGTCGTTTACTTGCGAATATTTTTTGGAAAAAAATATAGAGACCGGGAGCATGATTAAGCAAGCCCTCTTACATTTGCAAACACCAAATCTAGCATTTGGTGAAAAATAAACCGAGTTCGTCTTAGTTTTGGAAAATGATGAAGCAAACCCTCTTACATTTGCGAACAGCATATCTAGCATTTTTTTGAAAAAACAGATCGAGAACGGGAGAATTCAGTCAGTCCGCTTAGAAAAAACCCCCTCGGGATAAACGTTCTTATATTTGCGAACATTTTTTGAAAAACAAGATCGACACCGTCTTAATTTTGGAACATGATGAAGCAAAACCTCTTACATTTGCAAACACCAAGTCTCGCATTTGTTGAAAAAAAAAATCGAGACCATCTTAATTTTTTTTTTGAAAATGGTGAAGCAAATTATCTTATGTTTGCGAACACCAAATCTAGGATCTTTTTTTAAAAAAAAAAAATTGAGGCCATCTTAATTTTGAGAGTATGAAGCAACGTTAACTCCGTGTAGATTCTTAGTGCAAATTACAGCGAAGTTAAGCATGAGGATATTTAGCAGTAGGCATGAGATAGGGCTTATGAACTTAACGGGTCTTAGCTGAATGAATATTCAAGAGTTCTTCATTTTTTCCATTGACAATCAAATCTTTACCGCAATGTAGCACCGCATTTTTTTATGGGGTTTGAAGAAAGTGCCAATTCAGTGCTTTTCCAGGTTTTTGCACAGTTGTAGCCTCCTTTTTAGTCTTAAATTAAATTCTAAGAAGTTTTCTAAAAATTATGTTTGGGTGCAATACAAGCAATGTGGGAGTGAAAAGTTGGCAACTTTCTTCCAACATGACCATTCTTGTAAGGTGTTTTGGTGTAAAGGTTAATAGTCTCAGTAACAGACTCAGCAGCAGCCATACTTTGGTGTGAGAATACACGTCACTTTCACAACATCCAACTGACAACTGGCATTAAAAAGTGCTTTCAGGAAGAAGATCAAAGTGCTGTCATGATATAAACCCTCAAAATATCACCAGTCTTATGTTTCTCCAACGCGTTTTTTTTTTTCAACAAAATGCACTACGATTAGTCGATTAGACGTGTCGATGAAAGTGGCCCTCTGAATTCCAGTAGACAATGCCAAAATTGTCGAATGAGTAAGTCGGTGATGCTATAAATTGTTTCTTCCTGAATAGCCATCTTAAGGAAAAACATATTTTATATAGATTTCAAAACTCAGGGTTCTTATTGAGACCACATATTACCCGAGAGTCAATTTTTATGAACACAGCATCGATGTGAAACGAAGTTTATAATTCCTACAAATGGAATGCAAATATTTAACAAATTTCAAGATTAAACTAAGGCTGGCTCTGAATATTTGAACACGTCAATGTTAGTGCATTTAAAAAAAAAATTGGAACCTCAGGAACGGGTTACCATTCTCTGACAAACCCCTCGGTATAAGCGTTCTTTTATTTGCGAACATTTGGCATTGTTTGGCAAAATTAATTTGCTTCACCGTAGTCGCTAAAGGTTTTCTTTAATTCGCATTTCGCAAATTTCATTTTGCAATTTGTTATTTGATTTTTTTTTATTCAATTATTTGATATCTGATAAGGTGTTGTTTTTTTTTCGACAAATTTTGCCGTTTAGTTATTTCGCAAAACAGCGCTACGCCATTTTACTATTTCACTGATAGTCCGTTTCGCCATTTAGTTTATTTTGATTGTTTGACCATTCAATGTCATCAGCTTTGGAAATTTAGTTTAACATTTTTTTTTCTTCCTTTTCAATTCTTTTGTAATTGTTTTGCTTCATTATACTATATGGATTGACATTTCGCGCGAAATTTTAAACAAATTGCAACAGAATTGAATGCCAAATAGAAAAAATCTTAACAATTAAATTTCCAAACAAAAACTCGCAAGATAACTAAATGCAAAGTAAAAAAAGTAATGCAAAGCAATGAAAAATAAAAAATTGCAAACAAAATAAATGAAAATTGCGAGATAAAAAATGCAAAATGATTGTTTGTCTAACGAAATTTAAATTGCAAAACGTGGAATGCGAAACAACAAAATGTTTAGTAAAAAAATTGCGAAAAGAAAAACGGTAAAATGAATCACCACCAAATTTTAGTTTTTTAAACATTTTTGGCGAATCAGACCATACCCCTGAGGAAGATACTCGTAACATATTAGCCCCTTCATATTTTCCAGCAGAATTTTTTTTTTTTGGCATATATCCTGATACTGCACTGTTCAGTATACGTACATGATTGTTGAACAAAGTTCCGGTAAGTTCACTTCCATGTACCTTTGACCAATGGGTATTTCAGTCTCATTCTAATATTTGTAACAATACTGACAAATGAGCCTCAACATTGTCCACCTGATTGATTCAACTTATTCAAGTCGATAATTTCATGATTTGTGGTAAAGTTGCAGTTATCCATTCGATAAATGAGCGACCAACACCGAAATGCGCAAGGGGTTTCATTTGCAAACACCAAATTTAGAATTTTGTGGAAAATAAATCAAGACGGTCTAAATTTTGGAACATGGTGAAACAAACCCTCTTACATTTGCAAACGCCAAGTCTAGCATTTTTTGAAAAATTAATCGAGGGCGTCCTAATTTTGGAGCATGATGAAGCAAACCCTCTTACAGTTGCAAACGCCAAATCTAAGATTTTTTGAAAAATTAATCGAGTGCGTCTGAATTTCAAGGATGAAGCAAACCCTCTTACATTTGCAAACGCCAAATCTAACATTTTTTGAAAAATAAATCGAGGGCGTCCTAATTTTGGAGCATGATGAAGCAAACCCTCTTACAGTTGCAAACGCCAAATCTAAGATTTTTTGAAAAATTAATCGAGTGCGTCTGAATTTCAAGGATGAAGCAAACCCTCTTACATTTGCAAACGCCAAATCTAAGATTTTTTGAAAAATTAATCGAGTGCGTCTGAATTTCAAGGATGAAGCAAACCCTCTTACATTTGCAAACGCCAAATCTAACATTTTTTGATAAATAAATCGAGGGCGTCCTAATTTTGGAGCATGGTGAAGCAAACCCTCTTACATTTGCAAACGCCAAATCTAAGATTTTTTGAAAAATTAATCGAGTGCGTCTGAATTTCAAGGATGAAGCAAACCCTCTTACATTTGCAAACGCCAAATCTAGCTTTTTTTTTAAGGTCTTCGGAAAACATCGCTCCTTGATGTACGCAAAAACCCTACGCAGAATATTTCCTCACGTTTACAAGATCTTGGCCAGTGACTTCGACGTGGTAAATTTTGCGTTGCGCTTAAGAGACGCAAGTACTTGTCGTAAACGCCATAAAAAACTAGAGCAGCTGGAGCTGGAAAAGCAAAAACCCTACGCAGAATATTTCCCCACGTTTACAAGAACTTGGCCAGGGACTTTGACGTAATAAATTTGGCGTTGGGATGAAGGGACGCAAGTACTTGTCGTAAACGCCATCAAAAACTAGAGCAACTGGAGCTGGAAAAGCAAAAACCTTACGCAGAATATTTCCCCACGTTTACAAGAACTTGGCCAGTGACTTCGACGTGATAAATTTTGCGTTGCGATTAAGAGACGCAAGTACTTGTCGTAAACGCCATAAAAAACTAGAGCAGCTGAAGCTGGAAAAGCAAAAACCCTACGCAGAATATTTCCCCACGTTTACAAGAACTTGGCCAGTGACTACGACGTGGTAAATTTTGCGTTGTCGTAAACGCCAACTCTGTAGCAGCTGGAAAAGTTGTAAATTGCTTTGTAGCCGCCGAGGATGAGGCCGAATTGGGTGTTAATCGATGAGAGAACCAACATCGCATCATTGGATTTGAGATGAGATACCAATCCACAAGAGATAACACCAAATGCATTCATTGTTTGGTGGGAATTTCGGCCTGGTTACTGCGGTAACCATCAACGGCGAGTGTTACAGAATGGTGAAAGGTTATATCTTGTATCCGCAGCTAAATGATATGGATACGATGACACGTGGTTCCAACATGACGGCGCTACATGCACGCAACGATGGACTTTCTGCACGATTGATTTGATTGCATGGTTATCTGACGCACGCCATGGATGGCGTCGTAAACTGCCCAACGAGATGGTGTGATTTTACGCCTTTTGATATCAGCCATTAGAGCTATTTGAAAACGCAGTTCTATGCGCTTAAACCGTAATCAATTGATGCCATTAAAGGTGGCATAAAATTGATGAGAATAAGTATGAACCTCCTGAAGACTTGCCACCGACCATAGCCGCGACGGATAGCTGATTTGTGAATATATCTCCCATAGAAATGTTTTATTTGGATTTACATTCCTTAATTTGCAGCGAGTGGGTTTATTGGAAAATTCTCCGTATATTGTCTAGTCTTAGGGGTTTTCTGCAAAAAATTTACCTCCTAAGTGAAGTGGGCATACGTCTAACGCGCCGTGAGACAGAGGCTGAGAAATGCAAAGTTTTGCTGCGTCAAATCCACAGGCGGAGATTTATAAAACCCAGTTACAATATTTTATCTTTCATCTACAACTGTGAAATATGCAGACATATAAGCATCACATTAGTGGGGCTTTATGAATGGCACCTTCATTTGCCTACCGAGTGATGTATCACCTGTTTCAATTGGGGCCCTCATCAATGATTGGTTTATTCAAATGCTTTTCGCATTAAAGTCCGTGTTTTTTGTTTACACGTCAGGGTTTCTGTGTCATGAACTTGTGAACTTGTAAACTTGTTCACAAATTAGGTGATTCAATGTCAAGGCTGAATCGTCCTCATCAGTGGGCTTTCAAATCCCCAATCAACCGTTTATTTGCCTCCAAAGATAAAAAAAATAAGCCAAACCATCCGTGTAATCACGAAAAAGCTTATCTTTGCTAAAGCCTTCAGGTTCGGCATAAAACTGTTGATCCTTTCTTTGTGGAAGAAGTACACAAATTTATGTGTACCAATACAGAAGGCCCTTCAGCCTAGCCCCTCCATTCATTTGCGAAGTTGTACTTTTGCCACTAAGAACAGAACGTCAAGCTTAACACCGATAATGGAAGGAAAAGTCTGAAAAGAGGGAACTGAGAATGACGGTTTGATTGGATGTTCTGTTTTTATCTCTTAAATTTTTGTCAGACCTTCACATTGGGTGGGACAGTGAAAAAAACGAAGGTGTACCTTCCGGATTTAATGGAGGGACTCCACAAGGTCACTGCATGAATGGTTGTGGGAAACCTGCTTAGAATTTGAAAAGTTCTGATAAATTACAGAACTGACAGATCATCAATATTCAGACCTATCGCGAATAAATTTTTCGTGGAATTTTTCTTTTGTCGGCAATGTAAATCGGATTTCTAAACCGATTCCCGGGAAATTTTATTCGCGATAGCCCTGATTGAATCTTCAGAAAATGCAATCGCCAGAATCAATAAATTATGGTTATCGGGAATTCTTTTTCCTATGAATTTTTGTCCCCTATTAAGCAATCAATTTACATTGCTGAATGGGAAAAATTCCGCTGGAAATGGAATTCCTGATAACCCTTAATATCTGCAAACATACCTATCGGGTGATTTTTCAGCCGATGTAGGTGTCTGAGAGAAGTATGTTCGAGACGACTCTATAAGTTGATGGAAAACTTTTTTTTTTTTTTTACAACTTTGTTGGCTGAATCGAAATGTTGGAAAACGCAAAAGTTGTCGTCAAACCGCTGAAGTCTAGACAATTGCAGACACTCAGAGTTACCAGAAGTAAACAAGAAGTAACAACTGGAATGACATCCTTTTGAGTTGGTAAACAGCCGCGTTCGAAACGACATTATGCCTTGAATTAATCAATTACATCGCCGGCATATGCTGGCTTTCGATTCCTCTATTATAGCAGGCCAAATGTTTTTAGATTTAGATGCAACCAATGAGGAAAGTCTCTAGAAGTTTGATATCTCATGACATACATAAAGGAACGGATTAGATAGCATTGAATTGAACAATCCCACGCTCAGCATTTGTTCAACCAATCTCATTACAAAGGATTGGTGAACTCAGCTACGAAGGTCGCCAAAAGCTGATACCCATTATGACCACCTACTTTCCCGTTTCTTACACAGTAGTGATATGCATGTGTTTGGGATTGTGTTATTTTTGGAAGTCTTGCCTGTCAAACTGGACTATACCCTTCATTTGACAAATCTATCTTTCGCTAAAAACGGCATTTAATGAGCCTTATCATGGCTAAACGGAAGAACATGCTCGTCCTAAGCAGTAAAACTTCCATTTACTGACTGCAGATGTATTTCTCGGGAACGTACTTTTTCTAACACAAACTTTCTTCATCCTGGATCCCGGTTATTACAAAATTTTCATTCCAAAAAGCATTTATACTCTTTTTTTGCAAACGGAAACTTGCTTCCTTGTGACAGCTCCTGGTCCCCGGCGTTATCGCTTACAATCTACTATCGAAAACTAAAAAAAAAAAAAAACTCTTCTGGTTTTTTAGAATTTCTCCTCTAAATTAGCCAATCAGCTACTACCGTACAGGATAACGTTTACACATAAAAAAAATAATAGAGAAGATACTTTTCACTAACAAATATCTGGAGCGCACATTAAACGAGACAGCGGCGGCGTTTCTGGGTTGGGGATTTTGAAAAGTTAACTCAGAAAAACTAACAACACACACACGGTAACAATCCACAGGGCTCCGCCACAGGTGTTTTCACATTTAACCTCTTTCTTGATCGTAATGCGGTGACACTGGACTCGTTCTTCATCCATAAATCAACATTTCAACAAACACACAAACAAATTTAACAATTTTTTCTTCAATTTTTTTTTTGTTTTTTTTTTTTTTTTTTTTTTGGGAAGAAAATCCGACGTTCTCTACGCACAGATACAAGATACTATTGTTAATCGATCTCTCAAGTGAATCCAAGTAAAATGGTTAAATCCATAAAATGACAAAACGACCGAAACAAGGATGATCACGACGACATTAACGACAACAACGACGGCAACGACACAACGGACGACGGACACGGCAACGGTAACGGCAACGGCAACGGCAACGACAACGACAATGGCGAATACAGCGAAAACGAAATCGACGGCGCGCTGCTAAACTCCTGACAATTGTTTCTATTTCTCAACACAACGCTATTGTGTGTTGCGTATGATTTTGCAACGGGAATACTGTTTGGAAACTGTTGTGCCTGTTGTACGCCATACCTCCATATGACATGAGTGAGTAAAGTCTGCCAACCAGGCTTCCTATTCGTTCCTTGGTGTATTCGGATTTTAATTCTCATTGGACGTATCGAATTGTGCGAGGGAGATGTACTGCGCATAAGCAGACCATATGTGCTAACAAGGGACGAAGATGTACTCAACCGGTAAGGGTAGTTTCCTTAGGGGGCTTGGTTGTTTTTGTGCGTTGTCTCTCTTCTGCAGCGTGGTTCTCCGAACGTGTGACAAGGACACGCTGAACGAAGACTAAAATAATAAAAATAAGATGGGATTCTGTTTACTGTATCGCAGGCCAGGACCAGGTCATATTGCATGCACGAATGAGTATTTTACTTTCCACCATTGGTGGGAACTGTTGGTCTTTATTTTTTTTTTTTTGGATTTTTTTTTTCAATTTTCCTCGGTTCGGTTGGCGTCTGTGTTGTTAGAGCGAGAACGAAAACGAAAGGAGCAACTAAGCGACGATGTTTGTCATCTCGTACCTATTGTAATGAAATGAGTTGTGCTATCCCTGGGCTGCACACCTAAGGGTTGTAAAAAAAAAGGAACAACAAAAAAACGCAAAGTAACGGGGAACATATTAATTAGTGTTAGGTATTTGTTGGTGCCTTAATATATTCAAATGAAGAGAAACTGAAAACAAGAACTTGAACGCCAACTATAGACATAAGGCATGTAAAATTGTTCGGACTTGGATTTTAGAACTGGAATTCCTTTATTTTGTTTTTTTTTTTTAATTTTTTTTTGTAGTTTTGATTTTGTTAGCTCCGTTATATTGTCCTGTCGAGTAGGCTCACAGACGATAATTATATGGAACATTAAATTGGCTTCGCTTAAATTGGGTTATACCATGTACTCTGGCAAATTTGCTCAATCAGGATTCATTGGACCACCTCAAGGTTGTGGAGTTTTTGAGTATTTAAATAGTTATGCAGCTTTATAAACTGAGTTGTACACAGTATCCGTATTTGAAGCTGGTGGTTCCGGTGTTTAGATTAAGGATGAAATGGAGTGGGTATACCTACCTACCTACATGCCCAAAAGGAAGGAATCTTTTTTATTTGATTGATTTTTAGCTAGAAGGAAGAATCTTCCAATAAGGACCCTCGATTTTGAAATCTTCGTACAGCAAGTTATTGTGTGTTGGATATTTGACGATAGTTTGGTTTTATTTATTCGAACATTGGATTATCGGGTTGAGTGTCATTCAATTGTCCTTGCCAGCTGGCTCATATTCGGAATGTCCAAGGTTCGTTGTAACTGATTTGTTTTTTTTTGTTTTTTTTTTGTTCGTGGGCTAGTGGACATCTTCATAGACACGATGAGCCCGTGGCCAAAGTATTTTGAGATTTTTACTCACTAAAACCACCACCCTTTTTGTATTTGTATTGCAACTAAGTATGCGACTTATCTAGCAATTTTTTTTTTTATCACAAGAAATGAATGTTTGGCAGGTAACTTTCCGTTAAGAGTTTCTGCTTTTTCCATAATTTATAGCGCGGTTTGTGATTATCGGACTAAGTCCAAGGGTTGAGTTCTTTGAAGACGCCGCAATAAATTTGTTTCATCAAGAGCTTGAAGGACCATTGTGTTAACGTGTCCCAATAATATTTTTTTTTTGTTATGTTTGTGTGTGAAATTTTTCATTTCAATCTTCAACCGCAGGAAAACCCAGATCTCTGTGTAGATCTTCGTTCATTATATACCACGGCGCATTGCCGAATGACCTTAAAATTTTGTTTTCAAAAGTCTGTGAAATATTTAGATTCGTTTCACTGGTTCAACCCCATAGTTGTATACCATAAGTCCAGCACTTGCTTGTATAATAGCAGCTTGCTATCAAGGTTAAGCTTCGAATATTATCCGAGAAACCAGTCGCATTTCATTTGCACATGCGACTTCCATTTAAATTTTGCATCGAGTATCATTCCGAAAAGAATACTTCGGCGGATTTTTGGCCCTGTGTCCTAGGAGGGCGAATGGAGGAAACGATAAAACCGTGAACTCTATGAATTGTAACAAGATGTGGATGAAGTCCAAAAAGCCAAAACATGTCGATTACATTGACTCGGTCACATCGAGCGAATGGACAATAATGCTCCCGCTAAGAGGATCTTTGAATTCCAGCCCCCAGGTGGGAGAAGGCCAGGAAGACCGATTTTCCGTTTCAAAGACCAAGCCATCACGGATGCCAGAGCACTTGGTCTAGATAACTGGAAGCAGTGAACCCGGGATCGTATAGGATAAACGGCTGCAGTGTCTCAGGCAGAGACTTTTCACGGGTGGGCAGCCAGATAAGTAAGTAGGAAATGTCATTCCGAGACATTTCGAAATACAGGCAAATTGTTTCTCAAAAAAAAAAAACCCCAAAAATTCGGCGCAACAGACTTGTTATTACTCAGGGACTAGCTGTCTCACAACCGATTCATTTGTGCGTGTGTAGTTGTTGCACGATGGCAACAGACTTGTTATTACCCAGGGACTAGCTGTCTCACAACCGATTCGTTTGTGCGTGTGTAGTTGTTGCACGATGGCGGGACCTCCTCTTTTATGCCGATTCCAAACGGCAAAGTTGAGATAAGCTAAATTTGATAGTTGACTCGGAGGATTTGTTAAATCATCACGAGAAGAGTGAAAAATTATTTAAGGGTTGCTACGACTGGGAATCGAACGCAGAACTTCTACGCTGCAGTTCATTGCACTAACCATCGCGCCACTGAGCCCCACGAATTGTTTGTCTGTTTACACGATAAATCTACATGAATCGATTTGCTCTCGTTAAGTGCAATCCGCCAGGATTTTGTCCATTCATTATCCTTGTTGAGAGCGTTTTGTAATTTCGTATTTGTTTCCTCGCAATTGTTGTGCCAACTGCTAGTATAGGTGTATCGTCAGCAAACGTGGCAACTGTTGTATCGTTTGTTTGCGAGATATCACGTCTCCTATTTACATGTGATATCTCGCAAACAAAGAGTGGTCCAAGGACGCTTCCTTGAGATACTCCTGCCGATATTTCTCTGAACTCTGAATATTCGTTTCCAACTTTCACACGGAGGAGTCTATGCTCAAGATACGACACGAGGATTTTATATAATTTTTCAGGCCAAACTTGTCTTCGCTTGAATTGAAGGCCTCTATGCCAAAGTTTGTCAAAAGCTTGCGACACGTCAAGAAATACGGCTGAGCAAATTTTCTTTTCTTCGAAAGCGTTCTCAATTACATCAGCAATCCGATGTACTTGGTCCACAGTCGAATGTTGACTTCGAAACCCCAATTGATTGGTCAGGTAAAAGGCGTTTCTGCCCAATAATGGGTTGTAAGCGACCGAGTAATATCCTTTCAAAAACTTTTGAAATTATTGGGTGAAGTGAAATATCTTGAAATCATGAGTTATTGATGGCACAGCGTTTATTGGCTGTTTTTATGGCTCTGATTGCTTACAGAGCAAATAATTTGATTCTCTTAGAGCGGTTAGGCTTTGCAGATAAGTTTCTATTTATTTATGGGTTTTAAAATTCAAAATCAAATTTGAAAGCAAGTTAATCAATCGATTGAGGGTCTTATCTTGCGGGACACGAGTTTGGTGCCATTTTTTCGAGATTTTCTGTTTTGTCTAACCAAATCTTTTATTTCGCTTGGGTACTTGATTTTCCTATAGCTAACTATTTTGCGTTGTTGAGGAGTATTATTCCAAGCTGCCTTTTGAATGGTTTCGATAAAGGTGTCAACCACGACTTCGAGTTCCAATGGGGAACTAAGAGATACACCCAGTCGAATATTATTTCCAATATAAATTTTGAAGCCTTCCAACTAAAAATTTTTTCTCCTATAAGGCATAAATTTCCGATTTCGAAAAACAATTTCTTTTATTGAGCTTGTTATTGTGGAGAGAGGTTCAGGATGCATAACAACTATTTTAGGTAAATGCACAGGCTTTATAGAAACTTAATTGGTATAAGGCTTCGAAAAGGTTCCTGGGGTGTATGTTCATGTGACAGTCGAAAAGATGTTTTGGTAGAGCTTCCGCCGAAGCATGATATGTATAGAGATTGTGACGTTAGGCTTATATCAGCTAGTTAGTCTGGGAGAATGACCAGAGCAAAGATTTCTTTTAAAGCATTCTTCAACTTTGATTCGATTGGACGGCATACATTTTACGATGAAAAAATCGATCAAATCAGGTATTTTTTAACGTCAGTTGGCCAGTAAGTTGGTTTCCCCGTAAAACAAAATTCGGTATTGTACTTTCTACCAACATCGTTGAGCATCCTACCTTTCTGTAACATGCATCTAGATCCCCAGAATGTAAGTTTTGCATTAAAGTCCCTTCAGATGACAAAACGCTGTCCAAGGGAATTAAGCAAGTTTTCATGGTCATTTTTCTCAACCTTGTATCGTGGTGGACAGTAAATAGAAGACATCTTCAGAAAGGATTGCCTGCTTTTGACTTGTATAGAGCAAACTTGCATTGTTTCGACTTCTTATATCTAGTGATGCTCCACCTCTAGCCTTGTTTGATGGATGTAGAGCGTGATATCCGAGGTAACCCTTTTTTCCGTGGGTGGTGGAAATCTCAAAAGACACGATGAGCTCGTGCCCAAAATGCCCAGACTTTAACCCACTAAAACCACCACCCTTTTTGTATATTTATTGCAACTAAGTATGCGACTTATCTAGCAATTTTTTTATCGCGAGTAATGAATGTTTGGCAGGTAACTTTCCTGTGAGAGTTCCTGCTCCGCAATTTATAACGCGGTTTGTTATTATCTGTGTAAATTTAAGGGCTTAGTTCTTAAGAGACGCCGCAATAAATTTGTTTCGTCAAAAATTTGGAGGACCGTTGTGTTAACGTGTCGCAATAAACGTTTTTTTTATGTTTGCGTGCAACATTTTTCGTTTCATCTTTAACCGCGGGAATACCCAGATCTCTGTGTAGATCTTCATTCCATAAATACCACGGCGCATTGCCGAATGACCTTAAAATTTTGTTTTCAAAAGTTTGTGAAATATTTAGATTCGTTTCACTGGTACAACCCCATAGTTGTATACCATATGTCCAGACCGGCTTTTGTACTTGCTTGTATAACAGCAGCTTGTTATCAAGGTTAAGCTCCGAATATTATCCGAGTAACCTGTACAGTTCTCTGTATTTATTTTTATGTTCTTCGAATTTCTTTTTTACA
The DNA here is from genome assembly GCA_949824845.1 of Rhingia rostrata. Taxonomy (NCBI): domain Eukaryota; kingdom Metazoa; phylum Arthropoda; class Insecta; order Diptera; family Syrphidae; genus Rhingia; species Rhingia rostrata. The sequence continues at coordinate 10,418,893 of OX463759.1, forward strand.
TGCGACTTCCATTTTAATTTTTCATCGAGTGCCATTCCGAGATATTTCGCTACATTTGCAAAAGGGGCACGAGCGGTATTGAGAAAAAATTGCAAATTGTTTGTCCGTTTATACGAAAAATCTACATGAATCGATTTGCTCTTGTTAAGTGCAATCCGTCAGGATTTTGTCCATTCATTAACCTCGTTCAGAGCGTTTTGTAATTTCATGTTTGTTTCCTCAATTGTTGTGCCAACTGCTAGTATAGCTGTATCGTCAGCAAACGTGGCAACTGTTGTATCGTTTGGTTGTTTTCACGTGAAAATAGGAGGTACAGGAGTGGTCTAAGGACGCTTCGCTGCGGTACACCTCCCATTATCTCTTTGAACTCTGAATATTCGTTTCCAACTTTCACACGGAAGAGTCTAAGCTCAGTATACGACACGAGGATTTTATATAATTTTTCAAGCAGAACTTGTCTTCGCTTGAATTGAAGGCCTCTATGCCAAAGTTTGTCAAAAGCACGTCAAGAAATGCGGCTGAGCAAATTTTCTTTTCTTCGAAAGCTTTCTCAATGACATCAGTAATCCGATGTACTTGGTCCACAGTCAAACGTTGACTTCGAAACCCCAATTGATTGGTCAGGTAAAAGGCGTTTCTGGCCAATAATGGGTTGTAAGCGACCGAGTGATATCCTATCACGTGTAAATAGGAGGTACAAGAGTGGTCCAAGGACGCTTCCTTGAGGTACTCCTGCCGATATTTCTCTGAACTCTGTATATTCGTTTAAAAGTTTCACACGAAGGAGTCTATGCTCAAGATACGACACGAGGATTTTATATATTTTTCAGGCAGAACTTGTCTTCGCTTGAATGGAAGGCCTCTATGCCAAAGTTTGTCAAAAGCTTGCGACACGTCAAGAAATACGGCTGTGCAAATATTCTTTTCTTCGAAAGCGTTCTCAATGACATCAGTAATCCGATGTACTTGGTCCATAGTCGAATGTTGACTTCGAAACCCCAATTGATTGGTCAGGTAAAAGGCGTTTCTGATCAATAACGGGGTGTAAGCGACCGAGTAACATCCTTTCAAAACCTTTGGAATTTATTGGAAGAAGTGAAATAGGACTGTAAGAATTTTATTTCATTCGGTGATTTACCTGGTTTGAGAACCTTAATCACTTCCGCGCCCTTCCACTGTATTGGTATGTATTCTAATCTAATTGCTGCATTTACAATGTACAGGAGTTTAGTTAATACTTTCCGAGGCAACATTTTAAGAAGTTCTCCTGTAATTAGGTCATAACCCGGAGCTTTTTTAGGCAATAATTTCAGTATTTCCCGTTTAAGCTCGACAATACTTGCGTATCTAACTCGATAACTACCGTTTGTAGTCTCGAATAAATTAATGTTTTCTGGACCATCAAATGGTTTAAGTGCTGTCTCAAGATGTGCGGCAAAAACCTCTGCATTTTCCTTATCGCTTTTTGCCCAAACGTCTTGAGCAACCCTAACCTTTAAGTAAGAATTACTCTTTGCGTGAGTTTCGGATATTAAACAGACGTCGATATCTTTTTCCTTCATAAAGAATTCAAGTTCTCCAAGTTTCTGCCAAAGGTCATTGGCAGTCCACGTAAAAACTTTGAGAAATCTATTTAAGTTGGAGGTAGAGTACGTCTATTGCGAATACCATTTTCAAGCTTTACTAGCCTGTCGAGAATGAGTTCATTAGTTTCGATTTGTTCCCCAGGTTTTGAGAGAGCAATCTAAAAAAAAACGTTTGAAACGGGGTCTGGTAAAGTATTTTTATCAAGTACTGTAGCTTGGGCATAAGTTTGTACATTTAGTTTGGATGTACAAGATCCGATCGTATTTTTCTGTTAGCCGAGGTATTGGTTTAATTTTTTGTTTTTCGATTGTTGCCTGCCTTGGCTTTGAGGTAATTTTGGGCGAAATTTTATGCTTTTGTTCGGTTAAATTTAATTTTTGTGAAATTTTATTAGTAACTTTCGTCCGTCTTTTTTGCAACTCTTAAGCTAATTCGCAGCCGCGGTAATTTGCGTTATGATCGCATTTATAATTAATGCAAATAGCAGGAGTTAACTTATCTGACCTGCAAATTAAGATGATTTCCGGCACAGTTTACACACCGCCCCGTCTTTCTGACAATTGGTTTGCTTATGATTATATCCTTGGCAGCGCTTGCACTGAAGAAATAAATTGGAATCCTTACTCTTAAAATTTCAAAACACGTTTTATACTGTTTTTCTCGCTTGACAATGTTAACGGCATCTAAAGCTTTATATCGTCTGCTTTTCAGATCGCTAACTATGAACATCCTTTAAGCACGACGCATGTAACCCTCTGGCTACAACGCTTAAAGGCTTTTCAGATTTTTTTCTCCAAATGAAAACCGTTCTAGCTTATCTGTATTTAGATTGCGATATAATCGACGGTAACTTTCTGGGTCTTTTACGCAGACTTTCCGTGGTGTAGTTTTTGTGAAGTGAAGTTACTTGGTAGCCTGATAACGGTAGGGATTTTATCAAGGTATGCAACTTGTTATAGTCGTCAATACCGATTACATTAATTTTGCGATGGGGGCCGTTATTTTAGCTGTTTCGCTATATTAATATTTTCTCTATCGTTGTTTATTAATTCAGGTGAGGATACAGCCTTTTGTTTTTTCACCGATCCTTTCTTTAGAATCCAGTTTGCGACTGAGTTCTTCTTCATACGTATGGTATTTTGAAATAACGGGACAGTTTGCACTCGGTTTTGGCTCACTTGTTAATTTTAATGAACTCTTTAGGGTCATGTTTTCATCCTTATGGTGAAGAAATTCTTTCCGAAGCTCTTCGCAGAGCAGTTGGACTTGTTCGGAGGATGTCGGTTTCGTCGTCAAGGCTTTTAATTGTCACTGAGTCTCGAATTCCGTGAGCCGACACTTCTGGCGTTGTCGAGCTCCTTGAGGCGCATATTTACTTTTTTTATGTCCAGGTGCACCCGAAAGGGTAACGAATTTGCAATAATCGGCTCTCTCCAGAATCCGTAGAGCCGACCTCCGAAGAGGGTGGATTTTCAAGTGAAACTGGAATGCCACTGGGGTGGTATATTTTATTGGTTTATTCATTGCATTTTCATTTCTGTTCGCCTTCTACGGAAGGCATGCCTTAGATTGGGTTAATTCTGAGCCCTAACCCGAAGGGGGATGGTGTTATGCTCTAGCTTCAAGATTCCACTAAAAATTGTTAGAGTTGCTATTGTAGGTATCATAGATTACAAAGCCATACAGATGACGCACTGCATACAAGAAAAATTGTTCTATGGCGGTTCGTACTGGCACAGCACGCCATATAATTTGGATCTCGTTTCTGATGTGTACACGTGCATACCGCCCGCCCGTGCCGTCAAGCTTGTGAGCAAAGGTTTCTGCTTTTTTGTTCTAAATGCATCATTTGTATGGCTTTATAATCTTTGGTAGGTATATATAAAAATAAGCATCAACTGACATCACTTGTTTTAAAAGATCAATACAGTCCGGAGTAGAACCTGGGCCTCAACCAACATGCCTCCAGTTGCACACTCCAAGTTGATTGAGGTCAGTTTCTACCTGTGCATGCCACTAAGGGTGATGTCTTCCTCTACTGCGCCCGACGTCTGGCTGGGAATCGAAGACTCTGTTAGCCGGAGTATTGGTGCCCATCCGTTCTGCATGTCCTAGCCATATTAAAAGTCCAATGCGGAGTTTTTTTTTTACCAGGGGCATGTCGCTGTACAGCTCGTATAGTTCTTGGTTGAATCTTCGTCTCCATAGCCCTTCAACGCAAACGGGACCGAAGATTTTTCGAAGAATTTTCCTCTCGATGAAGGATTTTGATACGGTCCATGATTCAGCGCCGTAAAGCAGGACTAGGATGATCAGGGTCTTATATAGGATCTCCTTAGTAGTTCGAGTGAGGGCTTTACTACTCACTTACCTTCTAAGCCCGAAGAAACAGCGGCTGTCAAGAGTAATTCTTCGTTTAGTTTCTGACTAGATCTTGCTGTCAATGTTAATAGCGAAGCCGATGTCAATTGAGACTTTCTGTCAAATTCGTCGAAATTGTGTGTGCTTTCGTGTTGACAGCATAGCAGAGAGTATAGAACTACATAGAGTGTGCATCTCATAGAATGAAAATTTTCTATACGGGGCACTGATATTGATACCCCAGTGCTCACATTGCTATCACAGCATCAAGCAACAGTATAGCCGACGCATAACATTGAAGAAATTTTCCCTTCGCACTTACCGCTTGAGTCTGAAACGGCTACAAATTTTTTAACTGTGATGCGTACTCTATGTAGTTCTACACTCTTTGACCGCATATACTTACTAAGTCTTACCCTCCATTTACTGCTTACCCATTTTTGCTTCTTACTTATCTATACTAGAAAACGTGGCAAGGACATCACGTTGAGTCCTACCAACGATGTCAATATCGTCGGCTTATGCTAGAAGTTATACCGATTTTCGGAAGATTTTGCCTCTCGTGAAGGCTCGGGATTTTTTTCAAAATCCTCTCAAGAATCAAATTGAAAAGTCACATGACAGCGCATCGCCTTGGTAAATCCTTTTTTTGGTATCGAATGTATCAGTGAGGTCGTTTCCGACCCTAATGGAGCAGCGAAAATTCTCTATCGTCATCCTACACAAACGGACGAGCTTGGGCGGTATACCAAAACTAGACATGGCTCGGTATAGTTCGTCTCTATAAATGCTGTCGTATGCGGCTTTGAAATCGATGAATAGGTGGTGGGTATCGATTTGGACTGCTTCCGTTTTTCCAGGATCTGCCGAAGTGTTAAAATCTTGCAAATGAAGCGAAATATTTCGGGATGACACTCGATGTAAAATTAAAATTGAAGCCGGATGAGAAAAAAGAAATGCGAACCTTGATAACAAGCTGCTTTTATACAAGGTGGCGCAAAAGTAATCCTCCTATCAGAAAATGCTGTAAATTTTGCGATTGGCCCTTAATGTCAGTTCTGTTTTGACATTTGTGTAGTAAACACATGCGAAATTCCCGTTAATAAATAATGTTACGCTACACTGGTCCAGAACGCGGAATGTTGGTGACTATTTATTTGAGCAATAATCGGTCGGTGACTTTGGCACAACGTGAATTTCGTCGCAGATTTCCTAGCCGTCCAACGCCTACTGGTGAAACACTGCCGCTCGCCTCGAAGAGACTGACCCAACACGAGATGCTGCCAGGCGTGGCAGACCCCAGAGTAGCCGTTCTGCAGAGAATACTGCTGCTGTAGCCGAAGATGTCATGGAAGCGCCGTCGACATCGACCAGACGACGTGCCACGCAAATGGGTATCAGTCGACGGTCTGTACAGCGAATTTTGGTACAAGATTTGAAGATGTTTCCGTACAAATACCAGACGATGCATCAGCTGTTAGCTGCTGATCGCCAATCGCGTCTAACATACGCTCAAGCCATCCTTAATCACCACCAAGAGGAAGATGACGGAAAATCCGCGTGTAACCCACGAAGAGCCATTACAACCGCTCAAAGTCACTGTATGGTGTGCTGTTTTCGCTGGAGGAGTCATCGGACCTTTTTTCTTCGAAGACGTCGCTGGCCAAACGGTTACTGTGAATGGTGAGCGCTACAGAGCAATGATCAACGAGTTCTTTTTGCCGCAACTTGATGAATTGGGATTGGAAAACATGTGGTTCCAACAGGACGGTGCAACGGCACACACTGCACGTGCCACAACCGATATGCTGAAGGATGCATTTTCCGGGCGCCCAATCTCCCGTTTTGGCGATTTGCACTGGCCAGCAAGATCGCCTGATTTGACCGCTCCATACTTCTTTTTGTGGGGCTGTTTATGTCAACAAGCCTCAGACTCTTGCAGCTCTTAAAGACAATATCCGTCAAGAGTGTGAAGACCTATCGCCGGAGGTTTTGGCCAAAGTGATGGAAAATGCCATAAAAAGGGCTCAAATGACAATCAACTGTGGCGGCGGCCAATTCCATGACATCATATTGTCAACTTGATGCAAAAAAAAAAATTAAAAGACCAAATAAAAATAATCCACAAGAAGAATCAAAGTTTTTAATTTTTTTTTTAAATTACAGCCAAAAAACATCGGAAGGTTATTCTTGCGCCACCTTGCACAAGCAAATATTAAAGACGGTCTGGAACTATGGGATTTTACCAGTGAAACGAATCTAAATATTTCACAAACTTTTGAAAACAAAATTTTAAGGTCATTCGGCAATGCGCCGTGGTATTTAAGGAAATGAAGATCTACACAGAGATGTGGGTATTCCCGCGGTTAAAGATGAAACGAAAAAATTTTGCACGCAAACATAAAAAAAAACGTTTATTGCGACACGTTAACACAACGGTCCTCCGAATACTTGACGAAACAAATTTATTGCGGCGTCTCTTAAGAACTAAGCCCTTAAATTTAGACCGATAATAACAAACCGCGTTATAAATTGCGGAGCAGGAACTCTCACAGGAAAGTTACCTGCCAAACATTCATTACTCGCGATACAAAAAATTGCTAGATAAGTCGCATACTAAGTTGCAATAAAAATACAAAATGGATGCTGGTTTTAGTAGGTTAAAGTCTAACACTACTTTGGGCACGTGCTCATCATGTCTACCGAGGTTTCTATCAGCCCACGGAAAAAATGATGCTGTCGATTGTGGACTTTCCTGGCCTAAAACCACACAGATAAGGGCCGATCAGATTATTGGTAAACAGTTTCAGGCGTTCACATGTCATGGCAGATAGGATCTTCCAGTTCACAACTGCAGTTCAGAGGGCCACCTTTTTTGTCGATCGGGCAAACGATGTTGAGGTTATATTCTTCAGGCATACTTTCATTCGACCAGATTTGGCTTATGAGTTGGTGGATGTTACTTACCAAGTCATCTCCGCCGGCTATATAAAGCTCAGCGGGAAGGCCGTCATTTTTGTCAGCATTGTTTAGCTTGAGTTTAGATATTGCTGTCCTCAGTTTCACTCAGGTTGCGTGGTTGGAAGTTTACTGTCGTTGGCAATATTGAATGGTTCGTCCTGCCTGACAGCGGAATGTTGTTCTTCATCGCCGTTTAACAGTCTGCTGGCGTGGTTCTTCCATATCCTCAGCATTGACGATATTTCCTTGTTCATCTCGACAGGATTCTGTTCGAGTCTTGTATCCTTGGCTTTGACATTTTACACTTTGGTAAAACTTGCGAAAATCGTTCCTGGAGTGTTAATTAGCTCTCTTGTTCCTCCTACCCTTATAGTAACCAGCAAAGCTTTCTTGAAACTTACTCCGTGTCTACCTAGTTTTGAAATGTTCCAAAAAGGGCTTAATTTTGATTCTCGACTTCTCGACTCTAAAATAAAAAAAATCCCTTCATATGGAAGGAAAATTCATGCCGAAAATATGTTGCGACTCATCCGGAAATGACTTTGAAATTCCTCAACAGGAAGACGTTCAATTATTCCAAAATATCCATTGGCCTTGAGAATTCCGCGTTTCATCTCTATAACTCTTAAGATTCCCATCTCCCTTCAAATGTTAATTCTGTTGTTTTTTTTTTTTTGTTGCTTTTTTAATGGCTGACAACTATCGGTCATAAAATTTAAAAAAAAAAATAACACCGAGCGGTGTAGATTCCATTTCAACGCTGTTTTTCGTTCAAAACCAACTGAAATCTGCCTTTTTGTAAGCAAATGTTTTGCATCAAATCTTAAACTTGCATTTGCGAAGCTTTTCATGCCTTGCATTGAGTTTGCTTTGCAAATGTCGCTTATTAACGGCCCTAATTGTAAGAAAACAAATACCTATATCCCATTACCCGAAGTTACTCTATTATTGTACCTACCACACCTTCGTGTCAAATCATGGTTTGAGATTCGCTTTCAGTAAAAATATCCCTTGATGTGACGCATCCACCTATGTAACAAAATCAGTTTATATCTAGAACCGCCTTTACGCATACACGTCGATTATCGCCTTAACCCAGTTTTCCGTCGGCAAAAATACCCACCAACATGCGTGCTGCCTCACGCCAGAAATTCCACTTCAATGTAAAATCCAACACAAAATAACAACCGAATCCACATCCATATCTACCAGCGGCTTCTATAGACGAAAGAGAACGAGACAGAAGACCGCATAGGCGTGGCAACAGATCCAAATCGTACTTCCTTCCTCTTTTATTGAATGAATAAGCTGCTAGTGTACACCACAAACGCACTTACTGTCTCGTTCGGATGACAGCGGCTTCCTGCTCTCGAGGACAAGAACTCCGCCTCTCCCGGTACCAACAACAGCTGCTAAATGGTTTGCCAGTAAAGAACGCACGCACGTACGTAGGCTAAAAAAAAAATGAAAACAACAACAACAACAACAACTTTAGCGGCAGATACAACACAACCATCCATTGTAGATATAAACTCTGTTGTTCGAGAGCGAGCACCACAGTACTGTTTACCTGCTACTCTTCTGTGCGGAGGTTGTCTTCCTCGTCATCGGATGGTGGATGAGTCCTGCCACCACCGCATGGCATCACAGTATCACATGCGAACGATGATGATATGTCCTCTAGGTGAAGCGACAACGTTTAACGTGAAAAAACGAACTGCGTAATGGAAAAAAAAAACTTCATAGATACAAGATACTTTTTTGTTATCTGGATTTTTGTTGTTATCTGGATGATTATGATTTCGTGGTGGTAGTCATAGATGTAAAAAAAAAAATTAAATAAAATTCCGCAACTTATATGTTGGTGTAAGGCTCGCGGTTGGATGTATGTAGGTTTTGGTTGTTTTTCCCTTAAATTTTATTGCGCCTTTCTTTGGCAAATTTTTGGTTCTTGGATTAACTGCGTTAGAGGACTATCTTCAACATTTGAATTTAAAAGAAAAAAAAAAAAACAAAAAACAAACGAATGATTCGATTTGAACTGAGTTTTCCAGATATTTAGACTAGCATTGGCTTGATGATTTCTACGAACTACGATTGCTTATTGGCAATGGTCCTCACTAAAAATGGAGCATTTTGATCGGAGGTTGGTCAATTTTGGCACCGACTGGAGTGACAGGCTGGATTTATCTGGCTGCACCTGAAAACAAATAAGCACGATTCAGGTTCGCGGATTCTTGAAGAGCAAAAAAAAAAAATCAATAGACTTGGAGGGTTTATCTCGCTCGACGTGTTGAAAAGCGATTTTCAGAAGCCGAATATTTGTATTTTTTTTTTTTGCATTTAGCTGAGTGTAAATCTTGACTTCAGAGCGTTGACTGGCCTTCAAGTATTAAATCAATTTTCTATGTGCGATAATTAGAACGATGACCTACATAATCATGAGATGACTTTTGAACTTGAAGGCTGGGCAACGCTCTTATGTTTAGCTTAACAGTTTAGGTTTGTATGTCGAATCACTTTTTCATGTGATCCTGCATGTCTAGCTTACTTACTTACTTAAGTGGCGCTACAGTCCGGAATGAACCTGGGCCTCAACCAACATGTCTCTCAAATTAGCCCGGTCCTTAGCTAACTGCCTCCAGTTGCGCACTTCAAGTTGGTTGAAGTCGGTTTCTGCTTGTGCGCGCCACTTCAGGCGAAGTCTTCCTCTACTGCGTCCGACGTCTGGTTGGGAATCGAAGACTCTGCGAGTCGGAGTATTGGTGTCCATTGGTTCTATATGTCTTAGCCATCTTAAACGTCCAATGCGGAGTTTTTTTTTGGCCAGGGGCATGTCGCTGTACAGCTCGAATAGTTCTTGGTTGAATCTTCGTCTCCATAGCCCGGCAACGCAAACGGGTCCGAAGATTTTTCGAAGAATTTTCCTCTCAAACCGAGCAAGGATTTCTTCTTTTGAGACGGTCCACCAGCGCCATAGAGCAGGACTGGGATGATCAGGGTCTTATATAGGATCTCCTAAGTAGTTCGAGTGAGGGCTTTACTACGGAATTGCCTTCGTAGCCCAAAGAAACAGCGGTTGGCAAGAGTAATTCTTCGTTCAGTTTCTGACGAGATGTTGTTGTCAGAGTTAATAGCGGAGCCGAGTTAGTCAAAGTCCCGTACTACCTCAAAGTTATATCTGACAATGGTGACGTTCTGTCCAATAGTCGATGTGGTGTGCCCTTTGGTGTTAACTGGATATACTTCGTCTTGCCCTCATTTACAGCTAAACCCCTTTCTGCCGCTTCCTTCTCTATACTAGAAAACGTGGCTATGAAATCACGTTGGGTCCGACCAATGATGCCAATATCATCGGCGTATGCTAGTAGTTGTACAGATTTTTGGAAACTTGTGCCTCTGGTGGTGGTTCGTGAGTTTTGCACAATCCTCTCAGGAATCAGATTGAAGAAGTCACATGACAGCGCATCGCATTGCCTAAATCCTTTTTTGGTATCGAATGAGTCGGTGTATAGCTAGTCAGTTGAAATCCATGTAGGAGGTAGGCTCCGTGGAGAAAACTCACGACATAAACCCATAACATTACAGTTGCTAGTTGATAGAGGAATGCCTTGCAGATATGATGGGTGGGTAGGAAATAAAATACCAATAACTTACCATAGCTAAGGGTAAGGTCATCTATCAAAAAACGGAAACGGAAAAATCCCCAATATGAAGTCAACGCTGGTGTATACAGTCCCAGTTAGAGTGGACAAAGTACACAACCTATTTTAGCTGTTCCGACACATTCGGACCACGGGTCATCTAGAAATCTCAAGAGTAAATCAGGCCGTTTGAACAGAGTTGGCTTCGAATGTGCCGAGAGATAGCGGTGTTTTAGCGGTATCTAATTAATTGCAGCTAGCTCTCCAAGAGCTTTGGTTTAACTACTTAAAACAAACATAAATTTTTTTTTGCGCAACAGGCTTGTTAATACCTAGGACCGAGCATTCTCACAACCATTCATGTGTGCGCCTGCACTTCTTGTACGACGGCGGGACCTCCTGTTTAATGCCAAATCTTAACGGCGAATTTGAGATAAGCATTTCTTGACAATTGTTACAGATCATCACGATCGACCTATGGAAAAACAAAAATTTTTTACGAAACAAACCAAAATCCCCGGAAAAGTCTGATATGATTGCTAGAGATTCAGGGTAACAACTAATCGATGTCTGCTTTGTTGCAGCCTAGGGTTTCGGCAAAAATTATAAAAGTCATACAGATGACGCATTGAGAACAAAAAACAAAAACTTTTGTCCACCAGCTTCATGGTTCGGGCGGGTGGTATGCACGTGCACACATCAATAACGAGCTCCAAACATATGGCGGGCTGTGCTAATCCTACACGCCATGGAATTTTTTTTTCTTATATGCAATGCGTTATCTGTATGACTTTATATTCTTTGCCGAAACCCTAGGATGCTTAAAAGCAGACATCACTGCCATCCAGGCAAAACGTTGGGCTGCGGGAAAAAAGTGGATGAAAAACTGTGACGTGTACAACGGACCGTTTTATAGCGAGCAGAAACAGCGACTTGTTATAAGTGCCAGACTTAGGCAAAAAGTCTTATGTTTCCAAGACATTAGCGAACGCAATTTAACGATCCGCATGAAGGGTAAATTCGCCAACATAAGCCTTAGCCTGCGCGTACAGTAGTGCGAGAAAGCGATGCGACAAGCGAGATGAGATAATTAGATGCGACAAAACTGTTTAAAAATTGCACCACTTTTCTTTAAACGTCAAAACAAACACACTTCTCCCGAGAAGCATGCGAGAGGTTTGCGAGAAGCTCAGATTTGTCGCATAAAACATGGTTACGTTGTGCGCGCGTGCATAAGAATACATGCGAACAGTTTTCTCGCACTGAAACGCTCCAGGTTGGGGGTTGTGCTTTGGGTTAACTATCCAATTATGCAAAAATCAAACGGTTACGAAGCAACCAAAAGCCTCGGAAAGGACTGATTTTATTGTTGACGACACGGCTAAACGCAAAAAGGACAACGACGTTCGTATCTGCACATGGAATGTGAGAACATTAAACAGGAGAGGTGCAAGCGAACAACTAGCGGAGGCCCTAAACTGCTACAAAGCAGACATTACTGCCATCCAGGGAATACGATGGGATGGGCCGGGCAATAAGAGGATGAAAAACTGTGACATCTACTACGGACCGTGTTATAGTGAGCAGAAACAGCGACTATTCGGATGCGGATTTGTTATAAGTGCCAGACTTGGGCAAGAAGTCTTATGTTGCCAAGACATTAGTGAACGCATTGTAACGATCCGCATCAAGGTCTAATTCGCCAACATTAGCCTTATATGCGCTTACGCCCCAACGGAGGAAAAAGATGATATAGCTAAGGACCGCTTCTATGAGCTCCTTCACAAAACCTATGAGCGACTACCGAAGTACGATGTTAAAATCGTGCTGGGAGATTTTAACGCAAAGGTAGGAAGAGAAGACATCTTTAGCAGTATTGTCGGAAACCATAGCCTACACGATAACACGTCTGGTAACGGACTACTGCTAATTGACTTCGCTACGGAACGAAATGCCATTATAGCAAGCACACGGTTTCCTCACCTCGATATCCATAAGGGGACGTGGCGGTCTCCAGATCAACGAACGGTCAATCAAATTGATCACATAGCGATAGACAAGAGGCACGCATCCAGTATTTTCGATGTCCGAACATTCCAAGGAGCTAACATCGACTCGGTCCACTACCTTGTTGCAGCCAAGGTTAGAATGCGGATATCCACTACGCCACAACAATCCAGAAATACTGTAAAAAAATCAAATGTCGAAAGACTGCAATCGCAAGAGACCGCCAAAACCTTCGCACAACGCGTATCCTTAAACCTCTCGATTAACACCATACCACCAGCATCGAATGTCGAAGAACAATGGCAACGATGCCAACAAGCCATTAGATCAGCCGCAACTGATGTGCTAGGTTTCTCGCGCCCACCAGCAAGAAACCCCTGGTTTGATGAGGAATGCCGACAGATGCTCGCAGCCAAGAACGAGGCCTACATGGCTAAGCTGCAGGTGAAGACGAGAGCTGCCGTTGAGCTCTATAGGCAGAGAAGAAGGGAAGAACACCGGCTCTTTAGAAAGAAGAAAAAAGAGCAAGAAAAGCGCGCGATATCCTCAATCGCGCGCTTTTCTTGCTCTTTTTTCTTCTTTCTGAAAAGCCGGTGTTTTTCCCTGGTTCCACTCCTGGAACGATATTCGCAATTTTTACCAAACTGTAAAACGTCAAAGGCTAGGATACAGGGCTCGAACAGAATCTTGTCGAGATGAGCAATCAAATATCGTAGTTGAGACACATTCGATGCTCTAGATATGGAAGAACCACTTCTGGAGACTGTTGTACGGCGATGACGAACAACATTCCGCTGTCAGGCAGAACGAATTCATTCAACATTGGCAACGACAGCGAAAACTGCCAACCACCCGACATGAGTGAAGTGAGGATAGCAATATCTAAACTGAAGCTTAATAAGGCTGCCGGAAATGACGGCCTTCCCGCTGAGGTTTTTAAAGCCAGCAGAGATGACTTAGTAAGTAGCGTCCACCAACTCATAAGCCAAATCTGGTCGGAAGAAAGTATGCCTGAAGAATTGAAGCTCAGCATCATTTGCCCGATCCACAAAAAAGGAGACCAGCTAAACTGCGCCAACTACAGAGGCATATGTCTCCTCAACATCGCCTACAAGATCATATCTGCCGTAATATGTGAACGCCTGAAACCGTTTGCCAGCAACCTTATCGTCCCTTATCAGTGTGGTTTTAGGCCAGGAAAGTCCACAACCGATGAAATCTTCACACTTCGACAGATCCTAGAAAACACCCAAGAAGTTCCAGTCGATACCCACCACCAATTCATCGATTTCAAAGCCGCATACGACAACATTTTTAGAGACGAACTATACCGAGCCATGTCTAGTTTTGGTATACCGCCGAAACTCATCCGTTTGTGTAGGATGACGATGGAGAATTCTCGCTGCTCCATCAGGGCGGAAATTCGATACCAAAAAATGATTTAGGCAAGGCGATGCGCTGTCATGTGACTTCTTCAATCTGATTCTTGAGAGGATTGTGCAAAACTCAAGGCACAGTTTTCCAAAAATCTGTACAACTACTAGGATACGCCCAAAATATTGACATCATTGGTCGGACCCAACGTGATGTCATAGCCACGTTTGCTAGTATAGAGAAGGAAGCGGCAAAAAAGGGTTTAGCAGTAAATGAGGGCAAGACGAAGTATATCCTGTCAGCACGAAAGGACACAAAACATCGACGAATTGGACAGAACGTCACCATTGACAGTTCTAACTTTGTAGTACGGGACTGGAAAGAGTTTGCTAATAGTTGGACTAATTGGAGAGAAATGTTGGTGCAGCTCCAGGTTCGTTTCTGACTGTGGTAAAAAAAAAATCAACTCCTATATCGTTGAATTAGAATCGAACAACTCTGTAGTTATACTAGCCAAAGCAGTTTCAACGGATTCCCGGAACATTGGGAATTTCGCATTCATAAAATCATTGAAAAGTAAACCAACTGAAATAAAGTCTAACCCCACCGTAAGGCCTATCTCACCAGACTAGACTGTAAAAGTTGTTGTAAAAGTTGTTTTAAGGATACGCGATTATCTTCAGTTTCGGTTGATCTATCGCGTCTAGATACATCAAACGAGCTAATAGGGATGACATACACATGCGAAAGAACCAAGAGGACTATGAAAAATGGAACTTCTTGAAATCTTGATGGGGCAAAAAAAAACCCCACTCTCTAAGCTCCAAACAAACATCATTTTGTAAGTATTCCACCAACTTGAAAATCAAACTGATCTCACTTTTGCTCCTGGGAACGCGCCCCGCTGCATTCGACATTTGAAAACTATCGGCATTTAAGCCGAATCTTGATTGCGACTTCTGTTCGCATGTTGTTTACATCTACGAGTACCCATTATTGAGATCCTTTGTAAATTTCATATAAATGCAGTAAACAATGTACCACACCATACACACAGCTTAAAGGATATTCCCATCAAAACAGAAATCTAATCGCACCGAACCCTTTCTCGCGATATCTTATCGCGAACAGTTTACTTCGTCGGTATTTTGTTCTCAAGCGACAATGCACTTCTGTCGTCGCGCGCTCGCAACTTCATGGGGGGTTACTCTAAAATAGCTGCAGGCAAGTAAAAAAAAAAAAAAAAATCGAATAAAACCTTGAACGTGCAAGACGGTGGAAAAGGAGTAAAATCCACATTACAACGCATCTATGAGAATAATAATGAATCCGTAGAGTCATGCCGATTTGCTGGTAAAGTCAAGTTTTACTGATTGAACATTCCTGATTAGGATTTTGTTGGTTTTCGGTTATTTTTTTTGTTTTGATGTATTCAAGAGTCCTTGGGTATTGTTTTCTGTTTTTCTTCTTTGGCTGTGAATAGCTGACGAACAACACCTCGGCGGGCGGTATGTGATTTTTTTTTTTTTTTTTGTTCGTTCTCAAGAATTTTAATTTTTATTTACTAGAGTGTACTATTTCTCGTCTTACAAGGACCAAAGGTGGACAAATTTTATTTCGTATGTTTGAGTCCTTGATTGCACAAGTCAAACAAATCAAAAATTCAATTTGGAACGAAAAATAATCCAACTTAGGTCTTTGCCAATCACTGCGAAGTGTGGTAAGCGGCATTAAATTTGTTAGACTGTGGGGTTAGTAAGAGGAACCACCTGTTAAGCCGAGTTAGGCATGTTTTTCCTAAGAGGTGACTAGGATACAACCTCCGTATAACGAGTGTAAAGTGTATACAAACCAAAATGCAATGAACAACAAGATTTTATACCACAGGTGGCAGTGCAGCTTTACTGGAAAATCCACCCTTTTCTGTGGTCAGCTGTCAGGATTCGGCGGGAGAACCACTTGTAGTAACCCAAGCATCCATTTAAAAGTGTTTAAGGGGAACTCCGCTAAGAACAAATAACCGCGGGAAAAAAAAGTACGCCGGCAGCGAGCGAAAATCGGAACAAAATAGTGTTAAGAAATTTTACCTTCCTTAACACACTATCAAACTTAATGAAATCGATCTTCTCTAGCAACAAGAAAGTGCTAGAACTGCTAAAAGTAGAAAATAAGGTTCTGAGAAATGCACACTTGTGGAAATAATGCGAAGACGCTTAGCTAGTCTGGACTAACAAACCAATGAAGATGACCTAGCACGCGTACCGAAATTGGTCAATAAGGAAAAACTTAGCACATAACGGTGAGCCGGTTCTTTGCCTAAAGTGGAGCATCTGAATAAAGAAAACCACAAGGAAGACAGCCTCGTGTGCGATTTCACCCTACTTACTTACTTTAGTGGCGCTACAATCCGAAATGAACCTGGGCCTCAACCAATATGCCTCTCCAATTAGTCCGGTCCTTACCTAACTGCCTCTAGTTGCGCACTCCAAGTGGGTTGAGGTAGGTTTCGACTTGAGCGCGCTACTTAGCGCGAGGTCTTCGTCTGCTGCGTCTGACGTCTGGCTGGGATCGAAGACTCTGCGAGTCATAGTATTGGTTTCAATTCCTTCTACATGTCCTAGCCATCTCAAACGCCCAAAGCCTGTCAACGCAAGCGGGACTAAAGATTTTTAGAAGAATTTTCGGATTTATTTATCCGCTTTTGCTACGGTCCATGCCTCAGCGCCGTAGATCAGGACTGGTATGATCAGGGTCTTATATAGGATCTCCTTAGAAGAAGTTCAAGTGAGGCCATTGCTACTTAGTGATCTCCTTATCCCGAAGAAACAGCGGTTGGCAAGAGTAATTCTTCGTTTAATTTCCTGACGAGATGTTGTCGTCAGAGTTAATAGCGGAGCCGAGGTAGCCAAAGTCCCGCACTACCTCAAAGTTATATCTGTCAATGCTGATAAGTAAGTTACGTTCTGTCCAATTCGTCAATGTTGTGTGTTGTGTCCATTCGTGTGGGCAGGATATACTTGGCCTTACCTTCATTTACTGCTTAATCCATTTTTGGCGTGACGTTCTGTCCAATTCGTCGATGTTGTGTGTCCTTTCGTGTTGACAGCAGAGACTTAGTCTTACCTTGATTCTGAAAAGCCAGCGCTCTTATTTTTCTATAGAGCTCAAGAGCAGCTATCGTGTTCACTTTCAGCTAAGCCTTGTTGGCCACGTTCTCGGCTGAGAGCATGTGTCGACATTCCGCTTCAAACCAAGGGTTTCTTGTTGGTGGGCGCGATCTAATCGCTTGTTGGCATAGTTGCCATTGTTCTCGATGCTAGTGGTATGGTGTCAATCGAGGGGGCTGTCTTTTAGGAAGTGTATATGATAGCATTTGCTCGAACCGCGTCCTGGAAAACAATGCCCTGCTCCATCATTTCTATCTCCGAAACGACATAACGCAATGGCGATCTGAGAACCGTGGTTTCACCCGGTTTGATGACGAAAACTTGGCAAACGCCATAGTCGACGAGCGAAGTGCGTCTAGTCCCCTGTTAATCTCGAAGGTGGAACTCCAGATCATCTTCGATTCCATAAAGAAAAAGAAGTCAGCGGGAGTCGATTGTACTGCGACACTTACCCCCTGAAGCTGTTGACATTTACGCCATGCTGTTCAACAACGCGCTGAATAATGCATATTATCCAGTGCATTGGAAGATAACGGTGGTTCATCCTCTTCCGAAAAAGGGAAAGGACAACTCCAATCCGGCGAATTTCCGGTCGTTAAGTCTCCTTCCGAGTATCAGCAAGGTTATCCAAAAGATTCTCAATCGAGCAAGGACAATAATATTATACCGGAGAAACAGTTTGATTTCAAGGCTGGACATGACCATATTCATACCGCCTCCAAACTCGTCTCTTATATGCAACGGAACAAAGCGAAAAAAACAGTGCACTGGTGCATGTCTGGTTGATTTAGAGAAGGCTTTCGACACCGTATGGTTAGAAGGCCTCTATCTAAAGCTGACCAGGCTTGGCACAAGTAAACCGCTGCTATATATGCTTCATGACATGCAGACTGGTAGAACGTTTGTTGTCAAAAGTGGCTATGTAACTTCTACCACAGAATTTTTCATTAAGAATGGTCTGCAACTGGGACCGGTAAACTCGCCGATTCTCTTCAGCACTTACACCAGTGATATGATAGGCAGTCTTACTCAGGCAATTGCGTATGCGGACGATCTTATCGCGTACAGAACAGCCCCTACTGTCGAAGTCATTCGAACTCTTTTGCAGCAGGACTTCGACAAGATCCAGAGATATTGTGATAACTGGAAGTTGAAAATCAACTTTCAGAAATCAGAAACTATCCTGTTTCGGACACCGTTGTCTAGGGCCTCTAGGGATACGAGAAAGAACTGGCGAAAGCTGGTGATCGTTGGACCAAACGGACAGCCACTGGCGAGTAAAAGTGTAGTAAAGTACCTTGGCATCTGGTTAGATCAGTATCTATATTTCGGAGGACATGTAGATGCTGCTCTGGCTAGAGCTAGGGGAGCATTTGCCCTGACAAGACGATTGTTTTATAGCAGTCGTCTTGACAGCAGGGTGAAGGTGATTTGCTACATGGCCCTCATTAGGCCGATGATTGCCTATGGGTGCCCGGTGTGGTTCAACGTTGCCCCATCTCAAATGGAAAAGGTACGGGTGTTTGAGAGGCAGTGTCTGAGGAGCTGCCTTGGACTTCACAGAACACCCGTATCTGACTACACAAAATACTATTCCAACCAGGTCCAGGCCAACATGAACCGAATAGATAATTTTCTGGTGAAACTAATTCGGTTTCACGCTGCAAGAGCGATGGCTTCGAACAATAGTCTCATCTTTGGGGCCTTCTATCCCAATGATGAATATTTTGAGAGTGCGCGTTTAAGCGGCTTTATTCCGCCCGAAGCTTTCCTATATTTTTAAATTTTTTTTTTATTTTATTTTTTTTTTAAATTTCTGTCGAAGTAGGACTTTTGCACCGTCAAGCGAAACCAGATCGGCAGACGGTACGAAAACGTCAAGTAGATTTTTTTTTATGAAGCCTCTAAATTCTCTTGTAAAACTACAAATCCCCAGATAAGCGCAACCATTCCCACAACTGTACAGACGTCAGTCATTCAACCGATCAATCGGACATTTCAACACTTCAGTTCTACAAAGTGCCGCCCAGAATGCGTATCTTTAGCTGGTATTTTGTGCCGCTGTCAAATGAGAGAAACATTTCTTGCATGAAGTTGTCCTCCATGAAACTTCAAGCCACAGGTTCCCGAAGAAACACATAGTGTAACCGCTGACGGCTTACCTTGTTTTCAATTTCTGATTTCTGCGTTCTAGGTTAAAAAATTGTTACTCCTTCCACGAGAAAAATTATTGAACATACGTATCCCATTCGTCGTCAAAGGGTTAAATAATAGGAACGGACTAACAACTTTCGCGTTCCAATGGCTAACTATAAGGCTAGCAGACTTTTTTTTTTTAAATTTCTGTCGAAGTAGGACTTTCGTACCGTCAAGCGAAACCCAATCGGCAGACGGTACGAAAACGTCAAGTAGATTTTTTATTTTTTTTTATGAAGCCTCTAAATTCTCTTGTAAAACTACAAATCCCCAGATAAGCGCAACCATTCCCACAACTGTACACACGTCAGTCATTCGATTCCCGCACAAAGCAGTGAAAGTTTCATTCATTGCTGATCACAGTCTAGGTAGGCACACATTCCAAGATCCAGATCCAATATTCAACACACAATATCCATACCAACAATCGGAACAACAGCTTTGCAACTCTTAAAAGTCAAATTTGCCCTCAATAGAAAGTGTCAAACAATAGTTGGCACACAATGGCACAACAACCGCGTGCACAGTGCCTATACACACATTCAACGAAATTATTGTATAAATATCGCTTTGGCATTGTTCTCGTGTGAAAACATGCAATTATGGTTTTATTTCGAGATCCTTCATTGCTTTTCTTTGCAGGCTCTTCAAGATTCCTTTGCACGCACACACTCTCGGCTCTCGGTGTCATTTGGGTCTCCTCCGACTGTGCGTGTACATTCCCATTGTGTGAGGACTGCGTGTGTTGTGAAGCGTTATGTGAATTTTCGGCTTTTCATCGGAGGTCTCGCGCAATCGGCACAAATCTGGGATATATTGACATTACATCGCCTACCGTTGGTGTCCTGTGGATTCGGTCGGTCGGTCAAATCAGAAAATCACTTAAAAAGGACTCGCCCCTATTGCGCAGCCGCGGAGCTGGGTAGACCTTTTTGTTTGCTCGTCAATAATGTTGATACGGTTTAACAACCTTTAAGTCGAGGTTATTGTTTGGGTTATTTGACAAAAGCGTTTACAGCATTATTACAGACCAAGGACCAGTAGCAGGTCGTGTATAATTTTTTTTTTTTTTGTTTTTTTATTCTAATTAGATGCACAAAGATTTATGCATTATGGAAATGTTCCTAATTAGAGGTATGGAAAGGGGTAAGATTTGTCAAAGATTGCTTTTGGAATGTCGGCACTAGGGAAGCTATCAAATGTTGCACATAGACACTCAAATGTGGGACCCGGAAATATTAAGGAACAGCTTGTAACGGTGGGATATTTCGACAAACGGATGTGGACAAGAATGATATAAATTAAGGACCCTTTGGATGATCGTATTTATTCAACTAATCAGTCGTTAGGCGTAAGCCACTAGCTAACATTCCATTTGCTCAGCCGCAACTGATTTCTCACGCAAACCTATGTACAAGAAATCCATGGTTGGATGGAGAATGTGGAGAGATGAACGCAGCCACAAGAACGAGGCCTATAAAGCAAAGCTGCAGGTGATGCGGGGAGCTGCAATTGGGCTTTATAAGCCACAGAAGTAGTGAAGTGCATCGGCTTTTCAAAAAGGGCAAAAAATTCGGCCAATTAAGGATATCAAGAGGTGACACTCCAGGAACGATGTTCGCAAGTTTTACCAAATTGTTAAACATGAAGGGTCTCTGCCTGAGGCACTGCAGCCTTCCATCCCCTACGATTACGGGCCCATTGCTTCCAGTTGTCCAGACCAAGCGCTCTGGCATCCGCGATGGATTGGTCTTTGAAACGAAGGTTCGGTCTTCCTAGCCTTCTCTGCTGGAGCATTATTGTCCATTCACTCGATGTGGACTAGTCAATGTAGTCGACGTGTTTTGGCTTTTTGCGACACATCCACATCTTGGTACAGCTCGCGGTTGTATCGCGTTTGTATTGTTGTTCGCGGTTGTATCTTCTCCTCCATTCGCCCTCCTCGCACACATTACCAATAATCCGATGAAGCATTTTTCTTCCGAAGGAGAATAGTATCCCTTCTTGTTTATAGCACACGACGTCGCGACGCCATAAAGTAGCACTGACAGGATAAGGATTCTGTCGAGCACACATTGTCGGTCTTCGAGTTAGGAGTTCTGAACCCAATAGTTTCGCCAAACCGAAGTAGCAGGGTAATTCTTCGCCAGATATCCACTAGGGTGGAGTCTATGTTTACTCCGAGGTAGGTGAACTCCTTAACTGCCTCGAAATCGCTGCTATCAATGATGACGGTTTGTCCTGGGTGGTGGACAGATGGCTTTTTTTTTTTTGATAGCATGTACTAAGTCTTGCCCTCAATTACTTCAAGGCCAATGGATTTCGCTTGTTATTCAATAGCAGTGATCGCTTGTATCAAGGACCCTCTTCCAGCGGTCCTTGATAGGTGATGTCAATATCGTCCGTATAGCCCAACAGCTGGAAGGACCTGTTGAAAATAGGGCCTTCAGTGTTGACACGTGCCCTACGTACTGTCTGATCCAGTACGAGATCAAAAAATTCACACGATAGCGCGTCTCCTTGCCGAAATACGATGCATGTTTGGAAAAGTTCAGGGGAGCTACATCAAAACTGCAACTTGCAGCGCGTGTCTTCCAGCGTCACGCGACAGAGCCGATTCAGTTTTGCTGGGATTCCGAATTCGGCCATCGACATAGCATATAGCATGCATGCTATCATACGCGCCTTTGTAATCGACGAATAGGTGGTGAGTTTCGACTTGAAATTCGTTGGTTTTTTCCAAGATTTGTCTCGGTGTGAAAATTTGGTCTATAGTCGATCTGACGGGCAGCCACACTGGTATGAGCCGATTAGTGGGTTGCAGAACGAATTTAGACGTTCACACAGTACGTTGAGCTTGGATCTTGTATGCGACGTTTGGTAGGGGTATGCCTCGGTAGTTCTTGCAAGACATAGAATTGCCTTTTTTGTAGATGAAGCATGTGGAGCAATACCGTGGCAACACCTAAAGGATTTTTCACTGGCCCTCCTCTCATGATGATCTGGCAAATCATCCGAGTAGTGTCAATTGTCTAGAAAAGCTTATCTCAAATTTTCCCTTCGGAGTCGGCATAAAACAGGAGGTCCCGCCATTGTGTAAGAAGTACACATGCACACATGATTGGTTGTGAGAAAGCTCGGCCCTGGGTAATAAGGAGCCAGTTGCGCCAAAAATTTATTTTATTTTGTATTTTGAGGCATGTGGAGCTAGTAGTCCAGTCATCGGGAATGTTTTCTTTCACACATACTTGGTTGATGTTTCGGTGCATGCCCCCTACCAAAACATCTCCGCCGTATATGAAAATCTCCGCTGGTAAGCTAAAAGAGCCTGCGGCCTTGTTTTTCTTAAGCTTTTTTATAGCTAGGAAAAACTTCTTCTATAAACGGTGGTAGAACTAGTTCTTCATTTATTGGACATGGGTTCTCTTCTTACGCTATCATTCCTCAACATGATGCCCATAAGGCAGCACCTAGATTTGCTGCTCAAACATATCTGCTAAACTCTGTGCTTCGGTGACTTGTTTTCTTCACTATCCCGGAGAACCTGCGTTCAGCTTTTGTAGCCAGTAGCCAGTTACCTGTTTTTTTTTTTTACAAAACCTTCGGATGTTATAACGATCGACTCTTCGATATCCTTGAGCTAGGAAACTGCATAAGCTCTCTTCTTTCTATGCAGTACTCCTTTTCCTCCATTCTCCTAGGTCGATACTCCTCTCGCTGGCCTTGTTTTGCGCTGCAGTGCTTGCCTTGTGCACCTTCTGTCACCTTTTTCCTGAAGACGCATTTATCATCATACCACAGGGACCTTACAGTGGTTTCGGCTACCTCCTTGCTGATGTCGCGATATGGCACCACTGATTTTTGGAGTCTGTTGTAGGTGAGTGCACAGGGGACAGTTTCATACTCAAACGCTCATTGTAGGCTCTAGTTACACCAGGTGTGCTAAGTAGTCCAACGTCGATTTTTCTTCTTCTGGGCGGTACACAACTTCTTCTCGTTGGACAGTCGAGCTCTGAAATCTGAATTCAGCTGCGACAAGAGTAGACGTTTGCCCCTCAGGATGTGTGCACGTCGAGGAGGTTGGATGCGTGCCTCTTATCGATTAGCACATGGTCGATTTCATTGGCGGTATGACCGTCCGGAGAGCGGTAGGTTACTTTGTAAATCCGTAACCTTGGAAACCTAGTGCTACTTATCACCGTATTCCTGCAAAATCGATTCGTCGATAGCCGTTGTCCGTTGTCGTTTCTTGGATTCTGTGCTAACCAACTAACTCGCCAAAGATGCTTGCCTTTCCGACTTTAGCATTGAAATCCGTAGTTGCTATACCAAACCGAAGTAGCAGTCATTCGTGGAGTCTATGTTTACTCTGAGGTAGGTGAACTCCTTAACTACCTCGAAATTGCTGCTAGGACATTTTGTTCTAGGCGGTGGACAGATGCTTGTTTGTTTGTTGTCCTCATTTACTTCCAGGACAACGAATTTCGACTGTTCTTCAATCGCTCCGTAGGCTCCATCCAAATAATACAAATTTTTGACGGAACAGTCACGTTAGTACCTAGCCAGGTCCGAGCTTTCTCACAACCATTCATGTGAGCGTGTGTACTTTTTTGCATGACGTTGGGTCCTCCTGTTTTATGCCGAATCGGAACGGAGAATTTGAGATAAGCTTCTCCTCAAAATTGGTACTACTCGGGTGATTTGTCAGATCATCACGAGAGGATGGCCAGTGAAAAATCGTTTAGGTGTTGCTATGGCTGGCCGCTATGGCGCCTTCAGCGCGGCAGTTCATCACACTAACCATCGCACCACTGAGTCCGTCGGAAAAATAGTCTGGGCATAGCAATAAGTAAGCAGCCAGAGTTACGCATGACCCAGACTTCTTTAAGCCAAAAGATGGTTCTCATGGCACTCCATGAAGTGAAAAGGTGCGCGGAAGTAACGTCCCTCTTGGCATCTGGGCATAGAAATAAGTAAACAGCCACGGTAAGTGTTATACAAGACCCAGACTTCTTTAAGCCAAAATATGGTTCTCATGGCACTCCATGAAGTGAAAAGGTGCGCGGAAGTAACGTCCCTCTTGGCATCTGGGCATGGAAATAATTAAACAGCCACTGTAAGTAGCGACCCAGACTTCTTTAAGCCAAAAGATGGTTCTCATGGCAGTCCATGAAGTGAAAAGGTGCGCGGAAGTAACGTCCCTCTGGGCATCTTGGCATAGAAATAAGTAAACAGCCACAGTAAGTGTTATACACGACCCAGACTTCTTTAAGCCAAATGATGGTTCTCATGGCACTCCATGAAGTGAAAAGGTGCGCGGAAGTAACGTCCCTCTGGGCATCTTGGCATAGAAATAAGTAAACAGCCACTGTAAGTAGCGACCCAGACTTCTTTAAGCCCAAAGATGGTTCTCATGGCACTCCATGAAGTGAAAAGGTGCGCGAAAGTAACGTCCCTCTTGGCATCTGGGCATAGAAATAATTAAACAGCCACTGTAAGTAGCGACCCAGACTTCTTTAAGCCCAAAGATGGTTCTCATGGCACTCCATGAAGTGAAAAGGTGCGCGGAAGTAACGTCCCTCTTGGCATCTGGGCATGGAAATAATTAAACAGCCACTGTAAGTAGCGACCCAGACTTCTTTAAGCCAAAAGATGGTTCTCATGGCAGTCCATGAAGTGAAAAGGTGCGCGGAAGTAACGTCCCTCTGGGCATCTGGGCATAGAAATAAGTAAACAGCCACAGAAGGAGTTATACACGACCCAGACTACTTTAAGCCAAAATATGGTTCTCATGGCACTCCATGAAGTGAAAAGGTGCGCGAAAGTAACGTCGCTCTTGGCATCTGGGCATAGAAATAAGTAAACAGCCACAGTAAGTGTTATACACGACCCAGACTTCTTCAAGCCAAAAGATGGTTCTCATGGCAGTCCATGAAGTGAAATGGTGCGCGGAAGTAACGTCCCTCTATGGAGTGATGATCCTCTCTAACCGAATATAGATGAACAAATAAATCCTACGAGATAGTGCCTAAATTGCGTTTCAAAGCATTGTGAAGCCAAATTCATCGAAAGGCATCGACCGGACCAGCAACATCTACGCACTACCCTACACCAATATACTCGACTGACGACAACACAGAGGGATTGTTACAGAAGCAGTAAAATGACATGTCAGTGGTATGAGGAGAGTGTAGTCGCAGGTCATATGTTCATTTAACCAGCTATAAGGTAAAATGTTTACACATTTCATCCCATTAACCCCAACATACCTCATATGTGCATATTTATGTGTTTATATTCCGATTCGCTGTGTTCCTCCACTGAAAACAGATAGGAGTATCCAAGTATCCAAGTATCTGAGCACCCGGCATGAGACTATACACAATGTTGCTCTCCCTCTTCGTCATCCAGTACCATACATAACATATAACTGTGTATAGTGCACAATTTTTTTTTTTTGTTGTGATGGCATATTATCAAGGATGTTCTGCGTGAACGATTTACCAATTCCAACGTCAATGTTGTTGTCGTCGACATTGTAGTCGTCGCCCCCCATCACTTTACCCATGAGCAGGTCCTTACATGGCAGCTCACCACAGTCAAAACAACAAAATTTCCCACATCCGACTCCGATTGTACTTACCTCATCCCTATATACACATGTATACGACATGTTCAGATCTAGACGGTTGCTAAAACAATCCTCCTACATCCCAAACCCAAACCCAAACCCGAACTTAGAGTAGTACTCGTCCTAAAATCATACAAAAAAAAAATTCTAAATATTCCCAAGAGCATCACAAGAAAACCCCCCAACATCAGAATATTTATGTACATATGTATCCAAGTGCACATATATTTAAAAAAAAAAAAAAATTGGTTATCAATGTAACCGAATGAAAAAAAAATTTTTTTTTTTGGTACATTGGGCGCGCGCTTTCGTCTCCCCAAAAATACACAGGATTTAAATTTAATCCATCGAGAGGCTTCACAGATTCACGGATACACTGTGTTCTGGCGTTTTGTATCTATCATCATGCAGTGCGCCGTTTCACTGTTTTAAGCACCGTGGCGTATAAAATTTGATTTGCGTTAAACCCCTTTTTCAAGGGCTGTTGGTTTGTGATTGGGATGGGATGGGGTGGTAATGGGGTGGCATGGGGTTAGCATGCGGTGGTTAGTGGAGAGATTTCGAATTAAAATAAGCGTGAAATTACATTGGCAGTTTTTGTAATTCTGTTCGTTGTGTTGAGATGTTTGTTCGGAAATTTGTTAACTGAATTGAGCAACATATTTACGCTAATCCTGCGGTAATAATGTGGGTCGAAGGGTGTGTAGACGAGTAGGTGTGGATGAGATGTAAAAATATAATCAAATTAAACAAGCTTGCGATGTGGGGTGTACTTTTTATGGAATTAATGCATTTATGTCGTCAGTATCAGAGCCTTAAAATGGACTGATTTCTCTGACCAAATAAAATTCTGGAAGCAACACACGCTCGTTTGTAGGGCCTACAATTTTTCTTGAAAAAAAAAAAGTTCATGTGTACTTGTGAATTGTTTGCACCATGACGGGACATTCTGTTTTAAGGTGAATCCAAACGGTGCAGTTGAAAAGGCCTTTGATAATACTCGGGTGATTTGTCAAAAAAAAAAGACAAGAGAAGTGTCAGTGAAAAGACTTATTTGGTGTTACTGCGACTGGTGATGGAACTTAACGTAACTCTGCGATAATTCACACACTGACCAAGTCGAACATGCCAAAGGGAAATAAAAACGAAATTGTTGTGTCTGCATGTGGAGTGTTCGCACCTTCACTAGATAGGATTGAGCCGAAGAACAACCAGCGGATCAGTTCAATGATATCGCACATTAAGCTTACTTACTCACTCAAGTGGCGCTACAGTCCGGAATGAACTTGGGTCTCACCCAACATGCCTCTCCAATTACCCCGGTCCTTAGCTAACTGCCTGCAGTTGCGCACTCCAAGTTGGTTGAGGTCGGTTTCTACTTGTGCGCGCCACATAAATCGAGGTCTTCCTCTACTGCGTCCGACGTCTGGCTGGGAATCGAAGACTCTGCGAGCCGGAGTATTGGTATCCATTCGTTCTTCATGTCCTGGCCATCATAAACGTTCAATGCGGAGTTTTTTGACCAGGGGCATGCCGCTATACAGCTCGTATAGCTCATGGTTGAATCTTCGTCTCCATAGCCCGTCAACGCATACGGGACCGAAGATTTTTCGAAGAATTTTCCTCTCAAATCGACCAAAGGATTTCTTCATCCGCTTTCCAGACGGTCCATGCTTCAGCGCCGTAGAGCAGGACTGCGATGATCAGGGTCCTATGCAATATCTCCTTAGTAGTCCATGCTTCAGCGCCGTAGAGCAGGACTGCGATGATCAGGGTCCTATGCAACATCTCCTTAGTAGTTCGAGCGAGGGCTTTACTACTAAATTGCCTTCTTAGCCCGAAGAAACAGCGGTTGGCAAGAGTAATTCTTCGTTTAATTTCTGACGAGATGTTGTTGTCAGAGTTAATAGCGGCACCGAGATAGATAAAGTCCCGTACTACCTCAACGTTATATCTGTCAATGGTGACGTTCTATCCAATTCGTCGATGTTGACAGCATATACTTCGTGTTGACAGCAGATACTTCGTTTTGGCCTCATTTACTGCAAAACCAATTTTTCCCGCTTCGTTTTCTATACTTGCAAACGTGGCTAAGAAATCACGTTGGGTCCGACCAATGATGCCAATATCCTCGGCGTATGCTAGTAGTTTTACAGATTTTTGGAAAATTTTGCCTCTCAAGAATCAGATTGAAGAAGTCACATGACAGCGCATCGCATTGCCTAAATCCTTTTTTGGTATCGAATGTGTCGGTGAGGTCGTTTCTGACCCTGATGGAGCAGTGAGAATTCTCCATCGTCATCCTACACAAACGGACGAGTTTGGGCGGTATACCAAAACTAGATATGGCTCTGTATAGTTCGTCTCTATAAGTGCTGTCGTATACGGCTTTGAAATCGATGAATATGTGTTGGGTATCGATTTGGACATCTTGGGTTTTTTCCAGGATCTTCCGAAGTGTGAAGTCTTGATCGGTTGGGGACTTTCCTGGCCTAAAACCACACTGATAAGGGCCGCTCAGGATGTTGGTAAACGGTTTCAGGCGTTCCCATATTACGGCAGATACGGTCTTGTAGGCGATGTTGAGGAAACTTATCCCCCTGTAGTTGGCGCAGCTTAGGGGGTCTCCTTTTTTGTGGATCGGGCAAATGATGCTGAGGTTCCATTCTTCAGGCATTCTTTCTTCCGACCAGATTTGGCTTATGAGTTGGTGGATGTTACCAAGTCATCTCTGCTGGCTTAATAAGCCTCAGCGGGAAGGCCATCATTTCCTTAAGCATTATTAAGCTTCAGTTTAGATATTGCTATCCTCACTTCACTCAGTTCGGGTGGTTGGCAGTTTTCGCTGTCGTTGCCAATGTTGAATGAATTCGTTCTGCCTGACAGCGGAATGTTGTTCGTCATCGCCGTTTAACAGTCTGCAGAAGTGATTCTTCCAAATCCTCAGGATCGACTGTGTCTCAACTACGATATTTCCTTGCTCATCTCGACAGGATTCTGTTCGAGCCTTGTATCCTTGGCTTTGACTGAGCATAGACTCTTCCATGTGAAACTTGGAAATGAATATTCAGAGTTCAAAGAGATAATGGCAGGTGTACCGCAGCGAAGCGTCCTTGGACCACTCCTGTACCTCCGATTTACACGTGAAGACAACCAAACGATACAACAGTTGCCACGTTTGCTGACGATACAGCTATACTACCAGTTGGCACAACAATTGCGAGGAAACAAATACGAAATTACAAAACGCTCTCAACAAGGATAATGAACGGACAAAATCCTGGCGGATTGCACTTAACGAGAGCAAATCGATTCATGTAGATTTATCGTGTAAACAGACAAACAATTCGTCGGGCTCAGTGGCGCGATGGTTAGTGCAATGAACTGCAGCGTAGAAGTTCTGCTTTCGATTCCCAGTCGTAGCAACCCTTAAATAATTTTTTACTCTTCTCGTGATGATTTAACAAATCATCCGAGTCAACTATCAAATTTAGCTTATCTCAACTTTGCCGTTCGGAATCGGCATAAAAGAGGAGGTCCCGCCATCGTGCAACAACTACACACGCACAAATGAATCGATTGTGAGACAACTAGTCCCTGGGTAATAACAAGTCTGTTGCGCCAAAAATTTGGGTTTTCTTTTTTTTTTGAGAAACAATTTGGCTGTATTTCGAAATGTCTCGGAATGACATTTCCTACTTACTTATCTGGCTGCCCACCCGTGAAAAGTCTCTGCCTGAGACACTGCAGCCGTTTATCCTATACGATCCCGGGTTCACTGCTTCCAGTTATCTAGACCAAGTGCTCTGGCATCCGTGATGGCTTGGTCTTTGAAACGGAAAATCGGTCTTCCTGGCCTTCTCCCACCTGGGGGCTGGGATTCAAATATCGTCTTAGCTGGAGCATTATTGTCCATTCGCTCGATGTGGCCGAGTCAATGTAGTCGACATGTTTTGGCTTTTTGGACTTCATCCACATGTTGTTACAATTCATAGAGTTCACGGTTTTATCGTTTCCTCCATTCGCCCTCCTAGCACATAGGGCCAAAAATCCGCCGAAGTATTTTTTTCGAAATGATACTCGATGCAAAATTTAAATGGAAGTCGCATGTGCAAATGAAATGCGACTGGTTTCTCGGATAATATTCGAAGCTTAACCTTGATAGCAAGCTGCTATTATACAAGCAAGTGCTGGACTTATGGCATACAACTATGGGGTTGTAACAGTGAAACGAATCTAAATATTTCACAAACTTTTGAAAACAAAATTTTAAGGTCATTCGGCAATGCGCCGTGGTATTTAAGGAATGAAGATCTACGCAGAGATCTGGGTATTGCCGCGGTTAAAGATGAAACAAATAATTTTGCACGCAAACATAAAAAACGTTTACTGGGACACGTTAACACAACAGCCCTCCGAATACTTGACGAAACAAATTTATTACGGCGTCTTCAATGAACTAAGGCCTTTGATTTGACCCGATGAAAACAAACCGCGCTATTAATTGCGGAAAAAGCAAGAACTCTCAAAGGAAAGTTACCTGGCAAACATTCGTTACTCGTGATAAAAAAAAATTGCTGGATAAGTCGCATACTTAGTTGCAATAAAAGTAGAAAAAGCGTGGTGGTTTTAGTGGGTTAAAGTCTCACACTACTTTGGATGTGTAGTGAGTGTCTCATCGTGTCTGAAAAAAAAAATCTTTCAGATTTTAGCGCAAATGTAGGAAGAGAAGACATCTTTAGCAGTATTGTCGGAAAACATAGCCTACACGACAACACGTCTGGCAACACACTTAGGCTGATTGATTTCGCTACGGAACGAAATGCCACTATAGGTAGAACACGGTTTCCTCACGTCGACATCCATCAAGGGAAATGGGGGTCTCCAGATCAACGAACGGTCAACCAAATTGATCACATTGCGATAGACATGATGGACACATACAGTATTTTGGATTTCCGAATATTCCGAGGAGCTAACATCAACTTGGACCACTACCTTGTTTCATACAAGGTAAGAATACGGATATCCACTACGCCAGCAATACTGTGAAAAAGTTGAATGACGAAAGGCTATAATTGCCAAGGCCCAACGCTCGATTAACATCATACCACCAGCATCGAATGTCAAAGAACAATGACAGCGATACCAAGAAACCATTAGATCAACCGCAACTGATGTGCTATTTTTCAAGCGCCCACCAGCAATAAACCTCTGGTTTCAGGATTTCCAACAGTTGCTTGCAGTCATGAACGAGGCCTACAAGGCCAAGCTGAAAGTGAAGACGAGAGCTACCATTGAGCTCTAAAGGCAAAGAAGAACGGAAGAACACCGGCTCTTCAGAAAGAAGAAACAAAAAAGTGTAAAACGTCAAAGCGCCAAGGATACAAGGTTCAAACAGAATCCTGTCGAGAGGAACAAGTAAATATCGTAGTTGAGACACAGTCGATCCTGAGGATATGGAAGAACCACTTCTGCAGACTGTTAAACGGCGATGACGAACAACATTCCGCTGTCAGGCGGGACGAACCATTCAATACTGGCAACGACAGCGAAAACTGCCAACCACCCGAACTGAGTGAAGTGAGGATAGCAATATCTAAACTCAAGCTTAACAGTGGTTAAGGAAATGATGGCCTTCCCGCTGAGATTTAAAAAAGCCGGCGTAGATGACTTGGTAAGTAACTTCCACCAACTCATATCCCAAATCTGGTCGGCTGATAGCATGTCTGAGGAATGGAACTTCAGCATCGTTTGCCGGATCCACAAAAAAAGGAGACCCTCTGAGCTGCGCCAACTACAGAGGCATAAGTCTCCTCAACATCGCCTACAAGGTCGTATCTGCCGTAATATGTGAACGCCTGAAACCGTTTACCAGCAACCTGATCGTCCCTTATCAGTGTGGTCTTAGGCCAGGAAAGTCCACAACCGATCAAATCTTCACACTTCGACAGATCCTGGAAAAAACCCAAGAAGTCCAAATCGATACCCACCACCTATTCATCGATTTCAAAGCCGCATACGACAGCATTTATAGAAACGAACTATACAGAGCCATGTCGAGTTTTGGTATACCGCCCAAACTCGTCCGTTTGTGTAGGATGACGATGGAGAATTCTCGCTGCTCTATCAGGGTCGGAAACGACCTCACCGACACATGCGATACCAAAAAAGGATTTAGGCAAGGCGATGCGCTGTCATGTGACTTCTTCAGTCTGATTCTTGAGAGGATTGTGCAAAGCTCACGAGCCAACACCAGAGGCACAATTTTCCAAAAATCTGTAAGACTTCTAGCATACGCCGACGATATTGAGATCATTATTAGGACCCAACATGATGTCATAGCCATGTTTGCTAGTATATAGGTAGAGAAGGAAGCGGCAAAAAAGGGTTTAGCAGTAAATGAGAGCAAGACGAAGTATATCCTGTCAGCACGAAAGGACACAAAACATCGACGAACTGGACAGAACGTCACTTTGACAGATATAACTTTGAGGTAGTACGGGACTTTGTCTATCTCGGCTCCGCTATTACCTCTGACAACAACATCTCCTCAGAAATTAATCGAAGAATTGATCTTGCCAACCGCTGTTTCTTCGAGCTAAGAAGGCAATTCAGTAGTAAGGCCCTCACTCGAACTACTAAGGAGATCTTATATAAGACCCTGATCATCCCAGTCCTGCTCAACGGCGCTGAAGCATGGACCGTCTCAAAAGCGGATGAAGAAATCCTCGGTCGATTTGAGAGGAAAATTGTTCGAAAAATCTTCGACACGCTTGCGTTGACGGGCTATGGAGACGAAGATTCAACCAAAAACTATATGAGCTGTACAGCGACATGCCCCTGGTCAAAAAACTCCGCATTGGACGTTTAAGACAGCGCGGACTAGCGTAGACTAGTGTGGACTATTGTGGACCAGCGCGGACTAGCTCGGACTAGCTCGGACTAGCGCCGACCAGCGCAAACGCAAAAAGCTTTATCTACGACCACGTTATTGATGACCTATACTATAGATTTACTAGCGCCCTAGCGTGAACTAGCGCCAACGCTTACTAGCCTTGGTCCTAACCGCGGCCTGAGTTATCCTACTATTGCCATAAATCGCAGAGGACCAAAGTTAATAAAAATACCTCACGCATGTAAGTTTTTTTTTTTTTTTTTGCAATTTATTCACTTCAGATATGTTTGAAGAACCTAGGTATGTCTAAAGAAGCTGGGGCTTTAGAAAATAGTTTTGTACAACAAAAAAAAATGCAATTTGCCTCTTTGTTTGTAATAGAAAGCTGCAAGGAGTGTATTTCAGCTATTTTAGGTAAACATTTGAGCTCTAAACTCTAAAGGTATATTCTGCCCTTTACGCCAGATGCATCCCATTGCCACTGCACTTAAATTATGTGACATGAAATGAATTTTCGATACAACGTACCTAACCTACATAGGGATGTATATTTACAGCGTGTATGATGAAGGGTTTGAGGTGACTCTCATTGTGTATGTACATACGGGACATGGGTATATGCATATACTCGTGTGTATTTTTTTTTTTTCTTGTTACTCCTATGTCGTCGGCTTTGTTCCTTTTTTAGGTACTGTTCCGTATGCTAGCTCCATGCCATTCACTTTGTGTCATTTTTTTTTTTTTTTTTTCGTTTTCAATATCATAACAAGGAATAAGCGAACACTCTCCTCCGGTATCTTTATTTCCAACTGAATGAGCAAGAAGTCATAATTTGCACACACATTCCCGCTGTCGTATGGCTAGGACATGATGGGTCAGAATCGAGATGTGGATATGGTACGGCAACGGGATGTGTACATAAAAAAAAGAAACAACCCTGCACATTAGGGTGGAGTGAATATGGGAAAAAAAATGTTTTTCAATTTTTGTTTGTTCCTGTGTTATTAATTGGTGACCATAGGACATCATTTATGCAAAAAATTAGGAACCTGTGACTTTATCTTCAGGTGGCGCAGACGACTTGAATTTAAAAAAAAAAGAAACCTAATATTCAAAAATTCTTCCCTCAAATTAGAGTTATTTTAAATCAGGAAGCCATGATTTTATTTTCAGTTGCCCCAAATAACTTGATTTTAAAAGAAATTCAAGGCCTAAAATTTAATTTTCCTTCAATTCAGAGTAATTTTCAATATTTTTTTCAAGTAATGCGTTAGAATCGCTGTCTATAAAGTCTAATTGTGCGTATTCAACTATTTTAATATTTATACCTTTATCTAAGTTACTCGTTCCACTACTTTCATAAACATTTCTTGGAAATCCATTCTTACAGTAAAAAATTCCTTTGCCATTGACTTACTAAAATGCCTAAAACTCGTAAAAATTCGCGTTGCCCTATTTTTGGTGACCCACAACAGCTGAATAATAATATGTTGCCAACTTATTTTGATATAATTAAACGATTTAATTGTATTGAATAATGGGAAAGACCCCTCAATCAAGGAGATCAGTGAAATAGTATGTGATGACGTCGAAAATATGTGGAATAAGGCTTCACTTCCTACCATCAGTCATCAACAAGTTGTTGCAAGGTTGATATCGTATTAGAATAAGTAACGGGTGATCCAAGTAGAGATACTTTTTTCAATAGACTTTTTTGACAGATCACGTGTGAGTCGTGTCATGCTGTCATGATATTTTTGTTTAGTATTGTTTGGCATTTCATAATGGAAAGACTTACGCGTGAACAACGTTTACACATTGTTCAACTTTATTATGCAAATTCACGTTCTGTGAGGAATGTGTTTCGTGCACTTCGCTCAACTTATGGTCAACATAATCGGCCTACTGAGCGTACTCTTTGCAACACCATAACCCATTTTGAGACCCAGCATTCATTATTGGATAATATTCGACCGAATAGACCACGTCCAGCACGCTGTGAAGAAAATGTAGCGGCCGTAGCTGGGAGTGTACACGAAGACCGTAGAGAGTCGATTCGGCGCCGTTCGCAGCAACTCGGACTGACGTATGGAACGACTTGGAGCATTTTACGTCAAGATCTTAAATTGAAAGCGTACAAAATACAGCTTGTGCAACAACTGA
The DNA here is from genome assembly GCA_949824845.1 of Rhingia rostrata. Lineage (NCBI taxonomy): Eukaryota > Metazoa > Arthropoda > Insecta > Diptera > Syrphidae > Rhingia > Rhingia rostrata. The sequence continues at coordinate 10,453,882 of OX463759.1, forward strand.
AGCCGCTCGACCTTCTCAAGCGACATCGCTTAGCTCTATGGGCTCTTGAAAAGTTCCAAGAAGATCCGACGTTTTCGAGGCAAATTTTGTTTAGCGATGAGGCCCATTTCTGGATTTCTGGATCAATGGGTGTGAAAGCAAACAAAATTGCCGCATTTGGGACGAAGAGCAACCTGAAGAAATTGAAGAACTGCCGGTGGAATCATCGGTCCATATTTCTTTAAAAATTATGCCGGTGCGAACGTAACCGTCAATGGCGACCGTTATCGTGCCATGATAACCGACTATTTGATGCCCGAAATTGAAGCTCGTGATCTCGGCGACATTTGGTTTCAGCAAGACGGCGCCACTTCCCACACATCGCATCAATCAATGGACTTATTGAGAGAACATTTCGGTGAGCACATAATTTCACGTTTGGGCCGGTCGATTGGCCACCAAGATCGTGTGATATCACACCGTTAGACTTTTTCCTGTGTGGATATGTAAAGTCAAAAGCTTATGCCGGCAAACCCGCTTCGATTAAGGCCTTGGAGGCAAACATCACGCGTGTCATTCGCCAGTTACCAGTCGAAATGCTCGAACGAGTGATCAAAAATTTGACTCAACGAATGGACCATCTTCGACGTAGCAACGGCCAACATTTGATAGACATAATCTTCAAAAAATAAATGCCAAAGAATGTTCTTTCAAATGATAATAAACATTCGCCATTAAATTTGAATTTTCTGTGTTTTTTTCTTTAAAAAAGTAGGGAACCTCGAAATGGATCACCCGTTAAAAGAGTACGAAGAAACTACGCAATGAAACAAAAAAGCAGGAGTTTTATCAAGATTCTCTGCAAAAGCTGTTTGATATTGCAACTTGTAAATGTATTTCAAGACAATTGTGTAAATGTAAGACCAAAGTACCCATATTGCAGAAGAACCCTTTTTAAAATATCAACGAAATTCTCGTAAAATGTATATTGGATCCGTTGATCAAGTGGCAACCGAGTCTTTGCATCGTAAGGATCTTAGGAAACGAAAATACCAACAATTTTTGAAAACTACCGCTGATACTCCAAGCACTTCTACTGCTGCTGCTGCAGCTGTGGAATGTTTGTCTGACAGTACTTCTACTGATACTGAAGTCAATGAATTTTTCCCCTTAGAACCCTCAAAAAAAAGAAAGAAACTCTTCAAATGAGAACCAAACTACAGAATTCGGCTACAGCTTGTGATAGAACCGGGGTTTCTGATAAATCGGCAGCCATGATAGTTAACGCTGCTATGCTGGATTTAAAAGTCATAAGTAGTGAAAATTCATCGAAATTAATAAATCGCAGTAAATTACGAAGAGAGCGTCAACACGTCCGAATAGGCTTACAATGTGAAGCTGCAGGTTTTAGAAAACCTATATCCTCACTTTATTTTGATGGCCGTAAAGATAAGACACTATTCATCGCTACGACTGACAACATATCACATAGAAAGACTTTTACTGAAGAACATATTTCACATATTGACACCGAGTGTGAAACAGCGAGAAGAATATCTTTTGGATGGCTAAAAGTTTTTCGAAAGGTTGGAGATCATTTCTTCAAAAGAATGTACTACCAAACAAATACAGCTTTTAAGCGAATATGTATGAAGAAAAAGAAAAGATTTTTTGAAAACGAAGCTTTAAAATTGGTGAACTGTAAATGTACAAAGGAGTTCTGGTGTGCAATTAAAAAATTCAACTACAGAGCACCCCAAATTGACACTCAGCTAGACGCAAGGACACTGATGAACCACTTCCAAACGCTATTGAACCCACAAAGTAGCATACTGCCGTTCCACTACGCAATCCCATTAATTGAAAATGAAATTCTAGATGCACCTATTACGCAGGGAGAAATATGTAACGTTCTAAAAAAACTTCAAGATGGAAAGGCACCTGGCGCTGATCGGATACCCGTTGAATTTTTAAGTATGCGACAAACAATTTTATCGACAAAATAGCGGTGATTTTCAATGGGATGCTGGAAACAGGCAACCTACCCCAACAATTCAAACAAAAGCCATAATATATCCGATTCACAAAAAAGCTAATATCGCTGATCCCGCAAATTATCGTGGAATATCATTCCTAAACTCATCTTATAAGATTTTCACAAAACTTTTAAATGAGCGTATGTCAATCTGGATCGAAAACAACCATTTGATCAAAGAATTCCAAGTAGGTTTTCGGAATGGTTATTCAACCGTAGACAACATTTTTGTACTGCAAAATATAGCTTGGGTCATTCATCGAACAAAAAAAGAAACTATTCACCTTTTTCGTCGATTTCAAGGCAGCCTTCGATAATATCGATCGAAAAGCTTTACTATTCAAACTTTATAACGCTGGGATGAGCCAAAAGTTCGGGATGGTTATCGAAAATATATACGAGGACAACCAATCGAGTGTCTGGAGCGGGACCGAAACATCAGAATGGTTTTAAACAACTATGGGAGTAAGACAGGGATGTACACTAAGCCCATATCTTTTTGCTTTGTACATCGATGACCTCACCGACTTTCTACCTGGAGGAATAGAGATTGCGGGACATCTAATAAAAGCACTTCTATTTGCAGACGATGTGGTTCTATTTGCATATTCGCCAGAATCCTTAAAATTAATGATTAACCGTCTTGATTTGTACTGCCAATTATGGAATCTTACGGTTAACCTTACAAAATCAAAAATTATGATTTTTAAGAAGGGAGCTGGTAGAGAGTGCAGAAATGAAAAATGGCATCTCAACGGGCAGCCCATTGAAATTGTGAAAACCTATAAATATCTGGGGGTGACAATAGCTATTAATCTTAGTATGGAACCACATCTAAAGGAAAGACTAATAAAAGCTAAAAGTGCCATATCGGCCACATGGAAAAAATGTTTTTCAAATCAACTTATTGACCACAGCGTAAAATACAAGGTCTTTCAAGCTGTATCAGAATCTGTTATGATGTACGCAGCGCAGTCTTGGGGATATTGTCAATATGAAATAGTAGAGAAACTCCTTAGATACTACATAAAACGATGCTTTAACTTACCAAGCACAACACCAAACTATATGATTAATATCGAAACAGGACTATCACCGCTTTTTTCATTAAATCTTTGAAATTGCATGTAGATTACGTTATTAAAGTTTTAGAACTGTCGGACGATAGACTTCCAAAAATAATTGCCAAGAAGGTAGTAGAAAGAAATACGCTCTGGTATAAAAAAAACTCGAGGAGCTAGCAACATACTGCTGTTTCGAATGCAATTTAGCTTATGGAAATGAAAGATACCATAAGGATGTGATTGGCAATCTTATTGCCAAAGCAGATGAACAATTCAGAGCGGATTGCGTAAATATGGCTTCATCATCCGTTCACCGAGCTACATACAACGTTTTAAAACACAATCTGTCTGAAAAAAATTACTTCCACAATGACAACAGAAATGAACTGATTTCGGCTCTCTTTAAGATGAGAGGCGAACGTATACGACACAATTATATCCCACATCGTCCAGATCTACCAATTTATTGTAGTCTTTGCAACTTATCCGCGAGAGAAGACGTTTTACATTTTATAGGAAGATGCCCCATCCTTAAAGAAATAAGAAGATATTTTCTAGGAAACGACGTAAAATCTCAGAAAGAAATTATAGCGCCTGCCTAAACTGCGAAAGCGATGTAAAACAACTCTTTTATTTCTATAAAGCTGCAACTAATTACGGTTGTAAAATTATAACTGAGAACTTTTAACTTTTTAGTATGTTTTGCTTTTTATATATTTTTTCAATCTTTTTAAATTCAAGAATATAATATACATTAAAACAAACTTGTTATTAAATGTTTAATCTCATGTCAATCAGGCAGACGGCAAAGCCATGCTTAATGATTTTTGTAACATAAATTATTTGTATTATAAACAAGAAAACAATAAATCTAAATCTAATCTAAAAAAAATCTATTTCACTTATATCGGAGCCAGATTCAGAGTATATCGGACATCTTTCAATTGATTCGGGAAAAGCAGTTACTACACAAACAAGTATAGTTGACTTTCTGGAAAAAAACGTTTGATTTTCGTATGTCTTTGGTAGCAATTGGGTGTGATGGCACTGCTGTAAATGCAGGACATAAAAACGGAGTCAATGTATTGTTAGAAAAACATTTCGGCCGTCCTTTACAATGGTTTGTGTGCTTATTACATGCGAATGAGCTACCGCTTCGTCAGCTGTTTGCAAATCTCGATGGAACCACAACCGGTCCCAATGGAAGCATTTGGAAAATGCTTGAAAAGTGCTTGAACTTCAAAGTTGTGAATTTTGAAGCAGTATATGCTGAACTTCCGGATGTGGATGCTGACTCTTTAAGCACCACAGATCAAAAATATTTGTATCAAATGTGCTCACCTATTTCTTGAGGTTCAATTTTGCCCGCTTTAGCTAGCAAAGATCCAGGAAAGCTGGCACATTCGCGATGGTTAACTTGTGCAAACAGAACTCTTCGATTATATATGTTGGCACAGAAAATCCTTCGGAAAACCTCAAAGAACTTGTCATATTCATTGTGAAAGTTTACGCACCAACCTGGTTTGACATAAAAACCAAGCCATCATGTAAATATGGTCCGATTCACATCAAGATCATTGTACTTGCCTGATGACCTTAGGAATATTATTATAAGAACTATCGAAAGAAATGCAATCTTCGCAAACTCAGAAAATGTGTTGCTACCTATGTTGCAAGATGACCACTCACACATAAGAGAGCTAGCTCTCCGAAGAATTATAAAGGCAAGAAAACTAAAAAAAAAGGGAAACAAGTTCCTGAGTTTCAACTACCTAAGCTTCAAATAGATGCATCTAATTACTACGACTTAATAGACTGGTCGAAAGAAACAGTAACCGAACCACCGATGACAGTAAAATACAGCGATACAGAAATATCGAACATGATTTCTTCAAAGGACAATTTAATGTTTTTGCAGAAGTTCCCTTGCCACACTCAAGCAGTAGAACGATGCGTTAAGCTTGTCACCGAGGCTTCACTATCTGTTTGTGGACAAGAGGCAAGAGATGGCTACATTAGAGCAAAGATCAAATCCAGGCAAGCATTTTACCTTCTTTTGAAACAAAATCGCAATTTTTCAACCGAACCGAAGGTCCAACAACTTCTGATGGAAATAATTAACCTTATTGGAGATTCTATTTATTGTTCTTGTATCTAACCCTAGAATACTAATGTTCGCTTCTGAGGCGGAACGTATTCGGATTTTCACTGATATTTCATGATCCCTTGTAGATATCAACACACGAGTTCGTGCCAACTCAGTGTTGCGGTGTGCGAGCTTCATCGTGACGCCTGGGAGGCGAACATTAGTATTAAAGGTAATTTTTTCGCGTTGTTGTTTTAGTTATTTTTTTTATTGATTTTTAGTTATTTACTTAGAGTTTTTGATTTTGTGCTAAGATGTCTGCTTCTGATGATCAAATAAAACAATGGCTAGATCAGTTGTCGTTAGATGGTAGCGAAAATGAGGACAATTTGGAAAAAGAAGAGTGCGATTCCGATGACAGTGATGCAGACCTTACATATTTAGCGGAATCTGACGATGACTTGTTCAATATACAGACAAATGAGCCAGATGAGGACAACATGCCATCAACATCCAGGACACCAAGCTCTATCCAGCACCCCGCAACGGCAGAAATGTCAGTTGTGAAATGGTTGTTGTGAATCTCTTCTAATCTCGGCTACTACATCCGTTATAAGAGGTAAGAACAATTTCGTGTGGTCATCCCAACCCTCATCGTCGAGAAAAACCTCAAACAGAACTCCTGCGCGGAATATAATTCATATTATGCCAGGACCAAAAGAAGGAGGCAAGAATCTACTATGACCCTTGGAGTGTTTCGAAAAAATTTTTACAGCTGATATAATTGACGAAGTTCTTATTCGAACTAACGCGGATATTGATTTAAAGGCAAGTAAATATAAAATGCAAAGTTCTACCACATCGCCGACTCAAAAAGAGGAACTTCGCGCTCTTCTTGGTATACTTATTTTGAGCGGAGCTATGAAGAATAATCACTTGCCGGATCTAAAAACATGGCTACAATGAGCATGGAACGGTTCAAATTCCTCATAAGATGTCTACATTTTGATGACCGCAGCAGTCGAGAAAATAGGAAAAAAAAAAAACGACAAATTCGCACCAATCCGAAATATTTGGGAAATTTTTATCACACAATGTAGGAATCTTTATAAACCTGGCTCTTATGTAACAATAGACGAACAGCTGCTTGCATTCAAAGGACGATGTCCATTTCGTATGTACATACCGAATAAGCCTGCCAAATATGGAATTAAAATCGTTCTGGTATGCGATGTTAAAACCAAATATATGTTCGATGCGTCCCCATATCTAGGAAAAAACGGCGATACATCTATTCTAGAACCACTTGGCAGTTACGATTGTAAGCTACTTACAAGAACTATTCATGGGACTGATCGTAATTTAACAGCTGATGACTGGTTTACATCTGTATCATTAGCTGAACAACTGCTTGCTGAACCGTACAAATTAACTTACATTGGGACAATCATACATAACAAAACAGAACTTTCCGTAGAGTTCAAGCATAACACATCCCGTCGCGTTGGAACATCAAAATGTTTGGTTTTCATGATAAGCTCACTCTTGTCAGATACAAACCGAAACCTCAAAAGACTGTCCTCTTACTGTCCACCATGCACGATGAACCTGTTATTGATCCGGTATCGAAAAAACTTGCAATAATAATGTCTTACAATGAAACAAAAGGTGCCGTGGACACATATGACCAAATGTGTTGTCATTTAAGTTGCAGTCGCAAAACAAGGCGCTGGCCACTTTGTATGTTCTACGGTATGATAAATATGGCTGTATTGAACTGTTATATACTGTACGTGTCTAACTGTCAAACTTCACATATAAAGCCAATCACCCTTATTCCAGATGGCGTTTTTATTAAACGACAAATGGCGTTTTTTGAGTCGATTCATTTTAGTGTCGTTTAAGTGTCGGTATTCTATTCTCTGAACGCCTCCTCTCTCATTTTTCTTGCTTTCCACATGAGTTCCACAGCAACACCTGATACAAAAATGACAGATAGGCGTTTATGTTTTGCAATTTGAAAATTCAAATGAACATTTATTTTACCTATATTTAAAATTCAAAATACAAAATAATGTTACAAAAACAATGAATAGCATTGCAATGTTTATCTCATGGGAAAGTGAAGACGAAAAAGACGATGAAATTGCAAAAAGAGAAATGAAAAACATCAGAAGAAGAATCAGGTCAAAATCTAATCTAATCTAAGACCTGTGTATATACATTTAGTATTACACTTCAATTTTGATTTTACATGCTAACCTTCTGCCACTCTTTTTGAGTTCTTACGGGTGGTCCTAAATAATTTAGTGTCACAGCTACCGACTCCCACCCGTTTTTTTGATATCATCGGTCTGGGGAATACCTCTTTTGAAATTTCTTGCCAGCGAAACATTTTGTTCCATTAATTCAACCAAACGTTTCATTTGTTCTGGGGTTGTTATTTTCACCCTTGAACAAATAACAATTAATAAAATCCTTAAATTAATACACAAATTAATCGAAACTCACATTTTAACAAAAATTCGACACCTAGTCGTTTGCAAATTTCTATTCGACAATTATTGGCGTTTTACCTGTCGTTTTATCCAACTAAAACGACTGTTAGAATGCGAATGAATAACTGCAATGACGTTTTAAGAACTTACGTTCCACACTACTTAAACGCCACGTAGCGTTAAACGACATAAAACGCCTTCAGACTTGCCAGCTGTAATACCGATTTCAAAAAACGCTATCTGTCGTTTAATAAAACGCCATGTGGAATAAGGGTGAATGACTAGAAGGGAATGAAGGAAAGACTTGAGCAACGATTTGTGTAACGATTGGCGCTCTATTCGTTTAGAAAGAGACCTCAAATGCGAAAAAGAGTTCGTGAAGCAATAAATGATGCGCTCAATACGGCTGGAAATCAGCCGGAGAATATTGACGAACCAGCAATAAAGAAAGGAAAAAGATCACTTTGCAACTTTTGCCTTTTTTTTTAACTTTCAAACTCATTTTTTGTTTACTTAAAATATTAACTTACTACTAGACAAAAATGCTTAAATCTAACTTATCAATAACTGGTTTACTTAATCTAACTTATCGGCCCTTAGTGGGCGCTGTAAGCTTATATTTAGCTGTTTTATTTTGCCTTTTGACTTAGATTTGTTGGTTTTTTGGTTTTATATTTAATTTGAATTTACACAAAGAAAAAATTGAAAACTTTGTTTAGTGACTTTTTTTGTTTTATATAAAAGCTTATTCTAGATTATATATAACTTAAGACTACTTAAACTACTTAAGCCTAACTTAAGACTACTTAACTACTTAAACCTAACTTAAGACTACTTAACTACTCAAACCTAACTTAATTATAATCAGGGTGGCGAGCCCTCGTTGCGCATGCCCCGAGGGGTCGCCATCCTGATTGCGTCTTTCGGTCCCACGGCAGCCTGCGTTCAACCATATTGTACGCCAAAATGTTGCACAAGCCCCGCCCCAGACCTTGTTCCTAATTTTAAAATCTTACCTATGGAGTTGGACTAAAAGTCCGCAAAGTACTGAGGAAGTGCAGAATCACCTTCCTCATATAGCCACCAGAATTCAGTGCGCTGTTTTGCAGCATCGATCCTATCGCGATCCGATACCGCCGTGCTAAAGCGGAGGAGCTCCGGAGCATTGTCGACGTACCCGTCGCGGATTAACCGTTTGTCCCGCGCGTCACGATAGTGGTGGTATAAAACCGGGATACCGTTCCTGTCTTGTACTAACCCTAACGAATCGATGTAAGTGAATGCCTCTGGTGGAATAAAGCCCGATATGAGCGTGCTCTCCATGTATAAATCATTGGGATAATAAGCCCCAAAGATCAGGCTGTTGTCGCTAGCCATCGCCCTTGCAGCGTGCCTTCGCGTCACCTTAATCAGGAAATTGTCAATTCTATTCAACTGAGCCCCTTTGTATAGAACCTCGTTGCGATAATATTTTATGTACTCGGAGTCCGGCGTTCGGTACAATCCTAAGCAGGATCGGAGACAACGTCTCTCAAACAGCCGTATCCTTTCCATGTAGGATGGTTGTAGTGAATACTCGCCACATTGAAAATCTGGGAATAAATTTAAAATTAAGTCATCAAAGAGAATTAAAGATTTATTGTGTGTATTTTCCTGGTGGCAAAATAACCACGGACAAAAGAATGGGTCTTAAAAATGATCTCCGTAAATTATTTACACTAAATGGGGATTTTATAATTGGCGGTGATTTTAATTGTAAACATAGAGATTGGGTTTGCATAAGAGCTAATGCATGGGGTAACATTATGTCTAGTTTGTCTATTACCTTACCTATTTCTGTTTTGTACCCATCTAGTCCGACATATTATTCCAGTTCTCGCAATTGTCCTTCTGTTCTTGACCTGTTCATAACAAATGTACCTAGTTTTTGTACCCAGCCAAATTACCTTCAATGAACTGAGCTCAGATCATAACCCAGTTTTTTGCCAACTTCTTAAGTCAGGGCTTAGAAAAGTAGAATATGTACATATGATTTAAAAAATTCTAATTGGAATCTTTTTCGGTCTGAAATAAATTCCAAACAATTTAGAAAATATTACATGTGAAGAAGATGTCGATTCAATTGTAAACACTTTTTCAGAACAAATTTTAGGTGCTGTTGAGAAAAGTGTTCCAAAAGTTCACAAAAATGTTTTTGTTGCTAAGCTGCCTTCACACGTGTTAGAACTTATAAAAAAAAGAAATGCTTATCGAAGATATTGGCAGAGATATCGTCAGTTTTTTTTTTTTTAAATATCAAGTTTCTCTTCTAAACCATCTTATATCAAAACTTATAAACGAGCACAGAAACAAAGATTGGAATAAGAAACTAAGTTCTCTCGATAAAAACTCGAAACCATTTTGGAACATAATGAAGGTAGTAAAAAACAAAAATATGCAACTGCCATTTCTGAAGGATTCCACCAAATATCTTTTGCTCAGACCAAGACAAAGCAAATGCACTTGCATCCAACTTCACTAAAAATCATGCTATTTCATCTAACTTAGGAGATGTGAATACAAATGTTTTAGTTAATAGTGCCGTCCAAAATTTGTTACTAAACAACAACAGTACGCCCTATTCAGATGTATATATAACTATCGACGATATAGAATTTATAATAAGGGATCTAAAAATTCGAAAAGCTGGAGGTATCGACCTTATACAAAATATATATATCAAGCAACTGCCAAAATCAGGAGTTAAATTTATAACATTCATTATGAATTCATGTATTAAAATGCATTACTTTCCTAATAAATGGAAAATTGCTAAAGTAATACCAAATAATAAAAGCTGGTAAGCCTCCTTAGAAAGTTGAAAGTTATAGACCAATTAGTTTGCTAAGCAGCCTTAGCAAAATTTATGAAAAAATTCTAAAAGAGAAATTATGAAAGTTTATTTCGGACCACAATCTTTACCCTAAGGAGCAATTTGGTTTAAGACGTTTTCACAGTACGTCGCATCAAGTGCTTAGTATATAAATTAAATTAAACTATATTTAAATTTCTTAAAAAATTATTTTTTCTTTAGAGGAGAAGCCTCTGTCTTTATTGAGAACCAAATTAGAACTGAACTAAAAGATACAGAGTCAAAATATCTTAACCTATTGCAGACGTCGATCGTTGTATCGGCATATGGATTGATGTGGAGTGTCGTTGTTTACTGCGTCAGCATTAACCAGAGATAAGAGAAGACGTCGATCATTGTATCGGCATATGGATTGATGTGGAGTGTCGTTGTTTACTGCGTCAGCATTAACCAGAGATAAGAGAAGACGTCGATCATTGTATCGGCATATGGATTGATGTGGAGTGTCGTTGTTTACTGCGTCAGCATATTAAGTCAGCATGAGGAAGCGGTTTGTTTATTTATGATGTGTGGGTGTCATGGTACTGCGAATTTAATCTCTATCGTGTGTGGTGCGATAATTAAATTGTAATTTGTCGGTGTTAACTCTTCCGCCCTTAGTTTCAAACGTCCTCGTTTGACTCTTAGAAAAAGGGTATTTGACTGATTCTAGTTGGATTGAGTTTAAACGTCTGTTTTGGTGAGCTTGTAGGGGTTTCAGTGTGAATCTCGGATGTTTTATTGTCTTCTGGTTGGGTCATAGGTATTGGTATAGTTGGCATTGGATCTGGATTGGTGGTGATATTGATTTGTGTCTTCTTTTTTAACATTCTTGTGACCATAGCCACGATCACTACTATTAGGATGATGATGAAACTAGAGTTGGTTAACAGATGTCGGTTGTTTCCTTCTTTTATACGCTCGATGTATTTGGTATTTTTCAGATGTAATTCTTTCATCATTTCTAAAGTTAACAACTCTTCGTACTTTTCTACGTGTGAATCTGGCTGCACAATTGCCGGTAGTGGTTTTGATCCAGGAATTTCATTAGAGATGTAATTTTGTTTATCTATGATTATGGAGACGTTATGGTATTGTATGATGTAAGATCCTGTCAGATTGATAGTTTCATCGTTGACAATTATTGATCCGTTATATTGGTTTAAAAGTATGGTTCCGGGAAGTATTTCTTCTACGCCAAGTATGTGTTGATTATTGATTTCGGTACAATTCGACTGTCTGCTTCTTAATAAATTTGAAATACAATCATTTTCACTTATGACTACAATTTGATTTTGTTTACAAATAGTTAAATCGTTATATGTTTTGCATTTTTCTTTAATGCCATACATTTGGTTATTACATTTTAGTATATGGTTAAATGAAATTTTTGTTACAATATTGTTTCTTTTAATTGGTTTAAGCATTAAATTTTGGCATGATTCGGATTCTGTAATGGGTATACTTATGATATAAAGCAGAGTAGACATATTAGTAGCTATTTTTACATCTGCAAATTCGAATGCCTCTTCTAAATTTATGTATGGTGTTTTATTTTTTTCAAATGTTCTCTTTGCTAACTTAATTTCTAAATCTGAGAAAATAAATGAATTTACAATACCTGCTTTTGCCCAGTGTAAAGCATAATTGACATTTATCAATTCTTCTTTAATTACATCTAACTTATATTTAATATTTATGAAGTATTCATCTTTTAAACTTGAATTCTTTTTCATAGTTGTAATAATAATATTTGTAACATTTAAAATTTCATTTATTTTTTCATTCGTTAACTTATTTATTACAATTTGTCTGTCATTATTTTCCAAAACGTTATTAATTTTTGATTTAATTATTTGAAAATCTGCGTGGTCTGGATTGCCAGCTATCCATTTCCACGCACTGCCAATAAAATCTAGTGATCTTTGTTGCCTTGGTTTCGGTTTAAGTCGGATGAGGAGATTCTGGAGGTTGGAGATTTCGTGGTATATTAACGGGTATAAAGGATCGTTGTTGCTCATGTGGTAGCGAATATTGAAATCGATGTCTTCAATAACTTTGGAGTATAGTTCCAGATCTATTACGTGTATAAGATTAAACGTGCCAGTCTGTAATTTTGACACACCTACGTTCAGAGTGACTAGATTTGAATTCGAGTAGTCCAAGATCTGAATATCTGCGGTGGCCAGAGGCAGGAACAACCTGTTGGGGAATTCAATGCTTTATAAGGCTTTTATGGATTTCTTTTCCTGATTTTGTTATAACACTGGTATTTCTATTTTCAGCTATTATTTCTTTTTTATATCTCGGCGAAAGTTTGTTACCTATACGTTTGTTTATTTTCACATAAATCTTATCTCCGACGGAATAATTTTTAAGGGGTAGTCTTTTTTTATTATGGTAATTTAAATCTGCAACTTGTTTGTTTTTAATTCTTTTGGCAATTTCTTTTCTTTCTAAGTTGAGCTGTTCGGGGTAATTTAATTTATTTTTCCCAAAGAAAACTTCTAAAGGTTTTCTTTTTGTAGTGGAATGTATAGACCTATTATATTCAAATATCGACATGTCAAGTAATTCTGAGAAAGTGCTGTGGATTTTCTTAGCTTTAATACAGCGCATTAATTCAGAGAGCGTGGAATGGAATCTTTCCACCTGTCCGTTGGCAGAGCTTGTATAAGGGGGAATTTTAAAAACTTTAACTTTGAATAAGTTTTCTAACATACATGAGACAGAGTTTGAACTGAAAGATTTTTCATTGTCCATTACGATTATTTCCGGTACTCCGAGAGCTAATATGATTCCTCTAAGTGGTTGAGGAAGATCTAAAAACTGAGGATCCCTATTTGTGGGATGGGATGGATCAGGATTAGGATTAGGAGCTTGATTTCCAATCGGATTGGTAGTATTGCCTGAACGAAGATCTGGCATTGTTACGTTATTATCTTTTTCTTAATTTAGTGTTAGAAAATTTATGGAAACTGGTATAAAGTGGCTTAAATAAGCTGTAAATTATTATTAACGATTGTTACTTAATTATCAAATTAATCTATTACTAAGTATCACTTAGTTATCATTTATAACAAAAAATATATGGATAATAAGTACGTTATCGAGTTCACTGATAGTATTTTTTTTTAATGAATTGAAATAATAATAATTGTAATAATAGCACTAATGGGCTAGGTTATAATATTCTTAATTTTACTGCTTACAGAACTACTGCTGCGAAGAACATCCCTGCGCTGGTGAATTTGATAGTGTCCTTTTTGCTTCTGCTACTCGGGTATCTCCTTCACACTCCCTCGCAGTTTCCTCGATCTCTGATGATGTCCTCCTGGTTTGTGGGGCGGCCCAGATCACGGCGCACACTACAATTTGGAATGTTTATTTTACTTTCAGTCACTTCGCGGCGAGCTACTTAAGGTCGGCTTATGCTTAGTTACGGCGAGCTACTTTAGGTCGACTTATGTTTGATTGTTTAGTAAACTTTCCCGAACTGTTTCGCGTACTAATTTTCCGTGCTGGGCCCCACGTTGGGCGCCAATTAAATTAAACTATATTTAAATTTCTTAAAAAATTATTTTTTCTTTAGAGGAGAAGCCTCTGTCTTTATTGAGAACCAAATTAGAACTGAACTAAAAGATACAGAGTCAAAATATCTTAACCTATTGCAGACGTCGATCGTTGTATCGGCATATGGATTGATGTGGAGTGTCGTTGTTTACTGCGTCAGCATTAACCAGAGATAAGAGAAGACGTCGATCATTGTATCGGCATATGGATTGATGTGGAGTGTCGTTGTTTACTGCGTCAGCATATTAAGTCAGCATGAGGAAGCGGTTTGTTTATTTATGATGTGGGTGGTACTGCGAATTTAATAGCATGAGGAAGCGGTTTGTTTATTTATGATGTGTGGGTGTCATGGTACTGCGAATTTAATCTCTATCGTGTGTGGTGCGATAATTAAATTGTAATTTGTCGGTGTTAACTCTTCCGCCCTTAGTTTCAAACGTCCTCGTTTGACTCTTAGAAAAAGGGTATTTGACTGATTCTAGTTGGATTGAGTTTAAACGTCTGTTTTGGTGAGCTTGTAGGGGTTTCAGTGTGAATCTCGGATGTTTTATTGTCTTCTGGTTGGGTCATAGGTATTGGTATAGTTGGCATTGGATCTGGATTGGTGGTGATATTGATTTGTGTCTTCTTTTTTAACATTCTTGTGACCATAGCCACGATCACTACTATTAGGATGATGATGAAACTAGAGTTGGTTAACAGATGTCGGTTGTTTCCTTCTTTTATACGCTCGATGTATTTGGTATTTTTCAGATGTAATTCTTTCATCATTTCTAAAGTTAACAACTCTTCGTACTTTTCTACGTGTGAATCTGGCTGCACAATTGCCGGTAGTGGTTTTGATCCAGGAATTTCATTAGAGATGTAATTTTGTTTATCTATGATTATGGAGACGTTATGGTATTGTATGATGTAAGATCCTGTCAGATTGATAGTTTCATCGTTGACAATTATTGATCCGTTATATTGGTTTAAAAGTATGGTTCCGGGAAGTATTTCTTCTACGCCAAGTATGTGTTGATTATTGATTTCGGTACAATTCGACTGTCTGCTTCTTAATAAATTTGAAATACAATCATTTTCACTTATGACTACAATTTGATTTTGTTTACAAATAGTTAAATCGTTATATGTTTTGCATTTTTCTTTAATGCCATACATTTGGTTATTACATTTTAGTATATGGTTAAATGAAATTTTTGTTACAATATTGTTTCTTTTAATTGGTTTAAGCATTAAATTTTGGCATGATTCGGATTCTGTAATGGGTATACTTATGATATAAAGCAGAGTAGACATATTAGTAGCTATTTTTACATCTGCAAATTCGAATGCCTCTTCTAAATTTATGTATGGTGTTTTATTTTTTTCAAATGTTCTCTTTGCTAACTTAATTTCTAAATCTGAGAAAATAAATGAATTTACAATACCTGCTTTTGCCCAGTGTAAAGCATAATTGACATTTATCAATTCTTCTTTAATTACATCTAACTTATATTTAATATTTATGAAGTATTCATCTTTTAAACTTGAATTCTTTTTCATAGTTGTAATAATAATATTTGTAACATTTAAAATTTCATTTATTTTTTCATTCGTTAACTTATTTATTACAATTTGTCTGTCATTATTTTCCAAAACGTTATTAATTTTTGATTTAATTATTTGAAAATCTGCGTGGTCTGGATTGCCAGCTATCCATTTCCACGCACTGCCAATAAAATCTAGTGATCTTTGTTGCCTTGGTTTCGGTTTAAGTCGGATGAGGAGATTCTGGAGGTTGGAGATTTCGTGGTATATTAACGGGTATAAAGGATCGTTGTTGCTCATGTGGTAGCGAATATTGAAATCGATGTCTTCAATAACTTTGGAGTATAGTTCCAGATCTATTACGTGTATAAGATTAAACGTGCCAGTCTGTAATTTTGACACACCTACGTTCAGAGTGACTAGATTTGAATTCGAGTAGTCCAAGATCTGAATATCTGCGGTGGCCAGAGGCAGGAACAACCTGTTGGGGAATTCAATGCTTTATAAGGCTTTTATGGATTTCTTTTCCTGATTTTGTTATAACACTGGTATTTCTATTTTCAGCTATTATTTCTTTTTTATATCTCGGCGAAAGTTTGTTACCTATACGTTTGTTTATTTTCACATAAATCTTATCTCCGACGGAATAATTTTTAAGGGGTAGTCTTTTTTTATTATGGTAATTTAAATCTGCAACTTGTTTGTTTTTAATTCTTTTGGCAATTTCTTTTCTTTCTAAGTTGAGCTGTTCGGGGTAATTTAATTTATTTTTCCCAAAGAAAACTTCTAAAGGTTTTCTTTTTGTAGTGGAATGTATAGACCTATTATATTCAAATATCGACATGTCAAGTAATTCTGAGAAAGTGCTGTGGATTTTCTTAGCTTTAATACAGCGCATTAATTCAGAGAGCGTGGAATGGAATCTTTCCACCTGTCCGTTGGCAGAGCTTGTATAAGGGGGAATTTTAAAAACTTTAACTTTGAATAAGTTTTCTAACATACATGAGACAGAGTTTGAACTGAAAGATTTTTCATTGTCCATTACGATTATTTCCGGTACTCCGAGAGCTAATATGATTCCTCTAAGTGGTTGAGGAAGATCTAAAAACTGAGGATCCCTATTTGTGGGATGGGATGGATCAGGATTAGGATTAGGAGCTTGATTTCCAATCGGATTGGTAGTATTGCCTGAACGAAGATCTGGCATTGTTACGTTATTATCTTTTTCTTAATTTAGTGTTAGAAAATTTATGGAAACTGGTATAAAGTGGCTTAAATAAGCTGTAAATTATTATTAACGATTGTTACTTAATTATCAAATTAATCTATTACTAAGTATCACTTAGTTATCATTTATAACAAAAAATATATGGATAATAAGTACGTTATCGAGTTCACTGATAGTATTTTTTTTTAATGAATTGAAATAATAATAATTGTAATAATAGCACTAATGGGCTAGGTTATAATATTCTTAATTTTACTGCTTACAGAACTACTGCTGCGAAGAACATCCCTGCGCTGGTGAATTTGATAGTGTCCTTTTTGCTTCTGCTACTCGGGTATCTCCTTCACACTCCCTCGCAGTTTCCTCGATCTCTGATGATGTCCTCCTGGTTTGTGGGGCGGCCCAGATCACGGCGCACACTACAATTTGGAATGTTTATTTTACTTTCAGTCACTTCGCGGCGAGCTACTTAAGGTCGGCTTATGCTTAGTTACGGCGAGCTACTTTAGGTCGACTTATGTTTGATTGTTTAGTAAACTTTCCCGAACTGTTTCGCGTACTAATTTTCCGTGCTGGGCCCCACGTTGGGCGCCAATTAAATTAAACTATATTTAAATTTCTTAAAAAATTATTTTTTCTTTAGAGGAGAAGCCTCTGTCTTTATTGAGAACCAAATTAGAACTGAACTAAAAGATACAGAGTCAAAATATCTTAACCTATTGCAGACGTCGATCGTTGTATCGGCATATGGATTGATGTGGAGTGTCGTTGTTTACTGCGTCAGCATTAACCAGAGATAAGAGAAGACGTCGATCATTGTATCGGCATATGGATTGATGTGGAGTGTCGTTGTTTACTGCGTCAGCATATTAAGTCAGCATGAGGAAGCGGTTTGTTTATTTATGATGTGTGGGTGTCATGGTACTGCGAATTTAATCTCTATCGTGTGTGGTGCGATAATTAAATTGTAAATTTTGTCGGTGTTAACTTATATAACCATATAAAAATGCATCGTTCGATGGGCAAATCCACTGGAATGATCTTACTAGATATGAAGAAGTGAAGCGTTGTTGTGCTCGCTGCGGATTTTTTTTGATAAAGCGTGGGAAATAGTGTACCTAGTCCGTGTGTGTGGGCGTGTGTCACGTACGTGTGATGTTGGCGATGAAGATGGCACTAAGCGGGGCAGAGCAGAGCCAGGTGATCAAAAATGTTCAACCTGTCTACTGCTGTTGATAGGCGACGATGCGGGTAGAGCCAGGCGACCAAAAAATGTTCAGCCTGTCTACTACCAGCGGCGGCGAGAGGGAAAAAAAAACGCGAAGAGTGAAGAGCCAGGCGACCAAACGAATTTGTTCAGCCTGTCTACTTCCGGCGGCGCAAAACAATTTGTCAAAAAAAATTAGAAGTTGATGCTCCAATGGATGTATGCTACCAGCTTACTTTATTTGACAGACTGCCAGCCTGCGACTGCTAGACTGCGACTGCGACTGCGATTATTTTACAATTTGTTCTCTCTTTTATACTTAATCTAAGCAGCACATTGTAATTTATTTTTTAATATAAAAAAATGTGTTTTGTTTGTAATTTATTGACACTTTTGAACTTTACACTACGAAAAAAAATGTGCTGATTACAATTTTATAAAACGCAAAATTAATAATGAAAACAATAATTTTAATAAAAATAAACTCATACCGTTACACAATTTAATAATAAAAACAATAACTTTAATAAAAATAAACTCATGGCGTTACAAAAGGCTTTTTTGATACCGTTTGGCATGACGGACTTATTTATAAAATGATTAATTTCAACTTTCCTATTTATATTTGTAAACTTGTCCACAGTTTCCTGTCTGGTCGTTGTTTTAAAGTGCACGTGGATAGTGGTGTCTCAAACTTAGTATTATTTGATTCCGGTGTCCCTCAAGGGTCAGTCCTTGGGCCTGTTCTGTATAACCTTTATGCATTTGATTTTCCTGCTTTACCTAATTGTGAAGCAGCTATTTTTGCTGATGACACAGCAATTTTTTCATCAGATGTTTTTGCTCTTGACATTGAGAGTGACTTAATCAATGCGATGAAAATATTAGAAAACTATTTCAACAAATGGAAAATTAAATTAAATGAGGAAAAAATACAAGCCATCTTTTTCTCCCGAAAAAGAAAAGCTTGTTATCTTCCCAATAGACAATTGCAGATAAATGGCATGAACATAAATTGGGAAGCGTCTGTCAAATATTTAGGAATATATTTAGACAACAAATTAACTTTTAGCACTCATGTTGCCAACACATTAAAGAAAATTGCGATTGCTATCAAAATACTATACCCTTTTATAAATCGGAAGTCAATGCTCTCGAATGAAAACAAAATAATTATCCATAAAGTGATCTTCCAGGCTATTCTTCTCTATGGTTGCCAAGTATGGGGAAATATTGCAATGTGCCATATTAAAAAATTACAAATATCCCAAAACAAATTCTTAAAAATGATGCTCAACTTACCGTGGCATCACTCAACTTCGAATCTTCATAATATAGAGCGAATGTTGAATTGGTCGTTGACAGAATCCAGAAGTTAAACCTTCGTTTTTTGGACCGCTGTAATTTTTCTGATAACCCTCTTATACAAAACTTAATTATGAATTAATTTAGATAAATAGTTTAGAACCTTTTAATAAACTCTCCCTCCTTGAGCATTTATGATTATTTATTTATTTACCTTATTATTTATTAAATTATACTTTATGTTATTAATTTATTTATTCGTTTGAATTGTTATTTACTTGTTTAATTGTTATTAATCTATTTATTCGTTTAACTGTTAAATTATTTATATGTTTATTTATTTATCTACATATTTCCATATATCTATAAATATCAATACGTACCTTATTATTATTATTAAGTTATTTATTTATTTATTTATTTATTTTTTTAATTTATTTATCTAGTCAATAGTATCGCTATATTATTATTAATTATTTTTTTTACTTTTTAATTCATTTTTTATTTACTTAAAATATTAACTTAATACTAGACAAAAATGCTTAAATCTAACTTATCAATAACATATCGTCACCTCAGTATTGGAGTGACACATATGCATTTCTGCCATTTTTGAGTTAGGAATGATTTGTAAGAGACAAAAAGGAGACCTTTCGATTGGTGTAATTAAATCTGTCCTATCTCCATTAATGCCAAAGATATCAGTGTTACAAATGATATAAACGCACTTATGGGAATAAATGGTCAGTATTGGTCTGCCACATAAGCCTTTGTATGTGAAGTTCACATTTTCGTATGAACTTTTCTGAAATTTCTTAAATATTTTATATGACCTATACATACAATTGAACTTAAAGTGTGCTTCATTTGCAAACACCAATTCAGTGCTTAAATGATCTAAACATACAATTCTTACTCAAAAGTGCTTCATATGCATAATAATTTTTCAGTGTTGAAATGATACATACAAACCAAACTCCAAGTCAAATTTTTATGCATAAAAAAAGATTTCAGTGCATAAGTGATGCATACAATACATTCGGCTCACAAATGCCTTGTAGACTCTTGCAACTGTTCAGTTCTTAAGTGATACATGCATACAATTCATTTCTCAAATGCCTTAAATGCTTTGTAGTTGGTATGACAGATACATACAATTGCTTGTTTTAATGCGTCTTACGGTTCTACATAAAATTAGTGTATAAGTGAAGAACACTATTATAATTTGCGCCAAAAATCCTAACACTCAGTGTATTTTGCCACGTGCTCTAATGCTTTATGCATAGAATATAATGAAGGATGGTAACACAGATTCATTAAACAACAAACCTTGCAACGAAAAGAGCGTCTTATATTATTGTTATTTGAGAATCATCGAGTATGAATGAGCCAAGCGCATAGTTAAGTATATACATTTTTATTTAATATATACGGACCCAGAGGAGGGAAAAATTGACAAATTCGTACTTGACATAGAAAAAAACATTGCATCTGTTGCAAGGATCTTGGATATGGAACTTATTACACCAATTAAACATTGTCCAGTCGAATCAGAAGGTTTATGCAATATGAAAAGGTTGTTTTATTTAACAATCGTTGTTAACTTGTACATCTGATTTTCGTGTATCTATCAATTCCAGTTGTAGTACGGAGAGCGTTTTCGAAGATTTTGACTCAGATGATTCTATGAAAGACCCGAACTATTTTTTTGATGAAAACTCGAATGACCACAGCGCATCTCAGCAATCCGATAGTGATACTCCAGCTGCAAAAAAAGTCAAGAAAAATATAACTTCAAAATTACCATTTTTTGAACCAGCAAGAAGTAACTTCTCAACAACTTCTCAATATAACTTCTCAGTTATAAACGAACGAAAGTATATTACAGAATTATTTTTCTTTGAAATAAATAAAAAACAAGGTAAGTTATCGTTTACCTTGTTTTTTATTTAAAAAAATAAATTTAACAATACAAACTAAAATAAAAATAAAATAACAGTAGTTTTAAAAAATGCTTTTATTTTAACTTTTGTATGAAAATATGCCACATACATATTCAAAAAATTACAATCTCGTTCCATATTTAAACGCCACATAGGTTGGTCAAAAAGTGCCTCATACCATACAAATACGCATTATTTGAAAAAAAAAAACCATGCCACATATGCAATTTCCTTTTTTTCAACTTGACATTACAAAAAAACCAATCGCCCAAATGAAACTAAAACTATAGTGTAAGTAGAACTCAATAGCCACTTAATTAATAAATTTGTTTCATAGTTGTTTTACAGACGGTTTTTTTTTATTCGTATTCAAACTTTAAACGTCGTTTTCTCGAAACTAGGTTTTTGTCGTTTAGATCACTCCAATACTGAGGTGACGATATCTACTTAATCTAACTTATCGGCCCATAGCGGGCGCTGTAAGCTTATAACTAACATTTTTCTTTTGCTTTTCAGCTTAAATTTGTCATTTGTTTTTTATTATTAATATTAAGACATTTAATTGATTTTTCAAAGAAAATATTAAAACTTTAAACAGTAACCATTTTTTTTTGTTTTATATAAAAACTTAATCTAGACTAAAACTAACTTAAACTACTTAAGACTAGTTAAACCTAACTAACACTACTTAAGACTACTTAACTACTTAAACCTAACTTAATTATAATCGGGGTGGCAAGCACTCGTTGCATATGCCCCGAGGGATTGCCATCCCGATTGCGTCATTTGGTCCAGCAAGCATTTATGCAACCATATTAAATAAAATATGGTGCATAAGCCCAGCCCCAGACCTTGTACCTAAATTTAATTTACTGAAGTACTAATGAGTGGACTAAAAGTCCGCAAAGAACTGAGGAAGTGCAGAAATACTTTCCTCGTTTAGCCACCAAAACTCGGTGCGCTGCTTTTCAGCGTCGGTCCTATCGCGATCCGATACCGCCGTGCTAAAGCGGAGGAGCTCCGGAGCATTGTCGACGTACCCGTCGCGGATTAGCCGCTTGTCCCGCGCGTCACGGTAGCGATGGTATAAAACCGGGATACGGTTCCTGTCTTGTATTAACCCTAACGAATCGATATAAATGAATGCCTCTGGTGGAATAAAGCCGGACATGAGCGCACTCTCCATGTACATTTCATTGGGGTAATAAGCCCTGAATATCAGGCTGTTGTCAATTCTATTCAACTGAGCCCCATTGTATAGAACCTCGTTGCGATAATATTTTATGTACTCGGAGTCCGGCGTTCGGTACAATCCTAAGCAGGATCGGAGACAACGCCTCTCAAACAGCCGTATCCTTTCCATGTAGGCTGCTGATACATAGAACCACACGGGACAACCGTAAGCGATGATCGGCCTTATGAGGGCCATGTAGAAAATGACTTTCACCCTTGAATCAAGTTGACTGCTATGAAACAATCTTCTTGTCAGACCATAAGCCCCCCTAGCCCTGGCCAGACAAGCATCCACATTTTTATTAAAATACAGAAACTTGTCAAGCCAGATGCCAAGGTATTTGACTTCATTTCTCACCGCCAACGGCCGTCCATGCTGTCCCACGATACACAATTTTTTCCAGTTTTTTCTGGTATCGTAAGAAGCCCTCTGCACTGGGGTCCTGAACAGAATTGTTTCGGTTTTTTGGAAATTGATCCTCAATTTCCAATCATCGCAATATCCCTTAATGTGATCGAAGTCACGTTGCAAAAGTGTGTTGATGACCTCGATTTTCGGACCTGATCTGTACGCCACTAGATCATCTGCGTACGCTATAGCGTGACTGAGAGAACCTACAGGATCACTTGTATAAATGTTAAACAATATCGGGGAGCTCACCGCCCCCTGTTGTAAACCGTTTTTAGTTTCAAAGACTTTACTCGAAGTTACGTTGCCACATTTGACAACGAACTTCTTTCCTATAAGCATTTCATAAATCATATATAGCATGGGTTTACGCATTCCCAGTCTGGTTAGCTTGTAGAAAAGCCCCTCTAACCATACGGTGTCGAAGGCCTTCTCAAAGTCAACCAGACAGGCCCCTGTGCACTGTTTTTTGGACTTATTCCATTGAATGTCGGACACTAGTTTCGATGCGGCATGAATGGTGTCATGCCTCGCTCAAAAACCAAACTGATTTTCCGGAATAATTTTGTTTTCCTCGACCCACTTAAGCAGAGCCCTATTGACTATTTTCTCAAATACCTTGCTTACATTCGGCAGAAGGCTTATTGACCGAAGATTAGCTGGGTTTGTTTTGTCCTTGCCCTTTTTGGGGATAGGATGTACCACCGCCGTTTTCCAGTGCACCGGATAATGTGCATTATTCAGTGCATTGTTAAACAGCGTGGTGAAAATATCGACTGCTTCCACTGGCAGGTGTCTCAATACGACGTTTGGGACACCGTCCTCAAATTTGGCAAATTATCAGTCATGGTGTGGAGGTGTATTTCTAGTAAAGGGGTTGGAGATTTGGTCTTTATAGAGAACACCATGGATGCGCAACAATATTTAAATATTTTAAAGGGTCATTTGTTAAATAGTGCAAATAAATTTGGGTTCAATAGTTCCGCAGTTCAAGTTTTACCAAGACAATGACCCTAAACATAAGGCGCATATGGTGAGGATGTGGCTGCTTTTTAACTGCAGTAAAGTATTGGATACACCTGCTCAGAGTCCAGACTTAAACCCTATTGAGAATTTGTGGGTCTATTTGAAAAAAAAAAGTTGCCAAAAGACACCCAAAAAGCGGAGCAGAGCTAAAAACAGCAATACAGGAGGAATGGAATAAAATTCCAGGCGATTATGATGTGCAAGATTTAATTTATTCAATGAAAAGAAGACTACAAGCTGTGATAAACGCTAAAGGTGGCCATAAGAAGTATTAATAACCTTCAAAATTGTTTTCTCTTTAAATAAAAAAAAAATGAATTGTAAAAACAATTTCTTGACAGACTCATTTCTGTGTATTTTTTGTTTTTCTTGTAATTTTTGTTTAATTCCTTTTGAAATGTACTATTTTTTATTACAGTTAGTTAGTAAATATATTAATAACATAAAATAAATTAAAAAAGAACAAGTTAGACATCAAAAGAATACTTTTTTTTATAAAGAAAATGTCTATTTTACCAATATTTTTCTTTGTCAAAACAATTTCTTGACAGACTGTACGAAATAAATATCTATCTTCTTCCATATTTTTCACTTAACACGAAACTAAAATTACTTTAATAACTTGCAACGACCGATGTCTTTTTAATATGCAAATCTCCTGTCAGAAAAATAACGTACCGTTATGTGTACAAAGTAAACCAGTTTTGTGGAGAAACAGCATAAGTCAATGTTTCTCTTCAAAACACTGAAATATTACTCTCGAATTTCGTACTTTGATGGGTCTGACATGTGTAGTTTCTCCTGAAATGATGAATAACTATATAAAAATGAGAAATTTGCAAAAAAAAAAAAACAATTTGGAAAAAGCTGACTTATGTTGTTTCTGAAATAAACAATTCAAAAAAAATATATTGAAAAAAAAAATATTTCGCTCCACCCTACTGCACATGTGTTGTTATTGTTGTTATGTCGTTTAATATTTTTTAATGTTCTTTGTGACTTAGTTTTTTTTTTTTTTTAGTCGCGAACTTTTTTTTCTTAACTTCGTTGTTTCACAAAAAAAAAGAAGAAAAAAAGGCGCCTTTATACACATATTCTTGTCAGTTGAAAAAGGAGCAAAAGTTGGTAACAGAAAACCTTATCGGGTACATGCACAACAACGCAGTGCAGTACAGCGTTTCCTCACTTGAATTCGCTGAATAACATGCCGCCACCCAAATGGCACGTGAGATGGAACCCAGCATTTATATGTGGTGAGTGGATATTATATCGATGACTTGTTGGTCCTTGCACGGCTCCCAAAAACACAATTCTCTCTCTCCAACTGTAATTATGGAATGGTACGTGGTTAATACAGTGCCAACAATTACTCACAAGTGTCATCAACTAACAATGTCGAGTAATCCTATCAAGGACCTAATTCACTCATTTGTAATGCTTTAAGTGTTTGTGTCACGCATAAGCAACACAGAGGGAACAATTGCTTAAAGGACATATCTACTTAGCACCCCATGGAAACGCTAATAACAAAAATTGCACAACAATGGGCACAGGGACGATGTGTGTATAGTTTAGTTATGGTCTCGAATCCTCGAGTTTGATTTCTGAATCAGGGATATGCACACAACGCCTGTGTAGAGTAATTCATTTTTTTTTCACACATTTCTATACTTTGTGTCAAAAAATGTCCCTTTTCTCATATGTCGGTCGATTTAATTCCATTGTCTGTGCTGTGGGTCCTCAGTGGTTAGGAGGGAGAAACGTTGCTTTTGTCCTGAGAGCTATCCCAATAAACTCTGTGATGGAGAGAGTGAGTATAAGAGGGTGTGTGTGTGTGTGTGTGTGCTCGTATTTATTGTGCCTCGTTTCGTTATATGTGCTGTGACTTGTTAATGAAAGGGAGGTGGGGAAAGAAGTATAAATGGTTTTACCAAAAGTGGTGCCATCGCATCGTTGCGGTGTTTTGAACTTGAAGACTCCACTTTGGTTTTGATGAAGTCTTCAGAAAACTTTCGAATAGATAAACTTGTCGGAGTAACGTGATGCCATCGCCATCATACAGGAAGCACAGTTAGAGGACACGGAAATCAGTGGTTGTTGTTCGGTGTGGGTGGGGTGTATTTCTGGCTTGGGGTTGCGGTAATGTTAACTAATTCAATAGGGGTACAAGGTACTCCTTAGGGTAGAGGAAATATGATTTAAGGAAAATTACTTTAAATCTGTCTTTTAGGGTTGGGTACTGAGGCGTGGTTTTAGGAATTATTTTAGGCGGTGAATAGACACATGTTGGGTGGGGGGTGGTTGTCGTAAATTTATTTTGATATAAAGACAATGCTCACGTTGTTGCAATACAAGGTTGATTGCTGTCAGGGATGTTTTAAACATTTGATTGCATCTGTTGGTGGGTTGAGGATTGACAAACCGATTGCAGCATGTTATGTTTATTTAATTTATCTAAGCAAAATAACTCTTTAGTTCAGCTTTTGTATTCTTATTGGTTGAAGTCGGTTTTTAATCGTACGCACTACATCAAGTGAGGTCTTTCACGACTGCTTATAATATCAGACTGGGAATCTATGAACGATGCTGAGGTTCCATTCTTCAGGCATACTTTCAGCCGACCAGTTTTGGCTTATGAGTTGGTGGATGTTATCAATGATTATAAAGCCATTCAGATGACGGAAGCATTGAGAACAAAAAACGGAAAGTTTTGCGCACCAGTTTCATGGTACGGGCGGGCGGTTTGCCCGTGCGCACATGAGAAACGATATTCAAGCAAATGGCCTGTGCCAGTACGACCCGCCATAGAACAATTTTTCTTGTATGCAGTGCGTCATCTGTATGACTTTATAATCTTCGATGTTACTTTCCAAGTCATCTCTGCGGCTTTATAAGGCTCAGCGGGAAGGCCGTCATTTCCGGCAGCCATATTACGCTTGAGTTTCGATATTGCTATCCTAACTTCACTCAGGTCGGGTACTTACTTACTTACTTAAGTGGCGCAACAGTCCGGAATGAACCTAGTCCTCAACCAGAACGCCTGTCCAATTAAAATCGTCCTAGGATAACTGCCTACAGGAGCTCACTCCAATTTGTTTGAGGTTGGTTTCTACTTGTGCGCACCACTTAAGTCGAGGTTTTACTCTACTGCGTCCAACGTGTGGCTGGGAATCGAAGACTCTGCGAGCCGGTTTATCGGTATCCATTCGTTCTACATGTTCTAGCCATCTTAAACGTCCAATGCGGAGTTTTTTGATCAGGGGCACGTCGCTGTACAGCTCGTATAGTTCTTGGTTGAATCTTCGTCTTCATAGCGCGTCAACGAATCGGGACCAAAGATTTTTCGAAGAGTTCTACTCTCGATTCGACCAAGGATTTCTTCTTCCGCTTTTGATATGGTCCATGCTTTGACGCCGTATAGCAGGACTGGGATGATCAGGGTCTTATATAAGATCTCCTTAGTAGTTCGAGTGAGGGCTTTACTACTGAATTGCCTTCTTAGCCCGAAGAAACAGCGTTTGGCAAGAGCAATTCTTCGTTTAATTTCTGACGAGATGTTGTTGTCAGAGTCAATAGCGGAGCCGAGATAAATTAAGTCCCGTACTACCACAAAGTCATATCTGTCAAAGGTGACGTTCTGTCCAACTCTTCAATGTTGTGGGTCCGTTCGTGTTGACAGCATATACTTCGTCTTGCCCTCATTTACTGCTGAACCCATTTTTGCCGCTTCCTTCTCTATACTAGCAAACGTGCTATGACATCACGCTGGGTCTTACCAATGATGTCAATATCGTCGGCGTATGCAGATGCGTTGTACATATTTTTGGAAAATTGTGCCTCTGATGTTGGCTCGTGAGTTTTGGACAATTCTCTCAAGAATCAGGTTGAAGAAGTCACATGACAGCGCATCGCCTTGCCTAAATCCTTTTTTGGAATCGAATGTATCGGTGAGGTCATTTCCGACCCTGATGGAGCAACGAGAAATCTCCATCCTCATCCTACACAAACGGACGAGTTTGGGCGGTATAAAAAAACTAGACATGGCTCTGTATAGTTCGTCTCCATAAATGCTGTCGTATGCGGCTTTGAAATCGATGAATAGGTGGTAGGTATCGATTTGGACTTCTTGGTTTTTTTCCAGGATCTGCCGAAGTGTGAAGATTTGAGCGGTTGTGGACTTTCCTGACCTAAAACCACACTGATAAGGGCCGATCAGGTTGTTGGTAAACGGTTTCAGGCGTTCACATATTACGGCAGAAAGGATCTTGTATGCAATGTTGAGGAGACTTATGCCTCTGTAGTTGGCGCAGTTCAGAGGGTCCCTTTTTTTGTGGATCGGGCAAACGATGCTGAGGTTCCATTCTTCGGGCATACTTTCTTCCGACCAGATTTGGCTTATGAGTTGGTGGATGTTACTTACCAATTCATCTCCGCCGGCTTTATAAAGCTCGGCGGGAAGGCCGTCATTTCCGGCAGCCTTATTAAGCTTCAGTTTAGATATTGCTGTCCTCACTTCACTCAGGTCGGGTGGTTGGCAGCTTTCGCTGTCGTTGCCAACATTGAATGGTTCGTTCTGCCTGACAGTGGAATGTTGTTCGTCATCGCCGTTTAACAGTCTGCAGAAGTGGTTCTTCCATATCCTCAGCATCGACTGCGTCTCAACTACGATATTTCCTTGTTCATCTCGACAGGATTCTGTTCAAGCCTTGTATCCTTGGCTTTGACGTTTTACACTTTGGTAAAACTTGCGAACATCGTTCCTGGAGTGGCACCTCTCTATATCCTCGATAGCGCGCTTTTCTTGTTCTTTTTTCTTCTTTCTGAAAAGCCGGTGTTCTTCTCTTCTTCTCTGCCTATAGAGCTCAACGGCAACTCTCGTCTTAACCTGCAGCTTAGCCGTGTAGGCCTCGTTCTTACCTGCGAGCATCTGTCGGCATTCCTCATCAAACCAGGGGCTTCTTGCTGGTGGGCGCGAGAAACCTAGCACATCAGTTGCGGCGGATCTAATGGCTGATTGGCATCGTTGCCATTGTTCTTCGACATTCGATGCTGGTGGTATGGTGTTAATCGAGAAGTTTAGGGATACGCGTTGAGCGAAGGTCTTGGCGGTCTCTTGCGATTGCAGTCTTTTGACATAAAAGTTTTCGAAGTATTTCTGGATTGTCTTGGCGTGGAGAGTAACCGCATTCTTACCTTGGCTGCAACATAGTAGTGGGCCGAGGCGATGTTAGCTCCTCGGAATGTTCGGACATCCAAAATACTGGATGAGTGTCTCTTGTCTATCGCAATGTGATCAACTTGGTTGGCGGTTTGTTGATCTGGAGACCGCCTTGACCCCTTATGAATATCGAGGTGAGGAAACCGTGTGCTGGTTATAGTGGCATTTCGTTCCGTAGCGAAGTCAATCAGCCTTAGTCCATTACCAGACGTATTGTCGTGTAGGCTATGTTTTCCGACAATACTGCAAAAGATGTCTTCTCTTCCTACCTTCGCGTTAAAATCTCCCAGCACGATTTTAATATCCTATTATCGCTCGCAGGTTTTTTCAAGGAGCTCGTAGAAGCAATCCTTAGCTATATCATCTTTTTCCTCTGTTGGGGCGTGAGGCTAATGTTGGTGAATTTGGCCTTGTACGGATTTTTACACTGCCGTCGCTAATGTCTTTGAAACATATGAGTTCTCGCCTATGTCTGGCACTTATAACAAATCCGCATCCCAATAGTCGCTGTTTATGCTCAATAGAACACTGTAGATGCCACTGTTTTTCATCCTCTTTTTGCTTGGCCCATTGTATTTCTTGGATGGCAGTAATGTTTGCTTTGTAGCAGTTAAGGGCTTCCACTAGTTCTTTGCTTGTGCCTCTCCTGTCTGATGTTCTCACATTCCATTCACATTGCATATACGAACGTCGTTGTAGTACTTGTTTTCGTTTAGCAGGGTCGTTAACAATAAAATCAGTCCTTGAAATTGACATTGACATCACAGTACTTCGCACATGAATACAACGAACTACAGACATATAACAGCACTGGCGAATAAGGCCATCGGCTGGCACAGAGCAAGACATTAATACAACAGAGAGAGACAGATAGTCACATAGAAGGAAACCTATATAACAATAAACCTAAGTGGTACAGAGGAGGAGACATAGATTTATATTGTCCTCATATTATCGCACAGGTGGCCTCAGATAAGCTGGCGATTTTTGTAAATTAAAGAATGCTGCCGAAGCTGGGGCTTGATCCCGCAGCCTTTGGCTTAGCAATCAACTACGCATTCCTCTGAGCCATGGCCACCTGCTAAATTCAGTCCTTTCCGAGGCTATAAAATAAAAAAACTTTATGTTACCAAGAAACATAAAGTTTTTTATGTGGGTGGGTAGTTAGCCCAAAGCACAACCCCCTGTCTGTAGGGCATGTTGCAATATATAAGATACCCCATGACACAGAGTCATCTTTTATCCTCTCCGGGATTGAGCGCTGTCGTTGGCCTTTTGGTTCATTCGCCATTATCTCTGTTCAAGGGGGCTGACTTGAAATTGAAATTCCTAGACAACCTGTTGTCCGAATATGTCGAAGCAGCTTGTCTAGGTTCGCCTGGTACAGCAGGCCGGGTATTCATATTCCGTGCCGTTCTGACCTGACTGTTTATAGTTCTACTGTTTTTCGTCCTGCCATCAACAATCGCACTTATCGATTAGCAAGTCAAATCTGGTTGGATGAGACCAGTACCCGATGGTTACCACTTGGAGGTTTAAAATAGGCACTTGATGTGTAGTCAGAGTAACAACAGAGTGTTGTTCCTCATTCTATATCAAACGCATTTTTAACAATACGGGGCTGCGAAACTCGTAAATTTTGTTTAAAGCTGGATGGTGACCATACTACCAGGTAATTCTAACAAACGATTTCCTTAATTACTGTGAATTGTTCACAAAATACATCAAATCACAATAATTTGTAACATATTCACCACGAATATGTGTGGTTTGTGTACATGATAAATTGAACGTCTGCTTCCTCTAAATCTCGTTAAGTTTATGTCGACAAATGAATTTTATACCAATCGAGCCGGAAACGGAACCAGGGACTTGCATGCAACGAGATTTGTCATACTTAGACAACAACAAATAATCATCGACCGAAACCGAATTGACGACTGAAGGCTGGCATTTGTGTATACATTTGCGTATTCAGTTTGTATCTCTTAGGCCGTGTGTCAATTGCATTAAAATTGGGGTTAAACTTTATCCACTGGCTAACATTTGACATTTCTGCAGGTGCTTTTCATCTCTGCCACCCCTCAGTAGGTCTATCAAATGTCAAAAATTAGCCACTGGATACATTTTAGCGAGCTATGGAGCAGTTTAAAATTTTAAAGTCTCTATTCACCATACTATTGTCAAAATTTATCCACTGGCTAAAATTTTAACGCAGTTAACACACGGCCTAATGTCGCAAAAGTGGCGTGTGAAAATGTGGTTACAAATTAAAATTTTATTTTGTATACTAAAATTTCATTTTAATCGCGCAGCGTTTCATAAATTTTGAACGGCCATTATTTATTCATTATATTATCATTTCAAGTTATATATCGTCGTATATTATATCGTATAACGCGTTAACATTTTCGTCTAAACATAGTTTTATGGCAATTCTGAACAAATCGGGATTTCCCTCCGTTCTATAGCACTTTACACATTCGTTTTTCCACATGTAGAGGAGCTTTAAAAAATTCTCTATTCGTCAATATAGCATATGGCTATCAAACTTAAAATGTCTACGTTTCCACCGAGGACTCTATTTCGGACGGGATTAGATATATTAGTCCCAGAATTTTCTGTTTACACAATACTGGACCATGTGCCCAACTAGCGACGTCTATATTTCATTATTTTGTATTGACATGAATGGTGTTTCCTCAAGACCAACACCAATACTTACGTCTACTCCATGGACAAAAACCGAATTATGGTGCAACGTATAAATATCCTCGTTATGACTATAACCAGTGCTGCCGAAAGTACTGTACTAGCAGTATTATACTGCTATTTTCTCATACCGTACTGCGTACTGCCCAAAAGCAAATTATACTGCTCACCCGAATAATCCACTGCTAAAAATTAAAAACTTCCAAATCCAATTCCAGTTCATGTATAATGCTTACGATTTTTGTTTTATAAATATCACGCTACGGTTAAGTATCGTTGTAAAGGTCAAAAAGCGAATCATTTTCTTACCATACAGGGTGTACCACATATTCGTTTCTTTTTAATCGTAGGTCGCATTGACACTGACAGCTGTTTCCTGCTCGAAATCTTGACAGAAAGTCAGTATACTGTTTCATACCTGCGCGGAAGGAAATGAGTCGCTTTAGGCTTGAATAACGTTGGGAAATATTGAAAAAATATTTTCGAATTGAGTACTATACAGCCCTTACAGTGCATTATTTGAACAAACAAAATTGGACGAAATGAAGCGCCTGTACAATAGTTTGTGCAAAAAGTTGATGGGACTCTTCTGCTAGAGGACAACAATTGTGATCCCCGTCGTCGTTCGTGAACTGAAAGTGTGAGACTCAATTCATGAACATCAATTTTCCGTCGACTCAACAGGTCAATATTTCACACCTATAGCTTGGGGAGAATTCTGCACAAAGATCTTGGATTATTCGTTTACCAGGCCTAGCGGAATGAAAAATTGAAGGTGCTCCTTTATAGCTTTGGAGTCTAGGCCTTAGAGCTACTTGAATTGGACAACGATATTAGGCGAAAAACACATCTTTTCTGACGATGCGCATTTTCATCTCAGAAGCTACGTTAACAAACAAGATTGCCTGGGGCTCAGACTACCCGTACGTTATTGTCGAGAGGCCGATGCATCCACAGAGAGTGACAGTTTGGTGCGGATTGTAGAGTGATGGTATCATTCTACCACTTTTCTACGAAAATGAGGCTGGGAACAACATTTCGGTCAACGGTGGCCATTACAGAGCCATGTTAACCGACTTTTTTGTTGCTGAAACTAAAGACGTAAATTTGATGGTTGGGTGTTGTTGAACGAGGGCAGACTCTGAATGGCTTTAACTTGGCAATGCCCAGTGTTGTAACTCTGACTACACATCAAGTGCTTATTTTTTACCTCCAAGTGGTAACCATCGGGTACTGGTCTTATATAACCGGATTTACCTTCCTAACGATAAGGGCGAGTGTTGGTAACACGACGAAAAACAGCAACAGTGCAAACATAGCCTGGTTGGAATGGCATGAAAATGAATACCCGGCCTGCTGCAGCAGGCGAACCGAGACAAGCTGCTTCGACATATTTGGACAACAGGTTGTCTAGGAATTTCAAGGGTTAGTCAGGCCCCTTGAACAGGGCTGGTGGACGATGAACCGAAAGGCCAACGGCAGCGCTCAATCCCGTAGTGGATACTGATGGCCACGTGTCCTAGGGGTATCTAACAAATTGGAACTGGTCCTCCAGGTTGGGGGTTGTGCTTTGGGTTAACTACCCAACCATGGAAAAATCTAACGGTTACGAAGCGACCAATAGCCTCGGAAAGGACTGATTTCATTGTTGACGACACGGCTGAACGAAAAAAGAAACGGCGATCGTATCTGCACCTGGAATGTGAGAACATTAAACAGGAGAAATGCAAGCGAACAACTAGCGGAAGCCCTAAATTGCTACAAAGCAGACATTACTGCCATCCAGAAAATACGATGAGATGGGCCGGGCAAAAAGAGGATGAAAAACTGTGACATCTACTACGGACCGTGTTATAGTGAGCAGAAACAGCGACTATCCGGATGCGAATTTGTTATAAGTGCCAGTCTTGGGAAAGAAGTCTTATGTTTCCAAGACATTAGTGAACGCATTGTAACGATCCGCATCAATGCCTAATTCGCCAACATTAGCCTTATATGCGCTCATTCCCCAACGGAGGAAAAAGATGATATAGCTAAGGACCGCTTCTATGAGCTCCTTGACAAAACCTAAGAGCGACTACCGAAGTACGATGTTAAAATCGTGCTGGGAGATTTTAACGCAAAGGTAGGAAGAGAAGACATCTTTAGCAATATTGTCGGAAACCATAGCCTACACGACAACACGTCTGGTAACGGACTTAGGCTAATTGACTTCGCTACGGAACGAAATGCCACTATAGCGAGCACACGGTTTCCTCACCTTGATATCCATAAGGGGACATGGCGGTCTCCAGATCAACGAACGGTCAATCATATTGATCACATAGCGATAGACAAGCGCCACGCATCCAGTATTTTGGATGTCCGAACATTCCGAGGAGCTAACATCGACTCGGACCACTACCTTGTTGCGGCCAAGGTTAGAATGCGGATATCCACTACGCCACAACAATCCAGAAATACTGTAAAAAAATCAAATGTCGAAAGACTGCAATCGCAAGAGACCGCCAAGACCTTCGCGCAACGGGTATCCCTAAACCTCTCGATTAAAACCATACCACCAACATCGAATGTCGAAGAACTATGGCAACGATGCCAACAAGCCATTAGATCAGCCGCAACTGATGTGCTACGTTTCTCGCGCCCACCAGCAAGAAACCCCTGATTTGATAAGGAATGCCGACAGATGCTCGCAGCCAAGAACGAGGCCTACAAGGCTAAGCTGGAGGTGAAGACGAGAGCTGCCGTTGAGCTCTTTAGGCAGAGAAGAAGGAAAGAACATCGGCTTTTCAGAAAGAAGAAAAAAGAGGAAGAAAAGCCCGCGATCGAATATATAGAGAGGTGCCACTCCAGGAAAGATGTTCGCAAGTTTTACCAAAGTGTAAAACGTCAAAGCCAAGGATACAAGGCTCGAACAGAATCCTGTCGAGATGAACAAGGAAATATCGTTGTTGAGACGCAGTCGATGCTGAGGATATGGAAGAACCACTTCTGCAGACTGTTATACGGCGATGACGAACAACATTCCGCTGTCAGGCAGAACGAACCATTCAATGTTGGCAACGACAGCGAAAGCTGCCAACCACCCGACCTGAATGAAGTGAGGACAGCAATATCTAAACTGAAGCTTAATAAGGCTGCCGGAAATGACGGCCTTGCCGCCGAGCTTTATAAAGCCGGCGGAGATGAATTGGTAAGTAACATCCACCAACTCATAAGCCAAATCTGGTCGGAAGAAAGTATGCCCGAAGAATGGAACCTCAGCATCGTTTGCCCGATCCACAAAAAAAGGGACCCTCTGAACTGCGCCAACTACAGAGGCATACGTCTCCTCAACATTGCATACAAGATCCTTTCTGCCGTAATATGTGAATGCCTGAAACCGTTTACCAACAACCTGATCGGCCCTTATCAGTGTGGTTTTAGGTCAGGAAAGTCCACAACCGCTCAAATCTTCACACTTCGGCAGATCCTGGAAAAAAACCAAGAAGTCCAAATCGATACCCACCACCTATTCATCGATTTCAAAGCCGCATACGACAGCATTTATAGAGACGAACTATACCGAGGCATGTCTAGTTTTGGTATACCGGCCAAACTCGTCCGTTTGTGTAGGATGACGATGGAGAATTCTCGCTGCTCCATCAGGGTCGGAAACGACCTCACCGACACATTCGGTACCAAAAAAGGATTTAGGCAAGGCGATGCGCTGTCATGTGACGTCTTCAATCTGATTCTTGAGAGGATTGTGCAAAACTCAATAGCCAACACCAGAGGCACAATTTTCGATTAATCGGCTAACGCCGATGATATTGACATCATTTGTAGGACCCAACGTGAAGTCATAGCCACGTTTGCTAGTATAGAGAAGGAAGCGGCAAAAATGGATTCAGCAGTAAATGAGGGCAAGACGAAGTATATGCTCTCAACACGAAAGGACACATAACATCGACGAATTGGACAGAGCATCACCATTGCCAGATATAACTTTGAGGTAGTACGGGACTTTATCTATCTCGGTTCCGCTATTAACTCTGACAACCACACCTCGTCAGAAATTAAACGAAGAATTTCTCTTGCCAACCGCTGTTTCTTCGGGCTAAAGCCCTCACTCGAACTACTAAGAGATTTTATATAAGACCCAGATCATCCCAGTCCTGCTATACGGCGCTGAAGCATCTACCGTCTCAAAAGCAGATGAAGAAATCCTTGGTACATTTGAGAGGAAAATTCTTCGAAAAATCTTCGGTCCCGTTTGCGTTGACGGGCTAGGGAGACGAAGATTAACCCAAGAACTATACCTACGAGCTGTACAGCGACATGCCCCTGATAAAAAAACTCCGCATTGGACGTTGAAGGTGGCTAGGACATGTAGAAAGAATGGACACCAATACTCCGGCTCGCAGAGTCTTCGATTCCCAGCCAGACGTCGGACGCAGTAGAGGAAGACCTCGATTTAAGTGGCGCGCACAAGTAGAAACCGACCTCAACCAACTTGGAGTGCGCAACTGGAGGCAGTTAGCTAAGGACCGGGCTAATTGGAGAGGCATGTTGGTTGAGGCCCAGGTTCATTCCGGACTGTAGCGCCACTTAAGTAAGTAAGTTCACAGAGTTCACCTTTTTTTCTTTTAATCGAATGCTGTTTTAATAAAAATAAAATTGTTTGTTCATGATTTTTTTAATTGTTGTTTATTTTTTGTTGTCAATGCTTTATAATTACATACAGTTTATAGTTGATATATTTGTTTTCTTCAAGTTCATTTATTATACATTTAACATTATTATGTAGTGATTTATTTATTCGAATGTATGTATATACATATACCTAACCTCTGTGATTAATTAGAACGTTCTTGTTACATTATTTCGTTTGTTTAAATATTCTCTAAGATTTTTATAGTTTATAGAATAAAACACAGTTCTATTCGATTTTCATAGTAGATAATTAAAATTTTAAATTTTGTTTCTTTTTTTTCATATTTTTTCTATGTACATATACACATCTATGCAAAACTATTAATTTCTTATTTGTCATTATTTTGTTTTTTTTTTTTTAAAGATTTAAATATGTTATTCAGTATACTTTTAGTATATGTTTTATCAATTTCTCTTATATTTGCTTATTTACAAATATTCTCGCACCATTTGTGATATTTTTCTAGGTATGTATATATGATCGTTTGTTTTTTTTTTAAATTGTTTTTCTAATTTTTGGATTTATATATAAAAGAAATATTTTAAAGAAAAATGCAGAAGTTAATAAAAATAAAGTCAATTTGGCAAAATTAAAATTTCGGAAATATTAATTTTCTTATGAAGAAAGCATTTCAGAAGATACGATGTCATTAAGGCCGTGTGTCAATTGCGTTAAAATGGGTGTTAAACTTTATCCACTGGCTAATTTTTGACATTTCTGCAGGTGCTTTTCATCTCTGTCACCCCTCAGTAGGTATATCAAATGTAAAAAATTAGCCACTGGATACATTTTAGCGAGTTGTTGAGCAGGTTACAATTTTGAAGTCTCTATTCACCATACTAATGTCAAAATTTGTCCATTGGCTAAAATTTTAACGCAATTGACACACGGCCTTACTGAATAAAATTATCGCGTCTAGTAACTATGACAGATTAAGTATAAAGGAGGGATAGTTTTGGTCACTTTAAAGTTTCATGGTATTTAAATAAGTTGGACCAGAGGGTTACATAGTGGGAGATCTGGAGCGTACTTCGGAATGAACCTCCCATGAATAGTTTAAAGTATTTCTCAAACCATGACATGAGAAGAAAAACTTGGTTTTCTTATCTTAGGTTGATCTGATGCTGAAAAGGATCAGGAATAAGTTGACTAACCTTGTAAACACAGTAATAGGAAACTATCAAGCAATTACTATTGAAGACCTTAACCAGAGGTTCACAAAATAATTTGCAGTGAAAAGTATCTATGAATTTAAGACTCTTCCGAGTCTTATAAAACAGCGCTTCATAACCCTTTTAGTTACTTACTTAAGTGGCGCTACAGTCCGGAACGAACCTGGGCCTCAATTAGCCCGGTCCTTTGCTAACTGCCTCCAGTTGTGCAATTTTTTTTTATAATTAGCACGCGCTTAAGGGTTTATGAATACCCTTACGGTGTTTGAGCACAGCGCGGGCATTAAGGAAATTGAGGAGAAGAAAGGAGGAGAAACCGATGTGCGTTGGTTTTAAACGTCTGTAAATTGTAATATGGAGAAAAAACAGAGTTTGGTAAAGAATTCCACATTCGTGTTGTATGGTTTGGGAATGAATCGCTATATTTCATAATACGTGGGATATCTGTTTACGACACTCGCGCATACCGACGAGGCTGAAGACCCCATCAAGGAGGAGTTTTATGACTTTCTGGATGTAGCCTACATAGCCCCTCTCCAGAGTATAATGTTAAAGTTGTATTTGGGGATTTCAATGCTTAAGTCGGAAAGGAAAACATTTTTAGCGGCTTTGTTGCTAAGCACAGAAACGACGAAATTATAACAGACAACGGCTACCGAATAATCGATTTTGCGGTATTACGGTGATAAGTAGCTATGGGTTTACATGGTAAGGATCCACACAGCAACCTGTCGCTCTCCAGACTGTCGAACCTCCAACCAAATCGACCAAGTGCTAAACGATGAGAGCCACACATCCAACATCCTTGACGTGCACACATTCCAAGGGGCAAACATCGTCCCTGATAAATTTGTTGTAGCGGCTGAGAATCGCCAGGAACAAGAAATTCTACGTTGAACGTTGGTAAGTAATATCCACCATTTCATAAGCCAAATTTGATCGAATGAAAGCATCCCTGAAGAATGCAACCTCAGCCACGTTTGCCCGATCCACAAAAAAGGATGCGCTCTGAGCTACGTCAACTACAAAGACATAAATCTCTTCAACCTCGTCTACAATATCCTATCTGTAGTAATATTTGTATGCCCGAAACGGTTTACCAACAACCTGATCAGCCCTAATCAGTGGGGTTTAAGGACAGGCAAGTGAAATGTTCACACTTCGACAGATCCTTAAAAAAAAACCCCCAAAAAGTCCAAATTGATGCCCACCACATATTCCTCGATTTAATAGCCGCATACAAAAGCATTAATAGAGACGAACTATGCTGAGCCATGTCTAGTTTTGGTATACCGCCCATACTCGTCCTTCTCTGTAGGACAACGATCAAGAATTCTTGCTGCGCAATAAGAGTTGGAAACGACCTCACCGACACATTCGGTACCAAAAAAGGATTTAGGCAAGGCGATGCGCTGTCATGTGACTCCTTCAATCTGATTCTTGAGAGGATTGTGCAAAACTCAAGAGCCAACACCAGAGGCACAATTTTCGATTAATCGGTGCAACAACTAGCTAACGCCGATGATATTGACATCATTGGCAGGACTCAATGTGATGTCATTGCGACGTTTGCTAGTATAGATAAGGAAGCGCCAAAAATGGGTTTAGCAGTAAATGAGGGCTAGACGAAATATGTGCTGTCATCACGAAAAGACACACAACATCGACGAATTGGATAGAATTTCACCATTGATAGATATAACTTTGAGGTAGTAAGGGACTTTATCTATCTCGGCAACGCTATTAGCTCCGATGACAACATCTCGTCCGAAATAAAACGAAGAATTACTCTTACCAGCCGCTGTTTCTTCGAGCTAAGAAGGCAATTTAGTAGTAAAGCCCTCACTCCAACTACTAAGGAGATCTTATATAAGGTCCAGATCATGCCAGTCCTGCTCTACGGCGCTGATGCATAGACGGTATCAAAGATGAATGGAGAAATCCTTGGTCGATTCAAGAGAACATTTTTTTCGAAAAATCGTCGTTCCCGTTTGCGTTGACGGGCTATGGTAACGAAGATTTAACCAAGAACTCTACGAGCTGTACAGCGGCATGCTCCTGGTCAAAGATCTCCGCATTGGATGTTTAAGATGGCGAGGCATGTACAACGAGTGGACACCAATACTCCGGCTCGTATAGTTTTCGATTCCCAGCCAGACATCGAACGCAGTAGAGGAAGACCTTGTCTTTATTGGCGCGCTCAAGTAGAAATCGCCCTCGACCAATTTGGAGTGTGCATCTGGAGGCAGTTAGCTATGGACCGGGTTGAGGCCCAGGTTCATTCCGGACTATAGCCGCATTTAAGTAAGTTAGTATGTTCAAAAGAGCTTAACGACATCTTTCCTAGATATTGTAAGGACCACCAGACTTACGGATGACAGGTGACCAAATGGTAGATTTCCAAAAAAAAAACCTTAATGGCACATAAAGACTAATATAGAGACCTAATCGCGTTTTTTTTATTTTAATACAAACGCACCCTTAAACATTTTTAACGATCTGTCGTTGGTCAAGATTTACATTTTCCTTATGGCGAATATCACGATCGAGCATGGTTTGGACAGACGAATACCGAAATTCTGAATCGTTGGTCGGAATTGTGAAAGCATTAACTCCGATTTGGACACAATAATCGACCCAGCAGAGAGCCTGTGATTCGATTCACAATGGGGGGTTTCAATAGCAGTGTGATGACACACCGTGCAAAATGTCTTAAATATTTCAGCCGCAAGTGCTTACATGAGCCACACCAGTCGTGAAATTTATTCATTTAGCATTCACTGGAATTGATCAAATTTCTCAGTCCACATTCGGGCGAATTTTGCGAAAAGATTTTACATACAACTACACCTTTGCTAGATCAAATTATCTCAAGAACTGAATCCCCTCGTCCCCTTTGTGAGTGCTGAAACGTCTCCCATTGGGCTCTGAAAAGTTTAAAGAAAGTTCTGAATTTCATCAGAAAATCATGTGATGCTCATTTTGTTAACATGTGGCGTGGATTTAACTCTGGAGGATTGATTGGAACGTATTTTCCTTCAATGAAAATGATCGCCATGCTAGTGAAGTTTGCTATCATAGCATGTTGGAAGACTATTTTTCGCCAGAATTGGATGGACTTGACATCAGGGATATGTTTTCCCAACAAGATGTAAAAATGAAAAACATGACGAAAAAAATCGCACCATTGGCTGGTTACAAAAAAAAAATGCATCCCCATGCGCACCAGTTGGACAGCCTTTTACCAATTTGGAGAAATAGTTACTAGCTTACACATTTAAAACTTCAAATTCCTCTATAATTTCCGGTATTTAAAACCTACGGTTGTTTCGATTGTATTTATGAGATTTCCTGATTTTTTTTTCTTCTAGTTTTTAACTTAGATAACAAAATGGATAATTATACATATTTACAATGAAGATAGTTTGATGATGCTTCGTTGGCATGCCAGTAAGTATAGCCTGACATGACCTATCTTACGAGTATTATACCATTTAAGTTTTTTTTTTTTTTTTTTTTAATTGATATACAGTCAAACATTTTTTCAACTAGTATTTCTTATTACATAGTAAAATTGTTCTTGGATCGTATTAGTTTAATATTTTTTGTATATGTACTTACTCATATGCAACTAATTGCAGTCCTTACGATTAGGGGTATCCTTTTAGGATGGTTTTCAATTACAAGTATTTATTTTTATTTTTATTTTTCCTAAAATATTAGTATTACTTATTTTTGCTTTTCACGTACAATTTTTAATTAAAATTTTTGTTTTAAAAAACCTGATTTTAGATGAAGTCATCTTGTGTGATAAAAACGATCAATGGACGTTGCTTGTGATATGATTGATTGATGACATGCTGCTATCGATAGCACACAAAGGATAATAATAGCTATATGGGATGTACTTTGTACACCACTACTAGTTTGCATTGCAGCTGGATGTTCACCTGAAAAAGTATATTTAAAAAAAAATTTAAATAAAATCTGAATTTATATTTTGATTTAAGAGCAATATGGTTACAAAAATATATAAGCTGATCCTGCGAAATGTGTGACTTTTTTTTTGTTGTTATTTTTAGTTTTAATAAATCCCTTAGCCATTCGATTAATAACATTCCACCTGCGTCTAACGACGAAGAACAATGGCAGCACTGATGTGCCAGGTTTCTCGGGCCCAACAGCAGGAAACCCTTAGTTTGATGAAGAATGACGATAGATGAATGCAGTCACAAGAACGAGGCCAACAAGACTAAGCTACAGTTGGTCAAAAAAGAAATCGGACACATGCCAATTTCCTACAGAAACCGCAAAATATAACAAAAAAAAATTCAATCAATTGATGTTAATAGATTTTGTGATTGCTTACACTATAAGCTCGTAATATAGATCACCGAAATTTGAATTCACTGGTACATACTTTTTTCAACTGAATTAAACAAAAACTCCATTAAATTTCATCTCAAAAAAGAAATCGGACCCTTGAGTTTGCAATTAGACAAACGTATCAAAATTTATAAAAACAATAAAAAAAAAAAATTAGTATTTCGAAGGTAGGCCTTTGCTCTTTTTTACCCCATTCAACCTATTTGGCATTGATTGGACCAATTTTCCGCAGTAAGAAGCTGGGATTTTGTCCCATTCCGATTTTAGAGCAACCTCTAAGTCCTTTTTGCTTGAGATGGAGTAGTTTTTCAGTTGATTCTCCAGATAGCTCCACACGTGTTCTATCACATTTAGGTCTGGTGATTGTGGAGGGGTTACGAGCACATTTGGACAATTAAACAGGAGCCACATCCTAGTGTTATGAGCTTTGTGCTTGGGGTCGTTGTCCTGGTAAAAATATTATCTGTCGCTAATTCCCAATTTTTGAGCACTTTGACTCAAATTATCTTTTAAAATTTGTATGTATTTGTACTGATCCATGTTCCCATTGATAAGCACAAGATTTCCTGGTCCAGCCGCAGACATACAACCCCAAACCATAACTGACCCACCACCATGTTTCACGGTTGGTCGTAGATTCTTCTCCCTGAGCTCTTCGTTTGGTTTTCTCCATACATATGTTTGTCCATCAGACCGAAATAAATTAAATTTACTCTCGTCTGAGAACAAAACACATTTCCAAAATGAAAAATCTTTGCTCTGATGACGCCTAGCGAATTCCAGTCTTTTTATTCGGTTCCGCTTGCTGATAAACGGCTTCTTTCTGGCGACCCTTCCATGGAAATTGTTTTTTCGTAAAACGATTCTTACTGTTTCCGGATGAACCTCTTTCTGCAAACAATTTTTTACCTCTGCAGTCAACTTTGGTGCACTTAATTGTGGATTCTTCTTGACTTGCTTTACAATCCAACGCTCATTCGCCTCAGTCAATTTCTTTGGTCTTCCAGATTTTGGTAAATTTTCAATGGTTTTATTTGTTTTATACCGTTTTATTATATCACCAACTGTAAAGCGACTTCTTTTTACTATTTCTGCAATATTCCGTACAGATTTTCCTTCTTCAAAATGTTTTATCACAATTTCTCGCACTTGAATTGTTGTGTAACCACGTTGTCTATCCATCTTGACTTTCTTTTGCGAATGGAATGTTTTTTTTTGTTTTTAAATAACATTACAAAAGTATAACGGGATATTATGAATAAAATACAAATTTTGTTTGGCCACTAAAAATCAGATGAGAGAGCAGTATTGCCAAGTGTCCGATTTCTTTTTTGAAAAATGAGTGTTTAAACAAATAATTATTAATAAGCTGTTTAATTTAGATGGATACATATTTATTTGCTATGGATTCGAAGAAAGAGATCACGGATTTAAAAAAAAAAAGAACTAACATGAACACCATGACTGGTTATCGTTACTTAGCGTGAAGAAAGGGCAACGATTTCTTTTTTGATCCACAGTATATGCGAAATCGAGAGCTGCAATTATGCTCTATGGACGAAGAAGAAACGAAGACCACTTACTTTTCAGAAAGAAGAAGAAAGAGTAAGAAAAGCACGTGATCGAGGATAAAGAGAGGTGTCACAACAGGAATAACGTTCGCAAGTTTTACCAACAAATTAAACGTCAAAACCAGAGATACAAGAGTGTTTTCGGAAATGTAAAAAAAAGTCATTTGCAATTGCAAATGACAGTCAACGCATGACAGAAGTCAATCGGTCATCTGTTTGCACTGACAAATCATCCGAAGAGTATCATAAAACAGGAGGTCACGCCGTCGTGGAAGAATTACACATGAAGGGTTGTGAGAAAGCTCGGCCTGGGTACGAAGGAGTCTGTTGCGCCAAAAATTTGTATTTAAATCGAATTTACAACGTCCCAAAAGAAGTCGTACATCAAAAGGACAATAATGACGATAGCTGTATCGTCATTCGTCATTAGTCCCTTCGGAAAGATCTCCAGTGCGAATATATTCTCTCTTCATTGTAAGCACATCACAAAATCCAACCAAAGCTACACGCCCCATCGATACAACTCAAACATTCAAAGGGTAGGCTTGGCGAAAAAAACGGTATAAAATTTAATACCTACATCATCAAATCTGAACGGGTCATCGCACCCGAATCATACCGCATACCAATTTTCATCGTCAACTTGCAGCCTCTCTCGTCCAATCTGTCCTTTGCAAAGAATCGGTCGCCCAGAATGCGTATCTGTATCTGAATCTTGAATCTGATTCAGAAATACAAAACAAGGCAACCCGTAAGCGCTTCACACAATGTGTAGATATCTTCTTGAATCTGTAGATTGAGGAGTCGAAATGTATATCTCTTATGACAGTGATACAAGATACAAGCTACAGAGATGCATTCTTGGCGGTCCATTATTTACAAGTCCTTCTGTTCAAACATACGGTCAAACAGCCACACAAAATCCCTCCGAAACAAAAGTTCATTTCAAACAAATAAAATGAACAACACCGACACCACGCAGCTTCGGTTGAGGTAAGTACTTGATGGGGGACTAGATCAGAAAACCGTTATCGTGATGGTTTTATATTTCAGTAAATCCAATGCACAACGTTCCAATAGAAGTTTCACTTCATTAAATCTTTACCTAAGTGTTTTAATTGACCATGAGCCCTTTCGATTTAACTTTGAACTCGAATGTATGCTTTATGCTTTTGATATAATTTTC
Source organism: Rhingia rostrata (assembly GCA_949824845.1). Lineage (NCBI taxonomy): Eukaryota > Metazoa > Arthropoda > Insecta > Diptera > Syrphidae > Rhingia > Rhingia rostrata. The sequence goes on from OX463759.1 coordinate 10,498,829, forward strand.
AAAGCTTACCATTCAATACATGAACCTGTACCGATGCTGGGATCGCTGCAGCTGGGACGCATGTGTAATTGCCAGAATCACGAAATGAGGCTCGTGTCAGCATGAGGCGACTTGTTGTTCCCACATCAGTTTTCTCAGTTTCCAAGCTTATCCCACCACGCACTGAATCAAAGTCAACCACAGAGGATCCGTGATACCTGAAAAAGAAAACAAATAAAGCAATCGGTGAGTGAAAGTTTGAATGGAAGATAAAGACTTATAAAGTGATTGACCCCTAGCTTCACATCGGTCCACTTAAAGAGTCATGCCTTGTGAACAGAGCCCAGTTTCAAGAACAATGCACTACGAGAATGCAATGCAAACATGACAACTGCTAGAAAAATGGCTGATCTACTGCGGGCATGGCTTCGAACTGTCACGTGGGGCCAAGTATGATACAAGAAATCATTTTTAACTTCTAACTTGATTTTCTGAGAATAAGTATTCACGTTATAAAATAAAAATTACTTTTTGTGCAATACTTGTTGTTTAGTAGCACAGACCCCTGGCCATCACTCTTTCGCTTTTCGATACTGGCGGTGACGGTGACTAGATGCATAGATAGATATAAATTGTAATACAGTAAGTTTAACGATCCGGAATGTACCGTATTGTTCTTTCTTTACAACGATTTTTGTGGTTGAAAATATTTTCAAATCGTCCCTATCCTTCCATCCTTCTCTCTTAAGTGGCGCAACAGTCCAGAATGAACCTGGGCCTCAACCAACATGCCTCTCCAATTAGCCCGGTCTTCATCTAACTGCATCCAGTTGCGCACTCCAAGTTGATTGAGGTAGATTTCTACTTGTGCGCCCTACTTAAGGCGAGGTCTTCCTCTACTGCGTCCGACGTCTGGCTGGGATTCGAAGACTATGCGAGCCAGAGTATTGGTGTCCATTCGTTCTACATGTCCTAGCAATCTTAAACGTCCAATGCGGAGTTTTTTGCCCAGGGACATGTCGCTGTACAGCTCGTATAGTTCCTGGTTGAATCTTTGTCTCCATAACCCGTCAACGCAAGCGGGACCGAACATTTTTTGAAGAATTTTCCTCTCAAATCGACCAAAGATTTCCTCATCCGCTTTTGAGACGGTCCATGCTTCAGCGCCGTAGAGCAGGACTGGGATGATCAGGACCTTATATAAGATCTTCTTAGTAGTTCGAGTGAGGGCTTTACTACTGAATTGTCTTCTTAGCCCGAAGAAACAGCGGTTGGCAAGAGTAATTCTTCGTTTAATTTCTGACGAGATGTTGTCGTCGGAGCTAATAGCGGAGCCGAGATAGACAAATTCCCGTACAAAGTTATATCTGTCAATGGTGACGTTCTGTCCAATTCGTCGATGTTGTCAGCATAAACTTCGTGTTGACAGCATATGTCGTTTTGGCCTCATTAACTGCAAAACCAATTTTTCCCGCTTCGTTTTCTATACTTGCAAACGTAACTATGAAATCACGTTGGGTCCGACCAATTATGCCAATATCATCGGCGTATGCAGATGCGTTGTACATATTTTTGGAAAATTGTGCCTCTGATGTTGGCTCTTGAGTTTTGTACAAACCTCTCAAGAATCAGATTGAAGAAGTCACATGACAGCGCATTGCCTTGCCTAAATCCTTTTTTGGTATCGAATGTGTCGATGAGGTCGTTTCCGACCCTGATGCAGCAGCGAGGATTCTCCATCGTCATCCTACACAAACGGACGAGTGGCGGTATACCAAAACTAGAAATGCCTCAGTATAGTTCGTCTATATAATTGCTGACGTATCGGCTTGGAAATCGATGAATAGGTAGTAGAAATCGATTTGGACATCTTTGGTTTTTTCCAGGAACTTCCGAAGTGTGAAACTATGATCGGTTGTCGACTTTCCTGCCTTAACCCACACTGATAAGGGTCGGTTGTTGGTGAATGGTTTCAGGCTTTCTGATATAACGGCAGATAGGATCTTGTAGACGATGTTGAAGAGTCTTATGCCTCTGTAGTTGGCGCAGTTTAGAGGGCCTCCTTTTTTGTGGATCGGGCAAACGATGCTGAGGGTCCATTCTTCAGGCATACTTTCTTCCGACCAGATTCGGGGTATGAGTTGGTGGATGTTACTTACCAAGTCATCTCCGCCAGCTTTATAAAGCTCGGCGGGAAGGCCTTCATTTCCGACAGTTTAGATATTGCTACCCTCACATCACTCAGGTCGGGTGGTCGGCAGTTTTCGCTGTCGTTGCCAATATCGAATGGTTCGTTCTGCCTGACAGCGGAATGTTTGTCGTCATCGCCGTTTAACAGTCTGCAGAAAAGGTTCTACCATGTCCTCAGCATCGACTGTGTCTCAACTACGATATTTCGTTGTTCATCTCGACAGGATTCTGTTCGAGCCTTGTATCCTTTGTTTTGACGTTTTACACTTTGGTAAAACATGCGAACATCGTTCCTGGAGTTTCACCTCTCTATATGCTCTATCGCGCGCTTTTCTTGCTCTTTTTTCTTCTTTCTGAAAAGCCGGTGTTCTTCCCTTCTTCTCTGCCTATAACGATCAATGGCAGCTCTCGTCTTTAAATGCAGCTTAGACTTGTAGGCCTAGTACTTGGCTGCGAGCATCTGTCGGCATTCCTCATCAAACCAGGGGTTTCTCGCTAATGGGCGCATCAGTTGCGGCTGATCTAATGGCTTGTTGGCATCGTTGCCATTGTTCTTCAATATTCGAAGCTGGTAGTATAGTGTTGATCGAGAGGTTAAGGGATATGCAGTCTTTCGAAATTAAATGTTTTCACAGTATTTATGGATTGTTGTGGCTGGTGGATATCCGCATTATTACCATGGCTGCAACAAGGAATGTTCGGACATCCAAAACACTGGATGAGTACCTCTTTTCTATAGAAATGTGATGAATTTGGTTGACCGTTGGTTGCTCTGGAGACCGCCAAGGCTATAGTTGTCATGCAGGCTATTTCTCCTCTTCCTACATTTTCGTTAAAATCTCCCAGCACGATTTTAGCATCATACTACGGCAGTCGCTCATAGCTTTGGTCAAGGAGCTCATAGAAACAAAACTTTGCTTAGCTTTGGGAGTTTTAGAACGAGTATAGACTCTGATTGGCTTTAACTTGACAATGCCCAGTGGTTGTGACTGTGCCTACACATCAAGTGCTTATTTTTTACCTCCAAGTGGAAACCCTCGGGTACTGGTCTCATCCAACCAGATTTGACTTGCTAAACGATAAGCGCGAGTGTTGATAACACGACGAAAGACAGTAACACTATAAACAGCCAAGTCAGAATGGTACGGTATGAATACCTGGCCTACTGTTCCAGCCGAACCAAGACAAGCTGCTTCGGCATATTCGGACAACATCTTGATTAGGAATTCCAAGGGTTAGTCAGGCCTCTAGAACAGAGATGGTGCCAGATGAACTGAAAGGCCAACGGCAGCGATCAATCCCGTAGTGGATACTGATGGCCCCGTGCCCTAGGGGTATCTAATAAATTGGAACTGGCCCTTCAGGTTGTGGGTTGTGCTTTGGGTTAACTACCCACCCATGGAAAAAACTAACGGTTACTAAGCAACCAATAGCCTCGGAAAGGACTGATATTTTTGTTGAGCCAAGGTAAGAATGTGGATATCCAATACACCACAACAATCCAGAAATACTGTGAAAAAATGTTACGTCCACGGACTGCAATCGCAAGAGACCACCAAAAACCTTCGCGCAACGTGTATCCCTTAGCTCTCGATTCACATCATACCACCAGCATGGGATGTCGAAGAAGAACGGAAATGATGCCAACAAGCCATTAGATCAGCGGCAACTGATGAGCTAGGTTACTCGCGCCCACCGACAAGAAACCCCCGGTTTGATGAGGAATGCCAACATATGCATAACGAGGCCTACAAGGCTATACTACAGATGAAGATGAAAGCTGCCATTAAGCTCCATAGGCAGAGAAGGGAAGAACACCGGCTTTTCAGAATAAAGAAAAAAGAAAAGCGCGCGATCGAGGATATAGAGCGGTGCTACTCCAGGAACGACGTTCGCCAGTTTTACCAAAGTGTAAAACGTCAAAGCCAAGGGTATAAGGCGCGAACAGAATCATGTCGAGATGAACGATGCTGAGGATATGGAAAAAAACGTATGCAGACAGTTAAACGGCGATAACGAACATCATTTCACTGTCAGGCAGAACGAATTCATTCAATATTGGCGACTTTGCAGTGAAATAACCCCCACGGAAATAAGCCCCTAGGGCTTTTTTTCGAACCGTGATATTTATAAACAAAATCTTCGCAAATATTCCGTGTTTTCATCGCAAAATTAAACAAACTGCAAATAGTTTCATCGCGTAGAATTGCTGAGTGCAGTGAAAAATAGTTAAACTTTCACGCACGCACTGAAAGCCAGTTATCGTGTTACGTACGTTGTTTACATGTTTACATCTTTTGTTGTTTTTTTTTTTTAACAAAAAGTCGGTTATATTGGTAAGGTCACAATTGTGGTGTGAACGATAGTTTAAATAATTAACGGGTAGCGCAGCGCGTTATTTTTTGCTATAAAGCGTTTTTTTTTTAAATGTTTGGTTCGATCGGTACAGTCAACATCGCAATGGCTAGTCAGACGAAACGCAACAGTGCTCCGCCTTAAAAAGAACCTTAAGTGGAACTAAAAAAAGCAGAAACATTCCACGAAGCTGATTTGGAGTCATATTTTAACATACTTGCTGACCAATGGGTTAGTTTTTACCAGGCTCAAAGTGAGTTGGAGCTGTCGTGCACAATTCAAGACCAGGAAGTAGAACGCGAAGCTTTCGCGAATTCGACTCGTGCGGCCTAAAAGTTAAAAGCAGCAAGTGAAACAGAATCAACATCTACAGGGGTAATTCCAACGAAAAGTCTGTCGCACACAAGTGTTTATATGAAACTACCCGCCATACCGTTTCCACATTTTGCTGGTGATCCGAAGGCGTGGCGACCCGACGCATTTGAATCCATGATTCACAATGAATCATCACTCAATGGAACCCACAAACTTCATTATTTACTCATCAGCTTGGAGGGACCGGCACTTCAGGTAATTAGAGGTTTTCAATCAACCGACGAAAACTATGAAGAAGCCTGGAAGCACTTTAAAAACTATTCAGCGTTAAACGCGTTTTAATCGACTGTCATTTTCGAGCACTTTTCGCCTTAAAAATTAAAAATTAACAGTGAATCTTCGACTGCTCTAAAAGCGCTATTAGATACCACGCAGGAGCATTATCAGAGCCTCAAAGCGCTCGGAAGGTCCGTGGAGAACTGGAACGACTGGCTTGTTTACTTGACGGTTGGTAAAATTGACGCATAGGCAATGGGAACTCTCGCAGACCAATGATGAAGTGGCAACTCGATGCGATTGATTCTCATCATCACACAACAGCTGTTAGTTTCAAATCATATGAGCAAACGAAAGGTAAACCAAAGTCAGGCGTAGGCTCCGTGTGTACAGTAAAACAAGTGGAGCAAAGCAACTGACGTGCATCAGGAAAGTACCATTCTGATACATGCGCCTACTGCTTAGCGAAACACAAAATTTACAGCTGTGACAAATTTCGGTGTCTCGATATCACCAGAAGAACTTCGGTAGTTCACAAAAAGAACTCATGCACCAACTGCCATTCAACTGGACATGATCATCATAAATGCCGCAGTTCTAGTGCATGCCGCATGTGTCAGATGCGCTACTACACGCTTTTACACCAAGAAATAGTGTCGACATCATTGGCTGCACCCAGCGCAAGTAGTCGATTTACGCAGCCAAATTTTGCACACACTGATCACCAAGTTCTTCTTGGCACCGCAATCGTCAAAATCGTTGACCAATATGGGAGATATCAACCCGCAAGACTTCATTTTGATAATGGGTCGCATCTTAGGTTCATCACTGAGAGTTTTCTACAACGCTTAAAGCTAAAAATATCTTCGGCTTCAACTGCGATCGAAGGAATAGGCGGTGAGGCAGCTGGAATCTCCAGGAGTGAAGTTCAACTCACATTATCATCATTTGACAAACGCTTTTTGACGACGATACGTGCTCATATCTTGCCAGAGATAACCAACGTGTTACCATCGGTTCAACTGCGCCAAACTGATAGGCCACATATCAAGCGCCTCAATTTGGCAGATCCGCATTTCTACACACCGGCTGCAGTTGATATTCTTTTAGGGTCGGACGAGTTAGGACAGGCTTGGTTATGGGCCCCATCGGTACTCCTTTAGCATAGCAATCCACACTTGGGTGGGTTCTCTTTGGAAAAATCATGGACTCAAAGCGCGCATTGACTTCTTCTTTTGCGGTGTGTATGTACACCGATAGTGCATTCACAAAAGCTGTCTCTAAGTTCTGGCAGGTCGAAGCACTACCTACAGTAAAACATTTAACCACCGAGGAACAGTTGTGTGAGAAATACTTCGAAGACACTTATTACCGTCAAGAGGATAACAGGTAAGTAGTAAAACTTCCGTTTATGCCTGACTGTACCCTCGGAGATTCTCGCCGTGCTGCTGTACGCTCCCTTTTCCGAGGGGAATCACTCTTCGCTGAGGATGATTTCCTATGAATTCAATACAAGGATTTTATTCCCGAGTTTATCCAGCTGGGTCACATGGAAAGGTGAGTCAACTCCCAGTTTTAGGAAAGCACTATTATATGCCACACCGTGCTGTCACAACAAGCACAACAACAAAATTCAGAGTTGTGTTTAACGCCTCCTGCCGCACTACAATGACACTCAGATGATCGGCCCGCAACTCCGAGATGATCTTTTCGTCGCGTTGATCCGATTAAGAACGTATCGTTTCGCTATGAGCGCAGACGTGGCGAAAACGTATCGACAAGTACGATTCAATGATGAAAAAATCGATTACCAACGCATTGTCTGGCGTGACTCACCGGAGGATGACATCGAGGATTATTGAATTCTTACCGTAACATATGGCGCTGCTTCATCTTCTCATCTAGCAGTCAAGGCCGTCCAACAATGTGAATTAGAAGAAGGAAGATACTACCCTGAAGCAATAGAAGCCATTCTGCAACACTTCTACATGGACTACTTGCTGACGGGCTGTTTCGAAGAAGATGATTATCCTCACCTCCAAGGTGAGGTTATCCCAAGTGTTGTGCAGATGAGGTTTCGTTCTTCGCAAATGGTCCACGAACTCTCCTCTTGTTATCAGCGTCATACCAGAGGAACAATCTGAAATCTTACGGTCATTGGACTTCTCGGAAGTGGACAGCGTACCAACACTTGGGTTACAATAAGAACCATGCTCGGATAACTCATCGTTCACAATGCAGGTCCATAAAGTAGATGCAAATGTCCTTACTAAATGATTACTTCTTTCAGACGCATCTTAGCTGTTCGACCCTCTGGGCTTGGTTTCTCCTACTACAATCATCGCCAAGATGCTTTACCAACGCCTCTGGAAACCGATGGTTGATTGGGATGAAACTGTTCCAGACGACGTCAAACATCAGTGGCTCAATAATAGGGACCTCATCACCTGTCACGCAGCAATCAAGGTAGCGAGGTGGGTCGATATCAGAATACCTAACGTCATAGTGGACCTGCATGGCTTTGCCGATATGTCACATAACGCTTATGCCGCTGTTGTTTACGCACGAACTACTTCTCCTGACGGTAACATATCCGTTCATCTTCTTACGCAAAAACAAGAGTCGACCCACTTAAGTCCCAAGTTAACAACAAGGTCTATCCCACGTTTGGAGCTGTGTGGCGCTGCGTTATTATTCCAACTAATCCAACAAAATAAACCATTTTTGGAGCCCTACATACGACACGTGTTTGGTTGGACGGATTTGAGTGTGGCTCTTGCATCGATACGGCAACACCCCGGCAAGTGGTGTACTTTCGTCGTCAATGGTGTGGCGCAGATACAAGAGATTTTACCCTCTGAAAATTGGTTTCACGCGTAATCGGTGCAAATCCAGCGGACTCTGCCACACGGGTTTTACTACCGCAACACTTGGCAGCACAAACTCTCTGGTGGAATGGTTCACCTTGGCTACAACAACATCAATCGGCATGGATTCCACAACAAGTTTTTACCACCGACATAGATCAGCGTTCCGTTTCCATTTACACAGTGAACACGTCGCAAACACTCCAATCGATTTGCGATCTCTTCGACCGGTACTCGTCTTTGAGGATACTAAAGCGTGTCACTGCTTATATACTTCGATTCGTAAATAACGCTATGCTCGCTGTGAGTATACCCAAGAACACAAGCATTGGATCAAGTGGCTACCGTAGGGACATGACCTTATAACTTTTCGAATTGGGCGAAGCATTTTTCATATGGTGATTTTGGGTTGTTAGCGCTCGATAAATACTTTAAAAACTATTTAGACTGTGTGTAAAATGCCGCAGGCACTCGCGCGTCCTAAAACGGCAGCTGATGGGCGATTTGCCGATGCCTCGTGTGGTGTCATGTACACCTTTTGCGCGAAGCGGTGTGGATTTTGCTGGCCCTGTTTAACTTCGTCTTTCTAAAGGATGTGCTACAAAGGCAGTGAAGGGATATATTTCTGTTTTTATTTGCATGGCAACTGGCGCTATGCATTTAGAGCTTGTTGGAGATTTATCATCGACAACATATATCGCTGTATTCAAGAGATTTTCATCCCGTCGCGGACATTGTAAACAATTATTCAGCGATAATGACATCAATTTTGTTGGTGCTGAAAAAAAACTCAACCACTTTTTATCGCATGCAGTCAAGGACGAAAAGCTAACCAAATATCTGACTTGGCATTTAAACCCGTCATCCGTTCCGCATATGGGTAGATACTGGGAGGCTGCTGTGAAGAAGATGAAATTCCATTTATAGCGAACGTTAGAAGAAAATTTGTTAACCTTTGAGGAGTTTTCGACAGAAATTGAGGCATGCATCCATTCAAGAACTCTTTGCTCTTACTTCTCCGACTACTAAGGAGATCCTTAGTAGTTCTGATCATCCGAATCCTTCTCTACGGCGCTGAAGCATGGACAGAGAGGAAAAACCTTCGGTCACGTTTGCGTTGACGGGCTAGAGAGACAAGAATACAACCAAGAACACTATACGAGCTGTACAGCGACATGCCCCTGACCAAAAAATCCGCATTGGACGTTTAAGATGGCTAGGACATGTAGAACAAATGGACACCAATACTCCGGCTCGCAGAGTTTTCGATTCCCAGTAAGACGTCTGACGTAGTAGAGGAAGACCTCGCTATAAATGGCGCGCACGTGTAGAAACCGACCTCAACCAACTTGAAGTGCAGTCAACTGGTAGCAGTCAGTTATCTGAGGACCGGGTTAATTGGAGAGGTTTGTTGGTTTAGGCCCAGGTTCATTCCATCACATCATATTTCCTGTATGGTCGTTTGCCTGATCGACAATTAGCCCGGTCGCTAGGTAACTGCCTCCACCTGCAGACTTTAAGTTGGTTGAGACCTTTTTCTACCAGTATGGTCCACTTCCTCTACTACATCTGATTTAATTTCTTACGAGCTATCGTTGTTAGAGTTATTGGCGGACCCGTGGTAATAAAGCCCCTTCCTCAAAGTTGCATCCGACAATGGTGATGGTCTCTCCAATTATTCGTCCTGTCCTGGCCTCAAACTACACTGATAAACCTCGATCAGGTTCATATCTAACTCTGGAATATCTGGATATGATATTGTACGCGATACTTAGGAGATTCATGCCTTGGTAGTTAGCGCAATTTAGGGGGCCTCCATTATGATGGACTGACGAATAAAGTGGCGTAGGCTTGATCGAATATGCTCTCTATTCTGATCTTTTACCAAATAGTTGTCAAAACTTAGTGTGGCATAAAAACATCAATTAACACCTATATTTGCCTTTCAACATATAAGTCATTTGGATTGTCAAATATGATTTAATGGAATAATTACCACGCCACAGATGATGCATGAATGTTAACCGAGCACGCCAGGGAAATTGTACTGTCACGCTTCACATGAACTTCTGTTGAACCCAGAATCTTGGCGCGAGCAGCTGCAATGATAATTAAAAAAAGTTTTCTTTTGGTTTTAAAACACAATTTTCAATAAGTTATTAAAAGTAAGAAGATAATAATATTATGTAGGCTAATTTATCATCTGATGATATTCTTTTGGCGTCACTGTTACGCATATAATAAACATAATGCTTGCGATCATATTTGAACGCATACTGCATACATCATCGCCAAACCGATCGAACCATCTTACCGAACTACTTCCAGTCTATTTACATTTTTATGACCTAAGAGTAGAATCATGTCTGAGAAGTGGTCTTCGTTTTTTGGAATCAGCAACAGTACTTGTTCTTTAAGACTTGCTGCGTACATTGGAACTCCAAACAATCGGTTCTAAGGTAGAATTAAAGCTTCGTCTACAGGAAGGAATCAAAGACTGTAACGATGTTGAACTCAGGAAGATCAAAGTTATACAACATACACTGCGCGTCATCATGTTAGCACAGCTTCATCAGCCTAATACGATTGCTTCTGATTTTGTTGTTGTTAACTTGCAGTTACTTTTTTGTTTTCTATTTTTCTCATCTTTGTATGTAAAGGGTGATCCATTTCGAGGTTCCCTAATTTTTTAAAGAAAAAAAAACAGAAAATTAAAATTTAGTGGAGAATGTTTATTATCATTTGAAAGAACATTCTTTGGCATTTATTTTTTGAAGATTATGTCTATCAAATGTTGGCCGTTGCTACGTCGCAGATGGTCCATCCGTTGAGTCCAATTTTCGATCACTCGTTCGAGCATTTCGACTGGTAACTGGCGAATGACACGCGTGATGTTTTCCTCCAAGGCCTGAATCGAAGCGGGTTTGTCGGTATAAGCTTTTGACTTTACATATCCCCACAGGAAAAAGTCTAACGGTGTGATATCACACGATCTTGGTGGCCAATCGACCGGCCCAAAACGTGAAATTATGTGCTCACCGAAATGTTCTCTCAATAAGTCCATTGATTGATGCGATGTGTGGGAAGTGGCGCCGTCTTGCTGTAACCAAATGTCGCCGAGATCACGAGCTTCAATTTCAGTCATCAAATAGTCGGTTATCATGGCACGATAACGGTCGCCATTGACGGTTACGTTCGCACCGGCATAATTTTTAAAGAAATATGGACCGAGGATTCCACCGGCCCACAAACCACACCAAACCGTTGTTTTTTCTGGATAAAGTGGCAGTTCTTCAATCTCTTCAGGCTGCTCTTCGTCCCAAATGCGGCAATTTTGTTTGTTTACATACCCATTGAGCCAGAAATGGGCCTCATCGCAAAACAAAATTTGCCTCGAAAACGTCGGATCTTCTTGGAACTTTTCAAGAGCCCATAGAGCGAAGCGATGTCGCTTGGGAAGGTCGAGCGGCTTCAGTTGGTGCACAAGCTGTATTTTGTACGCTTTCAATTTAAGATCTTGACGTAAAATGCGCCAAGTCGTTCCATACGTCAGTCCGAGTTGCTGCGAACGGCGCCGAATCGACTCTTTACGGTCTTCGTGTACACTCTCAGCTACGGCCGCTATATTTTCTTCACAGCGTGCTGGACATGGTCTATTCGGTCGAATATTATCCAATAATGAATGCTGGGTCTCAAAATGGGTGATGGTGTTGCGAAGAGTACGCTCAGTAGGCCTATTATGTTGACCATAAGTTGAGCGAAGTGCACGAAACACATTCCTCACAGAACGTGAATTTTCATAACAAAGTTGAACAATTTGTAAACGTTGTTCACGCGTAAGTCTTTCCATTATGAAATGCCAAACAATACTAAACAAAAAATAACAATAGCATGACACGACTCACACGTGATCTGTCAAAAAAGGCTATTGAAAAAAGTATCTCTACTTGGATCACCCGTTACTATCATTGGCAAAGAGAACATGCACTAACAATGAACCGTTAGATGGTTTTTGCTATTTTCTTTTAGTTTTAATGGAAATATGAGCTTAATTTTTGCGTCATCAGGTTAGCACATGCACCTTGTCTTTCTTTTATCTTCGGAATTTGAACACGAATTGGCACCAAATTTTATTTACTGCTCAAGTGATCTATTTGTTTTAATATGGGTAAAGGAAAAATGCTATCGGTTGAAGAGTAAGCAAAAATCGAAGCTTATAAAGAGCTCAGGCTTTCAATAAGTGAAATATTAAAAATAAGTTGGCAGAAGTCGAAAAGTGATATATACAATTTTTTACGTAATAAGTCGGGATATGGTCGAAATAATAAAGGCGGTAATAATAAAGTGATTTCTGATGCTGACAAGAGAGAGCAATTTTGAGAAACGCATCCAACTCTCATGAATCTACCGCAAAGATCAGGGCAAATGTTGGTGTTAAAGCGAGCTTATCTACTGTTCAAAGGGTGCTAAGGAATGCTCCACAATTGAAAAGATTAAAACTGAAGAAAAAAACACCACTTAACGATGCTCGAAAAAAAAATGCGATTAAATTTCGCACGAGAGCACATGGCCTGGAAATCTGATTGGCAGTATGTTGTCTTTTCGGATGAAAAGAAATTTAATTTGGAAGGACCCGATGGATACAACTATTGTTTCCATGATCTTCGGAAGGAGGAACATCAGTTGGATCGACTTCATAGTTGTGTGGGCAGTGTGATGGTGTGGGGAGCTATCTCCTACTATGGTACGTGCGAGCTGCAATTTTTGAACACAAATATGAATGCAAACACTTATAAAAACGTACTGGAAACTGCTTTTCCCCATTTTAAAAATTTATTTGGAAATGTGCCATGGCGTTTCCAACACGACAATGCTCCGATTCACACTGCCCGGGTGATCAGGTCTTGGATTGAAGCACAAAACGTCGATTTATTGAAGTGGCCGCCTTACTCACCGGACATCAATATAATAGAAAACGTATCGGAATGGCTGGCTCGCAAAGTTTACGAATCTGGCAGGCAATATTCTACCAAAGAGGAATTAATTGAAGGCATTAAAAGCGCTTGGTCAGCCATTTCCTTGAATTACATTGGAAAGTTGTACTTTGAGATGATTCTCAACAAGGGAGGATCGACTCATTATTAAAATTGTAAAAAAAATTTTAAATTAAAGGTTAAAAAAATTTAAAAAAAAGTTATGTGTGCTAACCTGATGACCTAATTTAAATTTTTAATTTTTCAGTTGATTTCGAATAAAAATTGACAAATAGAGGAACACTAACTTTTGTTTTATTTAGTTGAAAATTGATTTGTTAATAATCGCTAGAATTTTTAGAATTTTAGCTTTCTTACTTTTATTAGAAATGAGCGAAAACTATTAAAAGCAGGGGTATGCTAACCTGATGACGCGCAGTGTATATGAACCACCTACTGACGATGAAGAAAACAACGATGACCGCCGCTCAGAGGAGTAAATTCTCGACGAGGAACTGAACAAAGTTCGCAGCATTTGCAAGAATAAAGAAGAAATCAATCGCAGGGTTAAAAAAAAAAACTTATTTACGATCTCCAAATAGAGGACGTAAAAATCAGCACTAAAGCGACTGTGGCTTGTAACTACAAAGACATTGAAGACTCAATACCGTCAATTAGTGGAGACGATAATTTTTCTGTGAAGTGCGGGCTTGAGCAGTTTGAAGAATACTCAGAAATCCTTGGTCTGGACGATCGGACAAAATATTTTTTATGGGAAAAAGCTTCTCACAGGTACCACAAAAATGTATGTTACAACTGTTGTATTGAAAATTTGGTCAGAACCAAAATATGCTTTAAAGAAAGAATTTTTAAAAGTAGTGACGAGAGCAGACATTTATCGTGACCTTCAAAACAGAGGAAAGCATTATGACGAGAATATGCAGCAATATGTACTCTCTATGCAAGAAATTGCATCTCAAAGTCATGTCGAGGATGAGGATCTAATGCAATTTATAATAAAGGGAATTACAGACACCGAAAAACAGGAGACCCTCTAAACTGCGCCAACTACAGAGGCATAAGCCTCCTCAACATCGCATACAAAATTCTATCTGCCGTAGTATGTGAACGCCTGAAACCGTTTTCCAACAACCTGATCGGCCCTTATAAGTGTGGTTTTAGGCCAGGAAAGTCCACAACCGATCAAATCTTCACACTTCGGCAGATCCTGGAAATAACCCAAGAAGTCCAAATCGATACCCACCACCTATTCATCGATTTCAAAGCCGCATACGACAGCATTTATAGAGACGAACTATACAGAGCCATGTCTGGTTTTGGTATACCGCCGAAACTTGTCCGTTTGTGTAGGATGCCGATGGAGAATTCTCGCTGCTCCATCAGGATCGGAAACGACCTCACCGACACATTCGATACCAAAAAAGGATTTAGGCAAGGCGATGCGCTGTCATGTGACTTCTTCAATCTGATTCTTGAGAGGATTGTGCAAAACTCACGAGCCAAAACCAGAGGCACAATTTTCGATTAATCGGTGCAAGAACTAGCTAACGCCGATGATATTGACATCATTGGCGGGACTCAACGTGATGTCATAGCGACGTTTGCTAGTACAGAGAAGGAAGCGGCAAAAATTGGTTTAGCAGTAAATCAGGGCAAGACGAAGTATATGCTGTCAACACAAAAGGACACACAACATCGACGAATTGGACAGAACGTCACCGCTAAAAGATATAACTTTGAGGTAGTACGGGACTTTGTCTATCTCGGCTCCGCTATTAACTCTGACAACGACAACTCGGCAGAAATTGAACGAAGAATTACTCATGCCAACCGCTGTTTCTTTGAGCTTAGAAGGCGTTTCAGTAGGAAAGCCCTCACTTGAACTACTAGATATTATATAAGACCCTGATCATCCCAGTCCTGCTCTACGGCGCTGAAGCATGGACCGTTTCAAAAGCGGAAGAAGAAATACTTGGTCGATTTGAGAGGAAAATTCTTCGAAAAATCTTCGGTCCCGTTTGCGTTGACGGTCTATGGAGACGCAGATTCAACCAAGAACTATACGAGCTGTACAGCGACATCCAACTGGTCAATTGTTATCAATTGTTATGTTATCGCTGTTGGACTCTGAGAGTACCATCAGTTTTATTCAGGTGCGATATCTACCGCCATTTATGATATCACAATTGGGTACGGAGAGCCATCGGTACTGTGGAGTAAACAATAGCCCTCTGGATATCTTAGGAAGTATTAGTAGTCATCATTTTCGATGAAAATTCTTTTATACATTTGCAAATTTTAGTAGTTAAAGTTTATTCAACGAATTATCCCGCAATATTAGGTAGAGATTTTTTTTTGCAAAAATTTGGTTTACTTACTTACTTAAGTGGCGCTACAGTCCGGAATGAACCTGGGCCTCAACCAACATGCCTCTCCCATTAGCCCGGTCCTTAGCTAACTGCCTACAGTAGCGCCGTCCAAGTTGGTTGAGGTCGGTTTCTACTTGTGCGCGCCACTTAAAACGAGGACTTCTTCTACTGCGTCCGTGGTCTGACTGGGAGTCGAAGACTCTGCGAGCCGGAGTATTGGTGTTCATTCGCTCTACATGTCCAAGCCATCTTAAACGTCCAATGCGGAGTTTTTTGACCACCGGCATGTCGCTGCACAGCTCGTTAAGTCTTGGTTGAAGCTTCGTCTCCATAGCTCGTGAACGCAAACGGGACCGAAGATTTTTCGAAGAATTTTCTTCTCAAATCGACCAAGTATTTCTTCATCAGCTTTGGAGATAGTCAATGCTTCAAGCAGAACTGGGATGACCGGGTCTTGTATAGGATCTCCTTAGTAGTTCGAGTGAGGTCTTTACTATTAATAGCTTTCTTAGCCCGGAGAAACAGCAGTTGGCAAGAGTAATTCTTCGTTTAATTTCTGACGAGATGTTGTCAGAGTTAGTAGCAGAGCTGAGATAGACAAAGTCTCATACTACGGTTATATCTGTCAATGGTGACGTTTTGTGAAATTCGTCGATGTTGTGTGTCCTTTCGTGTCTACAGCATATACTTTGTCTTGCCCTCATTTACTTCTAAACTCATTTTTGCGGCTTCCTTCTCTATACTTGCAAACGTGGCTATGACATCACGTTGGGTCCTACCAATGATGTCGATATCAGATTTTTGGAAAATTGTGCCTCTGGTGTTGGCTCGTGAGTTTTGCACAATCCACTCAAGAATCAGATTGAAGAAGTCACGTGACAGCGCATCGCCTTGCGCTTTTTTGGTATCGAATGTGTCGGTGAGGCCGTTTCTAAGCCTGATGGAACAGCGAGAATTCTCCATCGTCATCCTAAACAAACGGACGAATTTCGGCGGTATACCAAAACTAGACATGGCTCTGTATAGTTCGGCTCTATAAATTCTGTCGTATGCGGCTTTGAAATCGATGAATAGGTGTTGGGTATCGGTTTGGACTTCTTGCGTTTTTTCCAGGATTTGCCGAAGTGTGAAGATTTGATCGGTTTTGGACTTTCCTGGCCTAAAAGCACACTGATAAGGGCCGATCAGGTTGTTGGTAAACGGTTTCAGGCGTTCACATATTAAGGCAGATAGGATTTTGTAGGCGATGTTGAGGAGAATTATGCTTCTGTGGATCGCGAAAACGATGGTGTGGTTCCCTTCTTCAGGCATACTTTCTTCCGACCAGATTTGGCTTATGAGTTGGTGTATGTTTCTTACCAACCCATCTCCGCCGGCTTAATAAAGCTTAGCGGGAAGTCTTTCATTTCCGGCAGCCTTATTAAGCTTGAGTTTAGATATTGCTATCCTCACTTCACTCAAGTCGGGTGGTTGACAGTTTTCGCTGTCGTTGCCAATATTGAATGCTTTGTCCTGCCTGACAGCGGAATGTTGTTCGTCATCGCCGTTTAACAGTCTGCAGAAGTGGTTCTTATATCCTCAGCATCGACTGTTGTCGGAAAACATAGGCTAAACGACAAAACTTCTGCTAACGGACTTAGGCTAACTGACTTCGCTACTGAATGGAGTGCCACTATTGCCAGCACACGGTTTCCTCACCTCAATATCCATAAGCGGACATGGCGGTCTCCAGATCAACGAACGTTCAACCAAATTGATCACATAGCGATAGACAAGAGGCACGCATCCAGTATTTTGGATGTCCGAACATTGCGAGGAGCTAACATCGACTCGGACCACTACCTTTTTTCAGCCAAGGTAAGAATGCGGATATTCACCACCCCACAGCAATCCAGAAATACTGTGAAAAAAATGTACAGTCGAAAGACTGCAGTCGGAAGAGCCCGCCAAGACCTTCGCTCAACGCGTATCCCTAAACCTATCGATTAGCAACATACCACCAGCATCGAATGTTGAAGAACAATGTTAACGATGCCAACAGGCCATTAGATCAGCCACAACTGATGTGCTAGAAGCCCCTGGTTTGATGAGGAATGCCGATAGATGCTCGTGGCCAAGAACGAGCCCTACAAGGCTAAGCTGCAGGTGAAGACAAGAGCTGCCATTGAGCTCTATAGGCAGAGAAGAAGGGAAGAAGACCGGCTTTTCAGAAAGAAGAAAAAAGAGCAAGAAAAGCGCGCGATCGAGGATATAGAGAGGTGCCACTCCAGGAACGATGTTCGCAAGTTTTCCGAAAGTGTAAAACGTCAAAGCCAAGGATACAAGGCTCGAACAAAATCCTGTCGAGATGAAGAAGGAAATATGGAAGTTGAGACACAGTCGTTGTTGAGGATACTGAAGAACCACTTCTGCAGACTGGTAACCGGCGATGACGACCAACATTCCAGTGTTTGACAGAACGAAGCAGTCAATATTGGCAACGACAGATAGGGGAGGTTAATTGGTTTCGTCAAAGCGCCATGAATTTTAACAAAAGTTAATACAACTATCGCAATAACTACGACGAATTCAATCCATAAATTGAATATATCTTTTACCCTGCAAATGTGTCCCACAAGGAACTAAAAATCTATATAAAACAAGGGTACACGCGCATAACCCCCGAACACCTCGTCAACAAACAACCATCGGCACCAAGTCTTACTTACTATCAAGCACCTACTTAGATATGCAAGTCTTACAGACCTATTTCGCTTCTTCCAATAATGTCAAAAGCATATTACTAGGTCGCTTACACCCCGTTATTGATAAGAAACGCCTTTTACCTGACCATCAAATTGGGTTTAGAAGTAAACATTCGAATGTGGACCAAGTTCATCGATTTACTGATGTAATTGCGAATGCTTTCGAAGAAAAGAAAATTTGCTCAGCCGTATTTCTTGATGTGTCGCAAGCTTTCGACAAGGTCTGACATGGAGGCCTTCAATTCAAGCGAAGACAAGTTAAGTCTGAAAAATTATATAAAATCCTCGTGTCGTATCTTGAGCATGGACTCCTCCGTGTGAAACTTGGAAACGAATATTCGGATTTCAAAGAAATATCGGCAGGAGTACCTCAAGGAAGCGTCCTTGGACCACTCTTGTACCTCCTATTTACACGTGGTATCCCACAAACATACGATACAACAGTTGCCACGTTTGCTGACGATACAGCCATAGTGGCAGTTGGCACAACAATTGAGGAAACAAATAGGAAATTACAAAACGCTCTGAACGAGGTTAATGAATGGACAAAATCCTGGCGGATTGCACTTAACGAGAGCAAATCGATTCATGTAGATTTTTCGTATAAGCGGACAAACAATTTGCCAGTATTTCTCAATATGGTTCGAGTCCCTTTTGCAAATGATGCGAAATATCTCGGATTGACACTCGATGCAAAATTAAAATAAAAGTCTCATGTAAAAAAAATTCGAAGAACTTAAAAATAAAAGCAGAGAACTGTACAGGTTACTCGGATAATATTCGAAGCTTAACCTTGATAGCAAGCTGCTATTAAACAAGCAAGTGCTAAAGCCGGTCTGGACATATGGAATACAACTATGGGGTTGTACCAGTGAACCGAATCTAAATATTTCACATAATTTTTAAAACAAAATGTTAAGATCATTCATCAATGCGCCGTGGTATATAAGGAATAAAGATTTACGCAGAGATCTGGATATTCCCGCGGTTAAAGATGAAACGAAAAATTTTGCACGCAAACATAAAAAAAAACGTTTATTGCGACACGTTAACACAACGGTCCTCCAAATTCTTGGCGAAACAAATTTACCGCGGCGTCTTCAAAGAACTAAGCCCTTAGATTTGGTCCGGTAATAACGAACCGCGCTATAAATTACGGAAAAAGCAGGAACTCTCAAAGGAAAGTTACCTGGCAAACATTCATTACTCCTGATAAAAAAAAATGCTAGATAAGTCGCATACTTAGTTGCAATGCAAATGCAAAAAGGGCGGTGGTTTTAGTGGGTTAAAGTCTCACACTATCTTGGGCACGAGCTCAACGTGATTACGAGATCATCATCTACGGCACTGAAGCATGGACCGTCTCAAACGCGGATGAAGAAATCCTTGGTCGATTTGAGAGGAAAATTCTTCGAAAAATCTTCGGTCTCGTTTGCTTTGACGGGCTATGGAAACGAAGAACTATACGAGCTGTACAGCGACGTTCCCCTGGTCAAAAAAAAAACTTCGCATTGGTCGTTTTAGATGGCTAGGACATGTAACGGGTGATCCAAGTAGAGATACTTTTTTCAATAGCCTTTTTTGACAGATCACGTGTGAGTCCTGTCATGCTGTCATGTTATTTTTGTTTAGTATTGTTTGGCATTTCATAATGGAAAGACTTACGCGTGAACAACGTTTACAAATTGTTCAACTTTATTATGAAAATTCACGTTCTGTGAGGAATGTGTTTCGTGCACTTCGCTCAACTTATGATCAACATAATCGGCCTACTGAGCGTACTATTCGCAACACCATCCCCCATTTTGAGACCCAGCATTCATTATTGGATAATATTCGACCGAATAGACCACGTCCAGCACGCTGTGAAGAAAATATAGCGGCCGTAGATGAGAGTGTACACGAAGACCGTAGAGAGTCGATTCGGCGCCGTTCGCAGCAACTCGGACTGACGTATGGAACGACTTGGCGCATTTTACATCAAGATCTTAAATTGAAAGCGTACAAAATACAGCTTGTGCAACAACTGAAGCCGCTCGACCTTCCCAAGTGACATCGCTTCGCTCTATGGGCTCTTGAAAAGTTCCAAGAAGATCCGACGTTTTCGAGGCAAATTTTGTTTAGCGATGAGGCCCATTTCTTGCTCAATGGTTATGTAAACAAACAAAATTGCCGCATTTGGGACGAGGAGCAACCTGAAGAGATTGAAGAACTGCCGGTGGAATCATCGGTCCATATTTCTTTAAAAACTATGCCGGTGCAAACGTAACCGTCAATGGCGACCGTTATCGTGCCATGATAACCGACTATTTGATGCCTGAAATTGAAGCTCGTGATCACGGCGACATTTGGTTTCAGCAAGACGGCGCCACTTCCCACACATCGCATCGATCAATGGACTTATTGAGAGAACATTTCGGTGAGCACATAATTTCACGTTTTGGGCCGGTCGATTGGCCACCAAGATCGTGTGATATCACACCGTTAGACATAAACTCAAAAGTTTATGCCGACAAACCAGCTTCGATTCAGGCCTTGGAGGAAAACATCACGCGTGTCATTCGCCAGTTACCAGTCGAAATGCTCGAACGAGTGATCGAAAATTGGAGTCAACGGATGGACCATCTGCGACGTAGCAACGGCCAACATTTGATAGACATAATCTTCAAAAAATAAATGCCAAAGAATGATCTTTCAAACATTCTCCATTCAATTTGAATTTTCTATGTTTTTTCTTTTAAAAAGTAGGGAACCTCGAAATATTTCACCCTTTACAACGAATGGACACCAATACTCCGGCTCGCAGAGTCTTCGATTCCCAGCCAGACGTTGGACACATTAGAAGGAGACCTCGCCTTAAGTGGCGCGCACAAGTAGAAACCGACCTCAAACAACTTGGAGTGCGCAACTGGAGGCAGTTAGCTAAGGACCGGTCTAAATGGAGAGGCATGTTGGTTGAGTAAGTGTTCTGTAATTTCAAATTGTAAGAGTTTTGATAAAAATATTTTTTATTTGTATTTTGTTTTGTTGAAATCATCAATAAAGAGATAAATTATTGCAAAAACCCGCAAAAATATCGAGTCACCGCATAATCCAATTTTTTACCCCAAAATATCCTAGGTATACAGAAAAAATCGCAGGTTTTGTATTTAACTGCGCAATCTGACAAGCCTGGTTCTATACAATTTCAAAGAATAAATTCATACCGATCTCAAACTGTATACTACCGCTGTCTACAAAAAAAAATCAACGATCGTACTTCGTATTTGAATTGCCCAAACCTAGATTCACAAATTTTAGATAATTTATAAGATAATTTACTTTTTGCCGCAACAGGCTCGTTAGTAACCAGGACCGAGCTTTCTCACAACCAATCATGTGTGCGTGTGTACTTCTTTGCGCGATGGTGGGATCTCCTGTTTTATGCCGACTCCGAACGGCGAAGTTGAGATAAGCTTTTCTTGACAATTCATACTACTCGGATGATTTGTCAGAACATCACGAGAGGAGGGCCAGTAAAAAAAATCATTTAGGTGTTGCTTCGGCTGGGAATCGAATCACAGACCTTCTGCGTGGGAGTTCTCGGCCTAACCATCAGCCCCTATAGTTAAAATGTAGGACATATTCAATTTTTTTTTTCAAACGGTTCTAAAACCATCTCTAAATCTATTTCTTAGTTCACTTAATGAAGAAGACCACGACACTCATAGCTCAAGCTACGCATAATGGAATGAATTAATGAATAAACAATTGACATATGATTTAATGTTCAATAAGTTGATTAAAGAGTTAAAAATTATGTAAACTAAGAAAAAAACATTATCCTGACCTTTGACATCATAGTACTTGGGCTCAGAATATTTATCTCTAAGGTCGGCCTCAGCTGGAATTAAAAAAAAAAAAAAGGGAATTGATAAGTTGCTACGCTAATACAAAATCTAGGCATGCCTTTGTTAGTTTTTTTAAAATGTTTACAAATTATTAAATATTTTGAGCCATAGTACCCTTCAAAATTGACGAAATTGTTAAAAAAAAAATATAAAAATAATAATTATAGCAGTCAAATCTTTTGAGGGAAAACGTCATTGCGTTCTGCTTGTCCCATAACCGACATCATTACGAAACTTTTTCGGAAGGCCTTTAATACCGGATGGTTATAGGTTGCATTCCAGTAATAATTTTGCTTTTCGGTCTCGGAGATAACAAATATATACGCAATTATTAATGAGATCGATAAGGGTCTATCAAGGGATATTCAAATCGACAAAACAAGTCCAAAATGGACAACGATATTCCTAGCAATATTAACCTTCGTGTTAATACGAGGGCACCCGGTTATCCATTTGGAATTTGAATCAATAAAAACATAATTTCGCCCATAGGACCACATAATGGCATTTTAAGTACCTTCTTGAAATATAATTCTGCATTGAATGGTGTATTCCATTTAAACTATTTCCGATCTGTAAATTTTCTAAAATACATTTTTCAACTCTAATACGGGTACCCATAATCAGATTGCACTGATTTGTATATGTTTTTCGCGATTGAACATGTTTCAGCACAACTATTTGTGTTACTGCGTTTTATTGTGTTTCGTTTGAAAAGTTAAACGATTTCATCACATTGTATCCAATTGCTGTGGAGTTCATACATTCATTATTTGGTGTAGGTAAATTGGAAATATGAGCAATTCTCAGCGGAAAACTTCGCTAGTAAATAGGTAGGTATATAAGAAATATACACCAATTTGTTCAAAATATAGTTTTGGCTGTGCATAAATGTATCTAAGAAAACACATATGATACTGTTTCAGACGGTCTTACGAACGACAAGAAAAATATATATGCAATTTGCTGGATGAATGCAGTGAATCCGACGCAGACGACATCAGTGACGGTTCTGATGATAATTATGTTCCATCTAACCATCAAGCACATGACGGTGAGTACTCGGACATAGACGACATCGACAATAATGATGTGATTGAACAAGCTGAGAGTTCTGATTCTGATGCTTACGATGACGGTAATAATTATGAACATAGCGAGACTAATGAGGATGACCAAACGGCGCCTGAGATAAGCGATGTGTTACCAGCAAAGCTGATGGGCAGGCAAAACAAAATTTAAGAACGGACCATATGGCTTACGAATCCGCAAAATCAAGCAACCCGAACGCCAAACCATAACATCGTTCGAGGCAGAACTGGGGCTTTTCAATCAACTCAATTGCTGTCGGAATCAAAGCTGTTCAATTTATTTTTCACCACCGATATGTCAACTATTGTAGTTCGTGAAACTAACCGGAAGGCTGTGAGCGTTTATGCTATTATGAAAGCAAATAATCCTTCGCGAGAGCCTAAAGTTTGGAAGCCACTTACAACTCAGGAGCTTAATGGTTATCTTGGAATACTAATAACAGCTGGTGCCCACCCTTCCAATAACGAACATTCTCTAGAGCTCTGGAAGGTTACTGCATTGCCATTATATCGGGCTACAATGAGCATCAATCGATTTTGGGCCATAAATCGATTTATTCGATTTGATAACTATCTGACCCGAATGCATCGACTGATAGACGACAAAGCTGCCCCAATTCGAGATTTATGGGACATAATGAATGCAAGTCTCAACAAGAACTATAGGCGCCATCAGAAAACCTAACAATCGATGAGCAGCTTTTCCCCTACAGAGGTAGAACACAATTCACACAATACATACCATCGAAACCAGCCAAATATGGTATGAAAGTGTGGTTGGCTTGTGATTCAAAGACATTCTATCCTCTAAAAGGGGAAATGTACACCGGAAAACCGAGAAATGGCCCACGTGAAACACAAGTAGGGGAAAAGGTAGTCAAACGGTTAGTTCGTCATTACGAAGGATTCGGCCGTAATATTACAATGGACAACTTTTTCACTACTATGGATCTCGCCGATTATCTATTGAGTAAAAATCTAACGTTGGTTGGAACCTTACGTGCTAATAAAGCTTGCATCCCAAAAGAAATGCTGAAAAATAGATCACGTAGAGTCCAGTCGTCTCTATTTGGGTTCGTGGGTAGTAAGACCATCGTTTCCTATGTTCCGAAAAAAAATAAAGCCGTTATACTTTTATCTACAATGCACCACGACAATGCCAAATCGGATGATAAAAATAAGGCCAACATCATAAAATACTACAATAGTACAAAAGGCGGTGTGGATGTAATGGACAAAATGGTATCACATTATTCTACAAAACGAGCTACTAGACGGTGGCCAGTTGCGATGTTTTATAATATACTCGACGTTTGTGGATTGCCGGCCTACGTTCTTTATAATGAGCACAACAAAGCAGCTGCTATGAAAAAGGATAACCGCCGAAAATTCCTGCAAGATTTGGGAAAGAAGTTGTGCATGCCGAGTATTCTGGAAAGATTCGAAAATCCACTTATACACTGCGTTTCACTTGAATAGCACACACAATTTTTTGTTTCTATTTGCTTATCTACCAAGATTCATTGACTCAACTGTACTTGTTGTTGTACTATTTTGTTCGTCTTCCTATCCACATGCTCATTTCTTTTCACTTGCTTCAAATTCTTTTGCATTTTTTGTTTCACTTGAATAGCACATTTGCGTTTATGTTTTATTTACTTCGTGCAGATCGTCGGGAAATTAAAGTAAAACAATATTTTGAATATTAAGAATATATTTTAGTAATATTCTTACATAATGGGTCGTGGTAAAGCCTTAACAAACGATGAACAAATTAAAATAAAAACTTATCGAGAATGTGACCTCTCTGTGTCTGAAATAGCAAAAAAAAAATTTGAAAGAAGTAGAAAAGTCGTATGTAATTTTAGCTTTAGCTAGCTTTTAGCTCAAATTATGGAAAAAATATGAAAGGTCGTGTAAATAGTGTACTTTCCGCGGCAGATAAGCGATCTATATTGCGCGAGTCTCCAATTCACATAACTCTATTGACAAAATACGAGCAAAAGCTGGAGTAAATGCAAGTAAAACTACTGTGTGGAGGGTGATTTCAAAAGCCAAACATCTTAAGCACCTAAAATTGAAGAAAAAACCACCACTTACCCCTCTACGTAAAGAAGCTCGGCTTAGTTTCTGTAGAAACTATATGCCATGGAACAGAGAGTGGCAGCGCGTTGTGTTCTCTGATGGAAAAAAAATTTAATTTCGAGGGCCCTGACGGGTATAATTATTACTTTCAAGATTTAAGAAAGGAGACCCATCAATTGGAGCGTCTACACAGCAGAGTCGGAGGGGTTATGGTCTGGGGAGCCATATCCTATTTTGGTACATGCGAGCTCCAATTTTTGACTCCCAAGATGAACGCGCAATCATACAAAGGAGTTCTGGAAAAGGCTTTTCCCCCACTAGAAAGTCTTTTCGGAAATTTGTCGTGGACTTTCCAACAGGACAATGCCCCAATTCATACAGCCCGTGTTGTCAAATCATGGATCGAGTCAAAAAGATGAACGCGCAATCATACAAAGGAGTTCTGGAAAAGGCTTTTCCCCCACTAGAAAGTCTTTTCGGAAATTTGTCGTGGACTTTCCAACAGGAAAATGCCCCAATTCATACAGCCCGTGTTGTCAAATCATGGATCGAGTCAAAAAGATGAACGCGCAATCATACAAAGGAGTTCTGGAAAAGGCTTTTCCCCCACTAGAAAGT
Source organism: Rhingia rostrata (assembly GCA_949824845.1). Lineage (NCBI taxonomy): Eukaryota > Metazoa > Arthropoda > Insecta > Diptera > Syrphidae > Rhingia > Rhingia rostrata. Next base: position 10,524,602 of record OX463759.1, read on the forward strand.
CTTTTCGGAAATTTGTCGTGGACTTTCCAACAGGACAATGCCCCAATTCATACAGCCCGTGTTGTCAAATCATGGATCGAGTCAAAAATGTCAATCTCTTAAACTGGCCTCCATACTCGCCGGACCTTAACATTATCGAAAATGTTTGGGGGTGGTTGGCCAGAAAAGTTTATGAATCGGGAAGACAGTTTTCTACCAAGGCTGAGCTAATTCAGGCTATTCAGGTAGCATGGGCTTTAGTTTCGCTTGACTATATTAAAAAGCTTTATGATTCCTTACCAAATAGGATTTATGAAGTTATTCTAAACAAGGGAGGTTCTACCCATTATTGAATTAATTAATACTTTGTATAATTAACCCAATAAAAGTTGTTTAAGATCAATAAAATAATATTTACTATAGTTTAAAACAAAGTGTGCTATTCAAATGAAACAAAATGTAAGCACTATTTTTAGGTTATTTAGTATTTAAGCCCTGTAACTTGAAAAATGCTCATAAATTTTAGTTTCGATATTGCTAATAAAAACCGAATACTTTAAATATAAATTCAAGCCATAAAATATACTCTTTACTTTCATTTGTTTAATAGCTATTATGAAATTAAATTAGCCTTGCCAAGTGTGCTATTTAAGTGAAACGGAGTGTATACCGGAATTTCAACACCAGAAATGGCATTGAAGCTATGCTTGGTGAGAACATACGTTCACGTAACTCAAATGATCCATCAACATCACGAATAATACCAAGGGGCCCCGATGGACGTCTCAAAATACAAGGATCGTGCCATGTTTGCTCTGAGCAACGCATGCCCAGGCGAAAAACTAGAAAATGCTGCAACTTCTGTCAAAAACCTATATGTGACCAGCATAATTTAACTATTAGTAAATGTCATTCTTGCAATAATTGAAATATAGACTCTAAACTGAATTAAATTTACTCTTGGCTACTTTTTTATTACTTTTTCAACATAATTTTAAAACATATGAGGGGGCAGTTTAAAACAGTAAAAGTTTTTAGAAATTTTTGGGATACTAGCATTTACCGCGATGAGAACGTGATAATTAAAATCATTTACAAGACAGTCAACGTCTTCCTTAGTTAAAATGTCGGCAATGTTTAGGGTGATATTACTAAGTTTTGATTTAATCTCTGAACGAAAACGTGTCCAGTTAGCATTTTTTAAATCCTGGACAAAAAAAAATGCTAACTGGACCTATTTAAACTAATTTACGAACAATAAAAAAAAATATGTGTTTCAAATTTCTTATTTTTTTTAAACCCACTTTCTGCACTTCAGACGTTTCTCGCTTAGGCCGTTTTGACGCCAAGTGCCTCATTTTGAAGTGATGCTATATATTTACAAAATAGAACCTGATGAAACAACAAAATGTTTATATATAGTTTAATCAAAATTGTATTTGATTGAGTAAAATGAGGTTATGTATAATTTGGCTAAATGATCAAAAAATCGTGGATACGAAGTTTGAAGAAAATCGGTCAAGCCGATTCTAGTGCAGAGACCGTTAGGGACAGAAGGAAGGAATTAAAAATTGATCTCAAGATCGAAAATGTTTACGAAAAAAAAATCGTTTCCCTTTGTAAAAGAAAGTTAAAATATAATAATCCAGCACGATCAGCCAAAGACCAATTTTTCGTTTACAGTGCATCATCTGTGTGACTTTTAATCTTAGCTTTGTCTCAACGTAGACCAATGACATGTTTTTTTTTACATCAATTATTACCAGGACAAATAGATGCTCCTGATTTTTTAAGAGCTATTGGTTTTAATACCCAGGGAGGTTCCTAGTTTAAATATTTTACATGTACTGGTTAAATCTTGAATGTGAACCACACGTAAACGTCAAGTTTTTTTCTGCATTTCATTTGACATTTCTCAAGTTCAGACTAACTCAATTTGAACTATGGAAAGATATACAATCGAGTAAAGCTTTAAAGTCATTCAGGCTTATTATGAAAATGGGCGTTCAAATCAAAATGCATTTCGTGTACTTCGTGATTTTTTCGGTCAATTCGATCGTTGAAATGTGCGTAGAATCGGAAAATTCGTGCAAAATTTTGACCAGACCGGGTCAGTAGGAGATGTGAAAACACCAGTGCATGCTCGTACAGCTGGTACTGCAGAAAATATTGCTGCTGTTCGCGATAGTGTGGCTGAAGAGCCGTCCACCTCAAATCGTCGTCGTGCTCAACAAATGCACCTCTCACGATCGTCGTCGTCGATCATCTCACGATGAACATTATAAAGACATGCATTAACACGCTTTCAAGGTGCCATTGACTCAAGGACTAAAGCCTCTTGACCATTTAAGTATCGTCAATGATCAGACTGGTGACAAGAAATAGAAACATTGGATGATGAATTTTCGAAGAAAATCATCTTCAGTGAGGATGGACAGTTTCAGCACAGTGGATTCCTCAATAAGCAGAATTGCCACATTCGGGCGAATGATAATCCTAGTGTGATTGTCGAAAAAGCAATGCAGCCACAAAGAGTGACTGTTTGGTGCGGTTTATGGGCTGGCCGCATCATCGGGCCGTATTTCTTCCAGAATTAGGCCGGTCAAGAAGTTACTGTGGTGTTCACTATCGATGATAACGAACTTTTTATGGCCCGAATTTGAAGATATGGATGTGTTCGATTTGTGGTTTGAACACGACGGTGCCACTAACCACACTAGTACGGAAACAATGGATCTTTTGCGCGACGAATTCAATGGCCGTGTTATTTCACGTGTTGGCGATGTCAATTGCCCGCCAAGATCATGTGATTTGACACCGTTGGACTTCTTTCTTTGGGGTTATTTGAAAAACTAGGTGTACGTTGATAAGCCAGCAACAATTCAAGACCTAAAGGATGAGATAATTCGGCACATTAACGGAATTTCGTATTGACACGAAGGTTAAACCCTTAGGGCAAAAAAAGTGAAGGCCAAGAAGAAGCGATGGTATACGATCCTACAATTAAGGCACTACTGCCAAAGCAAATACAATGACAAACGGAGGATGACAAAAATAGTGACCTGAAAAAGTAAGTATTTGGATCCAGATTGTTCATAAAAAACAAAAATAGGTCTGACGACATAAGGGAACCCATTTCCAAAAATAGCATCAAGGTCAAATTTAACAACATCGGCCTAACAACAATTCTTAAGGTTAAAAAAAATTGCCATTGAGCTAAATAGTCAAAGGAGTTAAAAAGGAAGAAAGAAATAACGGGTGATCGTAGGTATAGAGAAGTGCCACTCCAATACTGATGTTCGGGACACTTAACCGATATGTAGAACATCTTGCATTATTGCTAAGAACTCCTTAAATATATTTCTACGCTCTAATTACAGCAATCAGGATAATTTCGCAGCGAATAATGAAACAAAAGTCAGCAATTATCTCGGCAATTATTGGCTGGTCTCGGCATACTTGGCTCACGAGCGTGTGGGACCTATACCTCTGGGCAACCGAAGGAACCTGGTTGCGGAAGCAGAGAGGCGCAAAACTAACATCATCATTGGATGTGATGCCAATGCTCATCATAGAATTTGGGGCTCCATCATCAACGAACGAGGTGAGTTACTCTGTGATTGTATTTTAGAAACAAACCTCCACCTCTGAAACTCGGGCTCAGTCGCCACCAGACAAGAAGTGCTGGGTCGCGAGTCGCTGTTGGCATGCTGGTTCCAGCTTTCTGCTCGTCGGCGTCGGCGTAGGACCTTGACTCAGACACGTCACAAAAATCATGTCTGTCTTGTGGCAAAAAGATGACTATTCACCTGCGAGAAAATTGTTTTACCCACCCTATCTTGACCTCCATACTCGCCTCGAAAGTCCATTAATATGGCATCTTCAATTCCTTGTTCCTTCCATTTCACTTCCCATTCCAAACCTCCTCCTCATCCTCTTCAAACCGTTTAATTAAAATTCTTGCCACTTAAAACAAAATCGACTTAATTGGAAACTGGAGATTTCTTAACGAGCACTCCTTTTCAGATTACAGATACATACAGTTGACCTTGGATGCTCCTCCCCCAGACCCGAAGGTTTTTAGGAAAAAGACCAACTGGAGACTTTTTGAAGAAATAAATTCCAACCAACAACCTTCTGTCTGACTCCATGACCATGGTACAACCGAGCAACAAAACAAAATTGGACAGCCTGGTGGAAACCCTCTCAGGAGCAGTGAGCGATGCATGATTGTCAGCATGTCCTACAAGAAGGCTGCCGCGCGGGAGGGCAAATCCTCCATGGTGGAACTCTAACCTCTGCAGACTTAGAAAAAAAAGGCTAATTTTTAGCAAAGCCAAGAGCTCCAAAGACACACTAGATTGGGACCAATACAAGCTATGTCGGTAAAAACTTACAAAAGCGTGTTGAGGAAGTAAAAAAGAGCATTCTGTCATACCTTCTGAGGTAACATAGAAGAAACCTTAGAGGCTTCTAGATACCGCAAGATATTCTCCACCAATCCACCTATATCCAGCTACCTACTCAAACCAAATTGGTCAATGGACAACCTCCAGCATGGAAACCATTGACCTACTTTTGGACACCTACTTTCCTGATAGCTCCTCAAACCGAACCGAACCAGACTTGTTTGGTACATACTTTCCACACACCAACTTAATCATCACAAACAAAAAAAAACTTCTTAAACTTCTTTTGGTTATTAAGAGCTCCAAACCATTGAAATCCCCTGGATCAGATGGAAGATCCTGCTACCTTGGCTACTAACCACTATGACCAGCTGTCTACGTTAAAAAAAATATCCCCAAGACATGGACGGAAATAGAAGTTGTGTTCATCCCTAAAGAGGAAAAACCTCTCACATAAATCCGAAGGACCTCCGTCCGATCAGTCTATCTTCTTTTCTGGTTAAAACCTTGGACAGATAAATTGATCTACACCGTAACGGGCTGCACTTTCCAACTCCCAACATGCATACCGCAAGGGTAAGTCGGTTGAGACAGCGCTCACTGGTACGTATAATTGAAAACTCACTTAGAGTAAAGGAGTATACTATGGTTGTCTTGCCTTTCTTGATACAGAAGGAGCTTTCAACAATGTCAGAGCAGAAGCAATTACTAATGCACTCTCGGATTTAAAGGTGGATGACACTCAGGGAGTGCTAACACATCCGCTACTCATAGGCAGAATTGTTAACACTAGTCTTGGTATCTCATCCGATAGCTTTGGCACCCCATAAGGGGAGGTGTCCTGTCTCCTCTTCTCTGGAACTAAGTGGCCAACAAGCTACTAGTAAATCTAGAAAGAGAGGGGTGCAAAGTGATTGCCTACGCGGATGACGTGGCAATAGCTGTATCAGGGAAATACCTTAATATTCTTGAAGATCTTTACAAAATGGCCTCTCTGTTCTCTAATTGGACCGCCAAATATGGAACGTTGGTCTTTATCAGCAGAAACTATACAGTCCCGCACATTGACCCTCCCAAACTTAATGGCGACAGTCTCTTGTATCTCTTGTATGAAGGCAATCGGCAATCTGGCTTTACGTGTCTATCATCGAACCCATACTCCTGGTGGACGGCTCTAGTAACAGCCACCAACAGCAAACTACAAGGTAAAGTTCAAAGATCAGCTTGCATATGCATTAGCAGAGATCTTAGAACAACCCCCTCCACAGCCCTAGATGCAATCTTACATCTAGTGCCCCCTAGATATCTACGACAAACAGACCGCAGCTTGTGTAGCTGTCAGACTTAGAGAATCGCCATAATGGACACCCAATCGGGGTGAACACACAAAGATTCTGAATTTCCTTAACATTACAAAAAAAAAAAAAACACCGAACACACCACTATCCAACTCGGTTTTGAGCATAACTTCAGGACAACCATTCCCAGTCGCCTTGAATGGGAGTCGGATTCGATCGTAACAAATAACTGTATTCACATCTACAGGGATAGATGTTAAACGGAATCTTGATTGGTTGAGGTCTTTTCTCCGAGATGCAATCAAAGAAGTCTTGTCCTGGCTGAAATCGAATGTAACATCCGCGATTCATTTTCAGTGACAGTCAAGCGGCAATAAAATGATAGGTATGCCCATCTCTCCATGTAATTTTCTGATCAAACTGGATGCGATGAAGAATCCAAACCGCAAAATAAACAATTCAATCAAAAAAAAAATCAGACTTATACAGTAGCACACATTCTTCGACTCTAGTTGTATGTCACTCACCAGTAGAAACTGACGTTTACCAACTACGGACTAACAACTAATGGCTAAGGACTGATTTAATTGTAGAGGTATGTTGATTGAGGCCCAGATTCAGTCCGGACTGTAGAACTATTTAGACCAGACGTGCGCAATAGACACTGTTTTGGGTGGCATATACGCCTTATATAATGATGCCCCGTTAAGAAAGGGTGAAATATTTCGTGTATCGATGAAGGAAACGTGGGTGAAACCGACCTCCACTTATTTTAATTTGCAACTAGAGGAGTTTAGCGGTGGTGTGGTCCATGCTCGCTGTAGTCATTTTAACCAAAGATTATAAATTCATACAGATGACGCATTGAGAACAAAAAAAACAGGAAATTTACCTCACCATGTTCATGGTACGTGCGGGCGATATGCATAACATATGGCGGGCTGTGCTAGTACGACCCGCCATAGGACAATTTTTTTGTATGCAGTGCATCATCTGTATGACTTTATAATCTTTGCTGAAACAAATCAAAAGTGGTGCAATATTTCATGCATCGATGATGGAAACCTAGAGATTTTGCAGCGTTTTTAAAGACTATATACGTGGTGAAACTTACTAGAGGAAGGTGGACCAGTACCGAGCCAGGTTCAGAGCTCGGCATATAGAACCACATCAATTCAAGAAACACAACAACGCAGTACCACTTACACTAATTTTGACTTCCAACAACTTATTTATTCAACTATCTTGGGACAGACATTTATTGATGGATAAATAGACAGTTAACAAAATTTTACTTGAATGTATTTAACTACCCCAAAAGAATTATTAAACTATTCACAATTTTTTTGATGCTAGCCGCCGGAATCCCAGAAAAACATTGACCAAGCCACGACAACAGTAGCGTGACATGGCATCGTCTCAGCAGCCGGTGTATTTCATATGGTACATCGCCAATTGACACCATACCACCACCATCGAATGTCGAAGAACAAAGGCAACGATGCCAACAAGCCATTAGAATAGCCGCAACGGGTGTGCTAGGTTTTTCGCACCCAGCAGCACGAAACCCATGGTTTGATGATAAATGCCGATAGATGCTCGCAGCCAAGAACGAGGCCTACAAGGCTAAGCTGCAGGTGAAGACGAGAGCTGCCGTTGAGCTCTATAGGGAGATAAGAAGGGAAGAACACCGGCTTTTCAGAAAGAAGAGAGAAAAGCGCACGATCGATGATATAGAAAGGTGGCACTCCAGGAACGATGTTCGTAAGTTTTACCAAAGTGTAAAACGTCTATGCCAAGGACAAAAGGCTCGAACAGAATCCTGTCGAGATGAACAAGGAAATATCATCGTTGAGACACGGTCGATGATGAGAATATGGAAGAACCACTTCTGCAGATTGTTAAACGGCGATGTGGAACAACATTCCGCTGTCAGGCAGAACGAACCATTCAATGTTGGCAACGCCAGCGAAAACTGCCAACCACCCGACCTGAGTGAAGTGAGGATAGCAATATCTAAACCCAAGCTTAATAAGGCTGCCGGAAATGAAGGCCTTCCAGCTGATCTTTATAAAGCCGGCGGGGATGACTTGGTAAGAAACATCCACCAACTCATAGGCCAAATCTGGTCGGAAGAAAGTATGCCTGAAGAAGGGAACCACACCATCGTTTTCGCGATCCACAAAAAAAAGGAGGCCCTCTGAACTGCGCCAACTACAGAGGCATAAGTCTTCTCAACATCGCCTACAAGATCCTTTCTACCGTAATATGTGAACGCCTGAAACCATTTACCAACAACCTGATCTTCCCTTATCGGTATGGTTTCAGGCCAGGAAAGTCCACAACCGATCACACTTCGGTAGATCCAGGAAAAACCCAAGAAGTCCAAATCGATACCCACCACCTATGCATCGATTTCAAAGACGCATACGACAGCAATTATAGAGACGAACTATACAGAGCCATGTCTAGTTTTGGTATACCGCCCAAACTTGTCCGTTTGTGTAGGATGACGATGGAGAATTCTCGCTGCTCCATCAGGGTCGGAAACGAACTCACCGACACATTCGATACCAAAAAAAGGATTTAGGCAAGGCGATGCGCTGTCATGTGACTTCTTCAATCTGATTTTTGAGAGGATTGTGCAAAACTAACGGGCCAACACCAGAGGCACAATTTTCCAAAAATCTGTACAACTACTAGCATACGCCGACGATATCGACTTCATTGGTACGACCCAACGTGATGTCATAGCCACGTTTGCAAGTATTGAGAAGGAAGCGGCAAAAATTAGATTAGAAGTAAATGAGGGCAAGACAAAGTATATGCTGTCGACACGAAAGGACACACAACATCGACGAATTGGACAGAACGTCACCATTGATAGATATAACCGTAGTATGCGACTTTGTCTATCTCAGCTCTGCTACTAACTGTGACAACATCTCGTTAGAAATTAAACGAAGAATTACACTTGCCAACCGCTGTTTCTTCGGCCTAGGAAGGCAATTTAGTAGTAAAGCCCTCACTCGAACTACTTAGGAGATCATATAATATAAGACCCTGATAATCCCAGTCCTGCTCTACGGCGCGAAAGCAGGGACCGTCTCAAAAGCAGATGAAAAAATCATTGGTCGATTTAGGAGAAAAAATTCTTTGAAAAATCTTCGATCCCGTTTACGTTGACGGGCTATGGAGACAAAGATTCAATCAAGAACTATACGAGCTGTACAGCGACATCCCCTTTTCCAAAAAAAAAACTCCGCATTGGACGTTTAAGATGGCTAGGACATGTAGAACGAATGGACACCAATACTCCGGCTCGCAGAGTCTTCGATTCCCAGCCAGACGCCGGACGCAGTAGAGAAAGACCTCGCCTTTAGTGGCGCGCACAAGTAGAAACCGACCTCAACCAACTTGGAGTGCGCAACTGTAGGCAGTTAGCTAAAGACCGGGCTAATTGGAGAGGCATGTTGGTTGTGGCCCAGGTTCATTCCGGACTTAAGCAACTCTTAAGTAAGTACATCGCCCATTTAACGCGACAGAAATAGCAAATTTAGAGCAAAGTATATCGTAGCTGTTGCCATATATTTGGAACATATGTTCCCCAAAAATGTATTCAACAACTCTGGTGGCGTCGTTGTGAATAGCCCACGAATTGGGAATCAAAACAGAACATGGATGTTGCCAAGTGCACTAACTGCACACAAACTCAAATGAAATAATTATACAATTAAATATTTACCAACATATCCACCGCCATTAAACAACAATTCCGTTGAGTGTCATTAGAAATGAAATCAGAATTTTCTTATAAGACACTGCGTCCCAATTTTACACGAAAGCCAGATATGTAAATCATTTGCCCTCAAACAAACATTTTTCTGCAACAAGCAATATATAATACAAGAGCCATTTCGATTTGCATTTGCATTGCAAAGCACAGTGATAACAAGAAAACCTGCCCCTATGCAGTTATTAGCGAAAGCGAGATGCCACTACTCGCGATTCACGAAGAGATACCACGACAAAGAGGCACAATGTAGGTAAGCCAAAATAAAATTCCTGAATAAAAACAGATTGACGATTTTTTTCGTAAAATATGTTTTACAAAAAAATTGTTGTAGTAATCTGAATGTTTGAATTAAATAAAAAGACTTACCTCGCCTGTTATCTGCTATATATTAACAGATTATCCACTGCACACATGGTGTCATAGATGTCACTTTTTTTCTGCGAAGCAGACACGAACAAACGAACATCTATATGAACTCGTGACCATTGCAACAATAGCAGGTCTTTGTTTGGTAAAATTTGTTTAATTCAATAAAACAAAACACTTTCAGCTTGTCCCGTTGTCTGGAAATGTTTTGGTTGTAAAATTGAGAAAAAGATTATGGCTGCCGCTCTGGTGCATGCACACCGACAGTGACAGATGGGTAAACAATAACAAACTGCTTGTGAATTTTAATAGTTGCGGTTGTGTTCTGGAGTATGATTTATCGTCTGATAAGATGTTTCGCATGAAACTAATAGAATGAGTGCGTCCAAGGAAAAACGCACATGTTGAATTCCAAGTTCGACTTTCCATCAGTTTGACCATAGAATATGTGTATTCATGCAAGATCGGAAAGCCGGTCGTAAACGTTGTAAACTTGATCAAATTACAACGCGATGAAATTACGACGTGATAAATGAGCTGTCAAAATTTGTATGGGAAATCTTTTCCAACAAAATCGGAATTTTTTCACAGGAATTGGGATGGAAAAGCGTTGTGGGCTTTTGAAATGCTATTTTGACATTTCACACATCAAACTTATGTGGTGATCTGAAATAAATTATTCAGAACGAAAAAAGAACAAATGCAACAAAATTCTATCAATAAAAAAATTGGTAAATTTTGATTTAATTGAGTGGGCTACCGCATTATTTAGTGGTACAGTTTTATGGTCGTTCATGAAACGTCGTTGTACAAGGTGGCGAAAAAGTAATCCTTCTATCAGAAAATGCCATAAATTTTGCGATTGGGCCCTAATGTCAGTTCTGTTTTGACATTTGTGTAGTAAACACATGCGAAATACACGTTAATAAACAATGTTACGATACACTGCTCCAGAACGCGGAATATTGGTGACTATTTATTTGAGCAATAATCGGTCGGTGACCTTGGCACAACGTGAATTTCGTCGCAGATTTCCCAGCCATCCAACGCCTACTGGTGAAACACTGCGATAGCCGCTCGCCTCGAAGAGACTGGCACAACACGAGATGCTGCCAGGTGTGGCAGACCCCGGAGTGGTCGTTCTGCAGAGAATATTGCTGCTGTAGCCGAAGATGTCATGGAAGCGCCGTCGACATCGACCAGACGACGTGCCACGCAAATGGGTATCAGTCGATGGTCTTTACAGCGAATTTTGGTACAAGATTTGAAGATGTTTCCGTACAAAGTCCAGACGGTGCATCAGCTGTTAGCTGCTGACCGCCAATCGCGTCTAACATACGCTCAATCACCACCAAGAGGAAGATGATTTTTCTTCAAAAATAATCATGAGTGATGACGCCCATTTCCATCTTAGCGGGTACGTAAATAAGCTAAATTTACGCTTCTGGGGCACTGAAAATCCGCATGTAACCCACGAAGAGCCATTACACCCGCTCAAAGTCACTGTATGTATGGTGTGCTGTTTTCGCTGGAGGAGTCATCGGACCTTTTTTCTTCGAAGACGTCGCGGGCCAAACGGTTATTGTGAATGTTGAGCGCTACAGAGCAATGATCAACGAGTTCTTTTTGCCGCAACTTGATGAATTGGGATTGGAAAACATGTGGTTCCAACAGGACGGTGCAACGGCACACGTGCCACAACCGATATGCTGAAGGATGCATTTCCGGGCGCCTTATCTCCCGTTTTGGCGATTTGCACTGGCCAGCAAGATCGCCTGATTTGACCGCTCCAGACTTCTTTTTGTGGGGCTTTTTGAAGTTGCGGGTTTATGTCAACAAGCCTCAGACTGTTGCAGCTCTTTAAGATAATATCCGTCAAGAATGTGAGGACCTATCGCCGGAAGTTTTGGCCAAAGTGATGGAAAATGCCATAAAAAGGGCTCAAATGACAATCAACTGTGACGGCGGCCATTTACATGACATCATATTCTCGAATTGATGTAAAAAAAATTAAAAGACCAAAAAAAAAATCCACAAGAAGAATCAAAGTTTTTCTGTTTTTTTTTTTAATAACAGCCAAAAAAACATCGGAAGGTTGTTTTTGCGCCACCTTGTAGAACTACAATCTTTCGCAAATAGTAAAATTATGATGTTGCATGAATGGAGTTGTTCATGAAACTACCTTCCTCACAAGTGCGTTGTCTCCTTCATTAAAACGTAAAAATCACTTGAAGGGAAATTTTGCGATATTTTTATATGGTGGGAGTGCAGTTTTATGGGGTTATTGTATTAAAAACTTTTTTTTTATTTTTTATTTCTTTCTGCTGCTTATAGATGAAAATTTATAAGTTATTTTGTACATATTCATATTTTATTATTATTTACAAAAATATAATTTAACCATTTGTTTATTAAGCGTTTTTCATTAGAGAAAAAAATTCAGAAAAGTAAAGGCACGATCTGTTGTCTAATGACAAGTATCGAAAGTACCAAAAAACCATAATGCTAAAATTCATAAATACTAATAAAAAAAAAACAATACGAGCAATCACTTTTTAAATTAATTAGAATAGAATTTAAGCGGATGTGAACCACTTAAATTTAAATTTTGATTATGTTTTCGATTGCTTCAAAATCAAAGTTAAATAAGCACGTTTTTAATATTTTTATTGAATGCATGAGTTGAACGAATGCACCGTATTTCCAACGGTAATTTGTGGTACAGCCTAGGTGCAAGTGATGTATAAAAATTAATAAAGGTACGAGCATTGTGTACAGGAATGATAGCGAGATTTCTATCGCTACTGCGAAATTTGTAAGCTCAAGTAGTGCCGCTTGAAAAATAATCACTTCTGCAGAAAAATATTTTTAATAGTTTATAAAAAAAAAAAGATGTTTAAGCGGGAAAATACCCGACCTGACAAACAACGAAAACTAGGATTGAATTTTTTTTTTCATCCAGATGGTTCTAAATATATGCATTTGGGCAACTAATATAGATTGCAGATAATTTTTGTAAGTACCTTACTTACTTACATAAGTGGCGCTACAGTCCGTAATGAACCTGGGCCTCAACCAACATGCCTCTCCAATTAGCCCGGTCCATAGCTTACTGCCTTCAGTTGCGCACTCCAAGTTTATTGAGGTAGATTTCTACTTGTGCAGCCTACTTAAGGCGAGGTCTTCCTCTACTTCGCCCGACGTCTGGCTGGGAATCGAAGACTGTGCGAGCCGGAGTATTGGTGTTCATTCGTTCTACATGTCCTAGCAATCATAAACGTCCAATGCGGAGTTCTTTTGACCAGGGGCATGTCGCTGTACAGCTCGTATAGTTTTTGGTTGAATCTGCGTCTAAATAGCCCGTCAACGCAAACGGGACCGAAGATTTTTCGAAGAATTTTCCTCTCAAAACCACCAAGGATTTCTTCATCCGCTTTTGAGACGGTCCATGCTTCAGAGCCGTAGAGCAGGACTGGGATGATCAGGGTTTTATATAAGATCTCCTTAGTAGTTCGAGTGAGGGATTTACTTCTGAATTGCCTTCTTAGCCCGAAGAAACAGCGGTTGGCAAGAGTAATTCTTCGTTTAATTTCTAACGAGATGTTGTCGTCGGAATCAATAGCGGAGCCGAGGTAGACAAACTTCCGTACAACCTCAAAGTTATCTCTGTTAATGATGACTTTCTGTCCAATTCGTCGATGTTGTATGTCCTTTCGTGTTGATAGCATAAACTTAGTCTTAGCCTTAATTACTGCTAGGCACGCTTCCTTCTCTATACCAAACTTGGCTCCCAAAGATGTGAATGTCGTCGGCGTATGCTAGTATGCTAGATTGTGCCTCTAGTGTTGGCTCCCATCATGAATCAATTTGAAGAAGTCACATGACTGCGCATCGGCTTATCTAATTCCGTTTTTGGTATCGAATGTGTCGGTGAGGTCGTTTCCGACCCTGATAAAGCAGCGAGAGTTCTCCATCGTCATCCTACACAAACGGACGAGTTGTATAGTTCATCTCAATAAATGCTGTCGTATGCTGCTTTGAAATCGATTAAGTAGATGGTGGGTATCGATTTGGAATTCCTGGGCTTTTCCAGGATCTGCCGATGTATGAAAATTGGATCGCTTGTGGACTTTCCTGGCCTAAAAGGCCAATCAGGTTGTTAGTAAAGGCGTTCACATATTACGGCAGATAGGATCTTGTTGGCGATGTTGAGGAGACTTATGCCTCTGTAGTTGGCGCGGCTCAGAGGGTCTCCTTTTTCGTGGACCGGACAAATGATGCTGGAGTTCCATTCTGCAGACATGTTTTCAGCCGACTACATTTGGGTTATGAGTTGGTGGAAGTCTTCTACGCCGGCTTTAAAAATCTCAGCGGGATGCCCATCATTTCCTGAAGCCCTATTACACTTGAGTTTACATATTGCTGTCCTTACTTCTCTCAGGTCGGGTGTTTGGCAGTTTTTGCTGTCGTTGCCAGTATTGAATGAATTGAATGAATGACGATCAATATTCCGCTGTCAGGCAGAAGGAGCCTGACTGCGAAATGTTGTTCGTCATCGCCGTTTAACAGTCTTCACTGTTTCTTCCATATCCTCAGGATCGACTGTGTCTTCCCTACGATATTTACTTTTTCATCTCGACAGGATTCTGTTCGAGCCTTGTATCCTTGGCTTTGACGGTTTACACTTGGTAAAACTTCCGAACATCACTATTGGAGTTGCACCTCTCTACATCCTCCTTCGCGCAATTTCCTTGCTTTCGTTTCTTGTTTCTGAACGGTGTTCTATCGTTCTTCTTTGCCTATAGATTTCAATGGTAGCTCTCGCCTTCACCTGCAAATTAGCCTTGAAGGCTTCGTTCTTGACTGCAACAACTGTCTTCAATCCTGAAACCAGAGGCTTATTGCTGGTGGGCGCCTAAAAACGTAGCACATCGGTTGCGGCTGATCTAATGGTTTCTTGGCATCGTTGTCATTGTTCTTCGACATTCGATGCTGGTGGTATGGTGTGAATCGAGCGTTGGGCAAAGGTCTTGGCGATTAGAGCCTTTCGTCATTCAATTTTTTCACTGGATTTCTGGAGTGTTGTGGCGTAGAGGGTATCCGCATTCTTACCTTGTATGCAACAATATTCGGAATATTCGGACATCCAAAAAAACTGTATGCGTTCCTCTTGTCTGTCGCAATGTGAACAATTTCGTTGACCGTATGTTTATCCGGAGACCGCCATGACCCCTTATGGATATCGAGGTGAGGAAACCGTGTGCTGGCTATAGTGGTATTCCGTTCTGTAGCGAAGTCAATTAGCCTAAGTCCATTACCAGACGTGTTGTCGTGTAGGCTATGTTTTCCGACAATACTGCTGAAGGTGTCTTTTCTTCCTGCCTTTGCGTTAAAATTACCCAGCACGATTTTAACATCATACTTCGGCAGTTGCTCATTGGTTCTGTCAAGGAGCTTATAGAACCATTCCTTAGCTATGTCATATTTTTCCTCCGTTGGGGCGTGAGCGTATACAAGGCTTTTGTTAGCGAATTCGGCTTTCATACAGATTGTTACAATGCGTTCGCTAATGTCTTGGAAAGATTAGACGTCTTGCCTAAGTCTGGCAGTTATAACATATCCGCATCCGAGTAGTATCTGTTTCTGCTCACTATAACACGGTCCGTCACAGTTTTTCATCCTCTTTTTGCCCGGCCCATCCCATCGTATGTCCTGGATGGCAGTAATGTCTGTTTTGTAGCAGTTTAGGGCTGTTTGCTGTTTGCCTGGTTGTTTGCTTGCACCTCTCCTGTTCAATGTTCCCACATTCTAGGTGCAGATACGAACGACAAAATGTAAGCCTTTTCTAAGTTATGTGCTATCAGTTGCTTACTAGCTCTTAGACTATTAATTTTGCACCGCGATGGGCCGTAAATAGAAGATATTTTCAGAAAGCATTGACTGCTTTTAACTTGAATAAGGCTGACTTGCATGGCTTCGACATTAAATTTAAAATCAAAAAATCAATCAATCTTTTATACGTTTGTAATTTTTGTATTCAAATATGTGTTTGAGTATTAGTAAGATTGACAACTGTTAGGTCACAAGGTAAAGGATATTTTGTTTACTTTAATTTTCAGACCACAGGATATTCTCTAATAATTTATTAACTTTCCCTCAGAGATACACAAAGACAAATATCGACAGTGGTTCGTCAGTTGATCCAGGCAGACAAATCTGAACGATAACCCACACAACTTGGAATGTCTTTGATGTTCTATGTAGGTCTAACTAGTGTCAACTTCCTTACCCATACATACATATTGATTACTTTAAGTAACAAGTACTAACTCACCTGTGACTTCCAACAACATGGCTAAGTTTATTTTTGGCTCTGTATTCACTTGGCACTCGTATATTCCACTGTCTCTTTGTTGGGCGTATTCGATTTTCAAATCCCAATCATCTGTACCGGGTGTATGTACCACCGAGAAACGCTGGTCTCCAGTATATGTATAGATGTTTGTAGTAAGAATATGCAGATCTCGTTTCCGCATCCAGGATACCTAAAATTGATTTGAAAATTAGTAATATGTGGGTGCGCTATCTTGTAGTACATACTGTTCGATTTCCTTTGTTTTTGACTCGACACTTGAGAATCGCTGTTTCATCGACCACTGTGGAAACGTTTCGAGGACTTATATCGTCAAAATATGGACGTTCAGCGTCAAGGAAACCTAAAATTGTAGAACGAATTTCAATAATGATAAAAGTTTTTTTTTTAAACTGAGGCTTTAAAACTTTTGTAAGGCAAAGTAAATATTTAATGACATATATTTGAAACACTATAATAGTCGGAGTCTTGGAATGAGGTTTGGCTGCAACTGACCATACGCGGGGGTGGAACTTAAGTTTGGGGCCTATTGGTATCCATTCGTTCTATAGGGTTTTTCAATAAGAGCGCTACAAACGTTTTTTTTTAAATAAAACGGTTTTGGATATCAATGAAATTCTTTATTTCTGTGAAAGTACGTTCGATGCCATTATGTGTGAAACTCGAGTCCTTTTGCATGGCCATCACGGGCAGGCTTGCAGAAGTCCAGACGCTGAACCCAATTTTCGACGGTTTTCAAGCATAAATCGGCCGATACTGCTGCAATTTAATGTTCGATATTCGTACGAAGTTCATCAATCGTCGCTGGTTTGTTGGCATAGACCATAGACTTGACGTAGCCCCACAGGAATTAGTCTTACGGCGTCAAATCGCACTACCGAGGCGGTCAAGCGACTGGACCATTTCGTGAGATAACACGTTCTCCAAACTTGGTTTCCAATAAATTGATTGTGTCATTCGCTGTGTGGCTTGTGGCGCCGCCGTCCCGTTGGAACCACATGTCCTCCAAGTCCATATCATCCAATTGGGGGCAAAAATATTCGGTTGTCATTGAACGGTAGCGATTCCCATTCACAGTAACGTGCCGGTCTTGATCATCACGGAAGAAGTACGGCCCAATGACGCCGCCGGCCCATAAGCCACACCAAACCGTAATTTTTTCGGGATGCAATGATGACTCATGGAGTACGTGTGGATTGCTGCCTGACCAATACCGCAGCATATTTTGTTTATTGACGAAGCCATTCAGCCAGAAATGAGCCTCGTCGCTGAAGATGATTTTTCGATGAAAATCCGAATCATTTTCAAGTTGTTGCTCAGCCCAATTCACGAACATACGACGCTTCTGGTGGTCAAGCGGCTTAAGTTCTTGCGTCAATTTAATCTTGTAAGGATGTAGGCCAAGATCTTTTCGTAAAATTCGCCACAACCACGTCACAGAGATGCCAAACGCTTGAGAACGAAGTGTGAGAGACATATTTGGGCTTTCGTCAACTGAAGCCTCAGCGGCAGCAATATTCTCGACACTACGGGCACTTCTTAGTCTCACTGGCACGGAAACATTTTTTACTGTGCCTGTGGATTCAAAATTTTCCACTAGACGCTCAATTGTTGATCTGCTAGGACGATTATGACGACCATAAATTGGACGTAGCGCTCTTAACGATGAGGCCACTGACTCCGAATTTCGGTTGTAAATTTAATTTCGATTCGTTGTTGGATCGTAAATCTTTACATCATGAAATGGCAAACCTTACTGAAGAGAAATGTCAAAAGAGCGGCAAGAAATATGGCGTCGTTTGCTGTCCCTGTCGTTCAACTTTTGTAGCGTCCCTGTTGAAAAACCCTATATATGGGTGGGTAGTTAACCCAAGGCACAATCCCCAACCTGTAGGGCCAGTTCCAATTTGTTAGATACCAATATGCCACGGGGCCATCAGTATCCACTACGGGATTGAGCGCTGCCATTGGCCTTTCGGTTCATCCGCCACCATCTCTCTTCCAGAGGCCTGACTTATCCTTGAAATTCCTAGACAACCTGTTGTCCGAATATGTCGAAGCAGCTCGTCTAGGCTCATCTGGGACAGCAGGCCGGGTATGCTGTGCCAGTCTCTGTGTTGCTGCTCCTTGTCTTGTTACCAACACTCGCACTTATCGTTAAGCAAGTCAAATCCGGTTGGATGAGACCAGTTCCGGATGGTTACCGCTTGGAGGTTAAAAATAAGAACTTAATGTGTAGTCAGAGTCAGACCACTGGGCATTGCCAAGTTAAAGCCAATCATAGTCTACCCTCGTTCGACAACACCCAACCATGGGGGCTTTTGTACGCTTAATATATTAAGGCCAGATCAGATGGGGTGATTCATTACTTTCATCAGTTAAGAAAACCAAGACGTTTCGCTGTATTCTTAGCGATTTGAAATATGTGGTCGAAGGAGCATGGAACGTTTTTTTTTTCGGATTCGACGATGCAAGTGCCATTCATGGATAATAGATGTAAATTTTGGTTTCGCTTGGAAGACAGAAGACAGCATTGCGTTTGGAAGCTCTAAATTCCCCTCTATTAGACTTGCCCCTCTTTAATTATGCTGTAGAGGTCGGAATTTAATGTACCAAACATATTTTGTCGTTTTTGTTCCGATGGTGAAGGGCGTGAATTCGAGAACGAATATGAAAAGCTGAGGATACTGTCATCAGCCCAGGAATGGCTTTGATTACAAATTGAAATAAGAATGAGAAAAAGTGTCGAAGTAAAATCGGAGCCTTGGGTAACACCAGCTTTTATTTGGTGAGAGGCAGAATTGAAACCGTCTAAAACTCCTTGAATTGAGCGATTCGATAGGTAATTTCTAAACCATTCAAGAAGAGTACCGTCGATATCAAAAACACGCATTTTAGACAAAAGGACTTAATGCCAAACTCTGTCTAATGCCTTTGAAATAACAAGTACAACGATCCTGTTTTTGCCACCAAGGTGGATTTATTGGATCCACTTTTCGGTGAGACATAACATCAAATCACCTGTTGCTACGAAATCCGTATTGTCGGTCAGTGAAGAGTTTTCGTGGTTCAAGATATTTCGTAACCTGAAGGCTTATCAGCGTTTCCATGACTTTAGAAAGAAGGGAGGTAAGTCAATGGTTGGAGAGAGAAGAAGAGTTTTCCATCGACTCTGAAAGAGTCCTGATGAATAGGGCAGATGGAAAAGCTTACGCAGTGGTTTCGCCATCGTTTAAGAACACCTCTTCAGAATTGTCAGGAAGATACCATCTGTACAAGCCAAGTTGTGTATGCCAAAAATCGATCAATACTCTTGCGACTGTACACGTACAGATGTCAAAAGAATGGTCCTAAAGAATTATCTACGTTCTCTAGTACAGGGGGAGACTGGGTACAATCTGGCAGCTTGAAATTGGCTACAAAATGAGAAGCAAGCAGATTGGCTTTGTCTAGAGATGTGACAGCTGAAATGTGATTGTCAATGAGCATTGGGATGGAAGATGAGGTCGAATTTTTAATGTTTTTTTTTTATTTACAAACGACCAACTTTTGGTCATGGAAGAATTTGACACGCTTAATGTGAGCATTGAGTCATTTTTGGCTCCTTTGAATATTAAACGGTTTGGCGGTGTTGGCGGCTTAACTGTCAATATCCGGAATGCACGTTGGCCCATTTATAAGCTGAGTTACGTTGCTTACATCAGCAAAGATCTCGACATACCTTCCTTCGGGTGTTGACTGTCTAGAATTTCGAAGCCACAACTGATTCTATTAGAATGATTTGCCATTGAGGCGGTCCATGCTTCAGCGCCGTAGAGTACGACTGGATTGATCAGGGTCTCATATAAGATCTCCAAAGTAGTTCGAGTGAGGGCTTTACTAGTGAATTGCCTTCTTAGCCCGTAGAAACAGTGGTTGGCAAGAGTAATTCTTCGTTCAATTTCTGATGAGATGTTGTCGTCGGAGATAATAGCGGAGCCGAGACAGAAAAAGTCCCGGACTACCTCAAAGTTATATCTGTCAATGGTGACGTTCTATCCAATTCGTCGATGTTGTGTGTCCTTTTGTGTTGATAGCAACCCATTTTCCTTTTCTACACTTGCAAGCGTGGCTATGAAATCACGTTGGGTCTGACCAATCATGTCAATATCGTCGGGGTATGCTAGAAGTTGTACCGGTTTTTGAAAAATTGAGCCTGTGGTGTTGGTTCGCACAATCCTCTCAAGAATCACACTGAAGAAGTCACGTGATAGCGCATCGCCTTGCCTTGCATCCCCAAACGGACGAGTTTGGGTGGTATACCAAAACTAGATATGGCTCTGTATAGTTCGTCTCTATAAATGCTGTCGAATGCGGCTTTGAAATCGATGAATAGGTAGTGGGTATCGATTTGGACATCTTTGGTTTTTCCCAGGATTTGCGGAAGTGTGCAAATTTTATCGGTTGGGGAATATCCTGGGCTAAAACCACACTGACAAGGGCCGAACAGGTTGTAGGCGATTTTGAGGAGAATTATGCCTCTGTAGTTTGCGCAATTTAGAGGGTCTCCTTTTTTGTGGATCGGGCATATGATGCTGAGGTTCCATTCTTCAGGCATACTCTCATCCGACCAGATTTGGCTTATGAGTTGTTGGATGTTTCTTACCATCTCCGCCGGCTTTATAAAGCTCAGCGGGAAGGCCGTCATTTTCGGCAGTCTTGCTAAGCCTGAGTTTAGATATTGCTATTCTCACTCCACTCAGTTCGGGTGGTTGGCAGTTTTCGCTGTCGTTGTCAATATTGAATGGTCCGTTCAGCCTGACAGCGGACTGTTTTTCGTCATCGCCGTTTAACAGTCTGCAGAAGTGATTCTTCCATATATTCAGCATCGACTGTGTCTCAACTACGTTATTTCCTTGTTCATCTCTACAGGATTCTGTTCGAGCCTTGTATCCTTGGCTTTGACGTTTTACACTTTGGTAAAACTTGTGAATATCGTTCCTGGAGTGGCACCTCTCTATATCCTCGATCGCGAGCTTTTCTTGCTCTTTTTTCTTCTTTCTGAAAAGCCGGTGTTCTTCCCTTCTTCTCTGCCTATAGAGCTCAACGGCAACTCTCGTCTTCACCTGCAGCTTAGCCGTGTAGGCCTCGTTCTTACCTGCGAGCATCTGTCGAACTTCCTCATCAAACCAGGTGTTTCTTGCTGGTGGGCGCGAGAAACCTAGCACATCAGTTGCTGCTGATCTAATGGCTTGTTGGCATCGTTGCCATTGTTCTTCGATATTCGATGCTGGTGGTATGGTGTTAGTCGAGAGGTTTAGGGATACGCGTTAAGCGAAGGTCTTAGCGGTCTCTTGCGATTGCAGTCTTTTGACATCAAATTTTTTCACAGTATTTCTAGACTGTTGTGTCGTGGTGGATATCCGCATTATGACCTTGGCTGCAACAAGGTAGTGGTCCGAGTCGATGTTAGCTCCTTGGAATGTTCGGACATCGAAAATACTGGATGCGTGCCTCTTGTCTATAGCTATGTGATCAATTTGATTGACCGTTCGTTGAACTGGAGACCGCCATGTCCCCTTATGAATATCGTGGTGAGGAAACCGTGTGCTGGCTATAGTGGCATTTCATTCCGTAGCGAAGTCAATCAGCCTAAGTCCGTTACCAGACGTGTTGTCGTGTAAGCTGTGTTTTCCGACAATACTGCTAAAGATGTCTTCTCTTCCTACACTTGCGTTAAAAGCTCCCAGCACGATTTTAACATCGCACTTCGGTAGTCGCTCATAGGTTTTGTCAAGAAGCTCATAGGCTTATGTTGGCGAATTTGGCCTTGATGCGGATTGTTACAATGCGGTCGCTAATGTCTTGGAAACATGAGACTTCTTGCCTAAGTCTGGCACTTATAACAAATCCGTATCCGAATAGCCACTGTTTCTACTCACTATAACACGGTCCATAGTAGTTGCACAGTTTTTCATCCTCTTTTTGCCCGGCCTATCCCATCGTATTTCCTGGAGGGCAGAAATGTCTGCTCTGTAGCAGTTTAGGGCTTCCGGTAGTTGTTCGCTTGCACCTCTCCTGTTTAATGTTCTCACATTCCAGGTGTTGATACGAACGTGGTTGTCCTTTTTTCGTTTAGCAGGATCATCAACAATAAAATCAGTCCTTTCCGAGGCTATTGGTTGTTTCGTAACTGTTAGTTTTTTCCGTGGTTGGGTAGTTTACCCAACGCATAATCCCAACCTGGAGGGCCAGTTCTAATTTATTAGATAGCCCTTGGACACGGGGCCATCAGTATCCACTACGGGATTGAG
This sequence comes from Rhingia rostrata, assembly GCA_949824845.1. Lineage (NCBI taxonomy): Eukaryota > Metazoa > Arthropoda > Insecta > Diptera > Syrphidae > Rhingia > Rhingia rostrata. The sequence continues at coordinate 10,547,116 of OX463759.1, forward strand.
AGCTGCCGTTGTTCATTCCGTGCCATTCTGACCTGGCTTTTGATAGTGTTGTTGTTTTTCGTCGTGTTATCAACACTCGCGCTTATTTGAAAAGTGAAGTCCGGTTGGATGAGACAAGTACCCTATGGTTACCACATGGAGGTTAAAAATAAGCACTTGATGTGTAGTCAGAGTTACAACCACTGGGCTTTGCCAAATTGAAGCCAATCTGAGTCTACCCTCGTTCTACAACACCAATGATATCAATCTGTGAAATAAATAGCGTGAAGGAAATAATTGAATTACCATGCCCATTCGAAAAGTTAACAAAAGAAATTTCTCGAGATAGTTACGTAACGGTGAGCAAATTTATTCCTCTAGTAAGATGCATTCGGGAAGTAGTAGAAAATTTTAAACCTAAGAAAAAAATCATTTTAGAATTTAAAGAAGAAATTAAAAAAAAAACTCGCTAAAAGGTTTGATGCTATAAAATATTCCACAATTCTCGCAATCTCATGTACTCTCGACCCTCGATTTAAATTTATGCACTCCAAAGATGCAGTGGCTAAAGGCAAAGTAGTTAACTACCTAAATAAATATGTGCGGGAATACAACAACTCACCTCCAGCCACCATTAACACATCTGATGAGTCTGAAAGTGATAAAGGTAATTCGGAGTTTAATATCTGGAAATACCACAAACAACTGCACACAAGAATATGAAAACGAAACCATCTGCTACAACTTCAACAGAGGCCATCAATGAAAGAGAAGTTCAGATCTACCTGTCGTCTCCTGTTACACCCATAAAAAAAGACGCTATTCAGGATTGCGAGGATATTAAATCTCTTTTTCCAAAGCTTTCAAAGTTTGCTATGTTGTATCTTCCCATTGTTGCCACGCCGTCGCGTCGGAGGCTATGACAACCATCACTCAGCACAGAAATAGACTTCTTGGGACTAGATTATCCAAAGCTTCTTATCCTCAACTCCAAGTCGAAGTTGTTGAATCCTAGCAAATAAATGTTTATTATGCTCTTCCTTTGTTTTGTTTTAAAATTAAGTGTAAATCGATTAATCCATTAAGAAATTTTGATGAATTTTATTGTTTTGAGGCCAAGTTGATTGAAAATTAGCTAAAGTTTTTGGATTGAAACTGGTAAGACTTGTATATTTTGTTGTTTAGGTACAGTACGTCGTGAATGAAGCCAACAATTTGTGTGATGGAGAAGTTAATTAAAACATCGATGTATCGTTGTTCATACCGATGTTGCTTGGGGAAATATATTGGCAGATCTCCGTCTGACATTACCAAATAAATATCATGTGTCCTTCTTGTCCAACGTATTTCCCTACAGGTTCTCGTGGTAGTCCTTCTGTCCTTGATCTGTTTGTGTCCAATGTCCCTAGTCTTGTTAAACAACCAGTTTCTTCTAGTGTTCTTAGTTCAGACCATAATCCTGTTTTTTGTGATCTCTTATGGTCGGGTGAGAAAAATTTGCAATATTTTCAAGATTTGAAAAATGCAAATTGGAAAACGTTTAGAGCAAAAATAACTACGAAATTGCGAAATGTTTCCACTGAACTTGGAAATATTTCTTGTAAAGATGATGTTGACTCTATAGTCCAAAACGTTACTCAAACCATTCTGTCTTCTATAGACGAAAGCGTCCCTAAGCGAGTCAAGAAAGATAGTACCTATAAACAGCTTCCCCTTCATATTTTGGAGCTGATTAAAGTGAGAAATATACACAGAAGAAATTGGCAAAGGTATCGTCAACCTTTTTCGCGAAGTATGGCTTCTCACTTTAACAAACTTATCTCAAACCAGTTACTGAACTATCGTAACGAAGAATGGAACAAAAGACTGAACGTTCTTGAAAAGAATGGTAGACCTTTTTGGAATATTGTAAAGATAGTTAAGAACAAAAACAGGAATATTCCGTTCTTAAAGGATTCTGGAAAAACTTTCTTTACAGATTCCGAAAAGGCAAACGAGCTTAGTAGGAATTTCGCAATGAATCATTTAGTGTCACAAAACTAAAGCGACAGAGAAACAAATGATCAAGTGATTGACACAATTCAAAATTTGGATGCAACCAACCGCTGAAGTCACACCATTGAATGAATTCGTTGTGAAAAAAGCATCCAAAGCATTGTTGAAAGCCTTCAGAATCGAAAAGTAGGAGGCCTGGACCGGATAAAAAATGTTTACTTAAAACGGATTGGGTTCGATATCCCGCTTTTTATAATGCCGATTTTTAAAATCCCGCTATTAAAATCCCGCTTTTTAAAATCCCGCCTCTTATAATCCCGTTTTTTATAATCCCGTTTCTTATTATCGCGTTTCTTATAAATCGCGGCGATTTTTTTTAAAATAAAGCAACTACTTTTGATTGCAAAAGCGGGATAATAAGAAAATTAAAATAAATAAGCAATGAGTGTTTTTTTTGAATTGCAGTTTATTTTCACATTTATTATTTTTAGAGGAAGTAACAAAATAAGAAATAAATAATATCAAAATAATGTCTTAGGGAATAAATATGACAATCTTCAATAATTTAAAAAAAAATACAATAAAGTAGTGTAATATAATATTCTGCAAAAGGGAACAAAAAAAACTTCAAGCCATTAACAACATTTTTTATTTTATTAGCTCAAGTGTATGTTATAAGCAATGCGACGCAAAAAACCTGTTTTACTCATTTTTTTTCTGTTTCTCATAAATTTTTTTATAACGCGTGTTTTTATAACATTAGTTTTTTTATATAATTTTTCTTTTCTATTTCAGTTTTCACCACAATTGCTTCCTTTCTCAAATCTGCAATGAGTCTATACAAACCAGCACTTTTTCGTCCCACCAAAACTTTCAGTCTGCGATGCCACGCTTCAGCATTATTTTGTGTTCTCGGGAATTGTTTTTCTGCACTGTAATACACAGAACAAAAGTTAGGAGAGTACTGCACTTGTCTACTTCCATTACGAATGTAATTGATTTTAAACCAATCTGCAAAACTAAGTGCGTCTTCGTCATCTTGCAAACTATTTTGCAAAGAGTCAAAATAGGAAGAGACTTCTTCTGGTGGTACAAATGCTAAACTTTTGACCATTTTTATTTTTAATGCAAACTCGTTACAGTTACCATATTTGGTCGCAAATCCTTTTTGTTGTACTCTTCGCTAAATGATTTGACCAAAGTGAAACAAACATCCTCTAAAATCTGAGAGCGGAAAAAACACTTTCGCAACCGAAACTATTGTCTTTTCGAAATCAGTAATTATTCTTTCGGGTTGTAACTCAATTTTAAATTCAGTTGCAACTCTTAACAATTCGGAAAAAAATAGCTCGTAACACTTCATTGTCTTTTTGACATAAAACAGAAAATAAGTGGGACAACACTTTTCTCGATCTGACCGTGGACTGTAATCAATTGACGCATTACAGTGGGAACGACATAAAATGTACCGTCCATCAAGCAACATCTTGCTCTTTTTAGGAGAACCAGACTAGACATTGTACCTAACAAAATAATTTTGTTGCCGTCGCTTTCCTTCTCGGACAAAACAAATAATTCGCCATCAAGATGCGTCAAATCTTCTGGTATGTTAATTTAATTTACACTTTGAGGTTCCTTAATCGAAGACGCTCGAACACGAGATATTTTTTGCTTTTGGGCAGAAGAAGATGGCAAGCATGGTCTCACAGAAGATTCACATTCCACTACACTATCACGTATAATCTGCGATGGATTAAAACAGAGTGATTCGGCTGCTTCTTTTATGTTGCTATTTGTCGTCACTTATGTAATTCACCACCGTTACTCACCACCTTTTCACCACCATTACATTGGCAATGACTAACCGCCTGAACGAGAAATTACATTTACCCATCTACATTGAAATCATTCTTTGCCATTCTATTGAGAACAGCGGACGCGTGAACGAAATACAATTTTAAAATCAACGAAAACTTGCCTATATATGTAAACTAGTGAATAAATATCAAATTATCATTTTTTCAACACATTTGGTTACTTTGCCTAACACTATTTGTTTTGCAAACTTCTTTAACACATGAATCAAGAGTGTGGCAATGCTCTGATGGTGCCTTTTTTATGCTATGTTCTCCGTCATTTAAAGTTTTATTGACTCTTCCCTTGCAAAATTTATTTTTTCTCTGCGAACAGCACCATCGGACAACTGCACCTACTTGTTTTTCAAGGTGATAATCGTAGCCGTCAACTATTAATTTTTTGCCACCTTTGTTTGACTTTACTTCACTAATAATATAACTCATCGCGGTCAATAGTTTTGCGTGCGCACTCAATCCAATACTACACAATATGAATTGGCGCAAACTCCAATTATTGTAACAGCAGTAAATGATAAGGGTAATACCGTTAGCAAGAGGTAGATTTTTATGTGCATTATGTACTATTTTCGCACTGCGTAAAAACAATGTAGAATATGTAAGCAAAAACAAATATGTGTGCTTACAGTAAAAACTAAAAACATTTGGATGCATTTGCTTTTTGGTCGAGTATTTTGAATATTTTTAAATATATAATAATATAATGAAAAAGCTCACAATAACCAACATCTATTTTTTTGACAACATTGCTTTGTAAAGAAAAAACGGGATTAGCGGGATTTGGCGGGATTTTAAAAAGCTGGATTATAATAAACGGGATTTTAAAACATTTTTTTCGGGATTTTTGAAAAGCAGGATTTCAAAAAGCGGGATTCCGATACGCTCCCACTTAAAACATCTACCGCCAGTTGGAATAAAGTTCTTAACATTTCTCATAAATGCATGCCTTAAATTCCAATATTTCCCTAACGAGTGGAAAAAGGCGAAGGTTGTACCCATTTTAAAAGCAGGAAAACCACCTGAAATGTATGCAAGTTACAGGCCTATACACAATTTTAACAAATTTTAAAATTTGTTGGAATTGAACAAATTTATCCTGATGAACAATTTGGCTTTAGACGCTTTCACAGCACATCTCATCAGATAAAAAGAATCTGTAACCATGTTGTACAAAATCGGGCACAGGGTCAGTCAACAGGAATGATTTTAATGGATATAGAGAAAGCTTTTGATTCTGTTTGGCATAATGGATTAGTGCATAAAATGATCCAATTTGGCTTCCCGTTATATTTGTGTAAAATAGTTCAGAGTTTCTTGGCAGGTAGATGTTTCCAAGTTCATGTTAATTGTGGTGTTTCTAATTTATTATGTTTTGATGTTGGTGTCCCCCAAGGTTCAGTTCTGGGTCCATCCTTGTACAACCTTTATACATCAGATTTTCCAACTCTTCCGTATTGTGACTCAGCTATTTTTGCTGATGACACGGCCATTTTTTCATCGCATGAGTTTGCTCTCAATATTGAGAATAATCTTAAAAATGCAATCGAAATTTTGGAAAAATATTATCACAAATGGAAGATTAAGTTGAACACTGGAAAGTTGCAAGCTATTTTTTTCTCGTGAAAAAGAAAGGCTTGCTATCTTCCCAGTAGTCAGCTTCAATTTAACGGAAACACCATTGCATGGGAACAGTCCGTTAAATATCTAGGAGTTCATCTTGACACGAAACTAACCTTTAGCCCACATATTAATAATACTCTTAAGAAAATGAGTATAGCAATTAAGATGCGTTATCCGTTCATAAACAGAAAATCTTCACTTTCAAATAACAATAAAATAATAATACATAAAGTGATTTTTCAGTCAATTTTACACTCAGAAAAAAGTATCCCATTAAATCGTCAATGGTACGACCATTAGTTTAATAAGACGTGTTTTAATAAAATTTTACTATTAAAATAATAGTTTTCTAATTAAATCAAAGGTATATGGGTTATTAATACAATGGTTTTGAAACTATTATTATTAATAGGGTACACGCTATTAATTTAATAGGAAATCCTATTTATTTAATAGTTCTTCACCATCAATATTTTTAAACGAATACTATTGTCCTATTAAAAAATACTATTGACTGCTTAATAGTACTGATACCATTAAAAAAATATCGCATCAATAGTGCGTCTCATTAGTTCAATATGACGGACCATTAGTTAAATAGTTTTTGATATTAAACTAATAACATTGATACTATTGTTTAAAATGAGGTATTCAGAAGTTATTTAACCAGATGAAACTATAGATTTAATAGGATTTGACTATTCAATATTAATAAAGCAGACTATTGTTTTAATAGTTGCATGTACTTAAACATATTTCATTTTAACAAAAATATTAATTTAGTAGGATATTCCATTTAATTAAAGTGACAGTTCCTTGGGATAATAGTATTTGGTACTATTGTTGTACATATTAAACACACCATTAATTTCTTATGCAATACTATTAATTTGGCAATATTTTTAATTTTCATTGTTAATAATACGGACTATAGCTTTAATAGTTCCATGTAGTTAAACATCTTCGATACCAAAAATATATAAAATTTAATAGTGTATCCCATCAAATCAATGTGACAGTTCTTTATTACAATAGTATTTATTACCATTATTTAAAATATTATATGCACTATTACATTTATAAGCAATACTCATTTGACAACATTTCAATATCAATAAAACGGACTGTTGTTTTTATGGTTTCTTTTAGTAAAGTCATGTTAAACAATAATAAAATAGTCCTTTTTGTTTAATTTTTGCAAATTAGACAGTATGTTATGTGTTATGTGAACAATTTATTTAATATAAGAAATAAACTTAAAAAACAATAGTCTTGTTTAGTAAATTCATCATTTCTCTTTAATTACTACTTACATTACAAAAGCTATGGAAAATCGCTACTGATTTTATTAGGACAAACAACTTAATTTCTTTGAAAATTTTCAAATTTGATTCAAATTTTATTTTATTTTTTCCCACACATTATGTGCATATAAAGGAATTCAATTAAATTTGCCTTTCATTCTACCCAATTTCGAGGAAAATAAGTAGCAAATCAGATGAAACTGTTCAAACTAAATCGTAATTCACAATTTGCACATGAAAGAAGAAGCCAGCATTCAAAACAAATAAAAAATTTCCACAACTTCCTAGTTGCCAACATTTCTTCCATTTTCCGCCAATATCTGATTATAATTTAACATTTTGTTTTATAATTTTGGCAACTTGTGCGTGTAAGGCAAATGCAGCATAAATAATTTATTTATTTATTTATTTATTTCATCTATAAGTACATTTTACTTTCTTAGACTAGAATGATATAGTAATATTATATATAAAATTAAGTAATACATAATCTTTATTATTTAATTGCTTCGAAAATCTTAATCTTAAAAGCATTTCTGCTCAAATTAAGGTCGATTGCATTCGCAAATTGGTTAAAATAAAGACATGCGTTTGTGACAGGTTCATTACGACCATAATTTGTTTCATGTCTTGGTATGGCAAAATAACACTGCAGCCTAGGTCTAAGTGGACGTGCTGGAACATAAACATTAAACAAAAATAGTAAGGGGATGCAATCAATATGACCCGTAACAACATCCCTTGCAAGTGAGATAAAGAAGAATTTCCTTCTTGTATAAAGAGGTTGTAATTTTATAAGAGCGCATCTATTTACATAAGGTGGCAAAGGCAGAGACCAATTTAACTTACGAAGAACAAACCGAGTAAATCTTTTTTGAATTTTTTCAATACGAATCATGCTATTATTATAGCATGGACACCAAACTACGCAGCAATATTCGAGTATAGGTCTAACAAAACTAATAAAGAGCGATTTCAATGTGTATGGGCAGCGAAAATCATTTGAATTTCGAAAAAGGAACCCAAGCATAGAATTTCCTTTGGAAATAATGTAATCAAAATGCATTTTAAAATCTAATTTTGAATCTAAAATTACTCCTAAATCTGTTTGATTAAAAACTCTTTTAAGAGCAGTGTTTGAGATCGTGTAATCAAAGATAATAGGGCAATGACACCTTGTGAACGTAAGGACAGAACACTTAGATATATTAAATGGCAATTTGTTTATATCACACCAATTTGATAAGTTACTAATATCTTTTTGTAGGGCGATACAATCCGACAAGGAATTTACCATTTTATATATTTTAACATCGTCGGCAAACATTAGACACTTTGAAGAAGTTATTTGTGAGGGTAAGTCATTTATAAAAAGAAGAAATAAGAGAGGTCCCAGGTGGCTACCTTGAGGTACACCGGAAAAATTAAATATTTTTCTAGATTTGCTTGAACCAATTTTAACAAACTGAACTCTATTTGTTAAGTAACATTCAATCCACTTTAATAAATTAGAATGAAAAATTAGCATTTTAAGTTTTTGAACTAAAATTGAGTGGTTTACTCTGTCAAAAGCTTTTGAAAAATCCATAAATATAACATCTACTTGTCTCCTATTTTCCATGCTATTGGTGCAAAAATTTGTCAACAGGGATAGATTTGTGGAAGTGGATCTTCCACTCATAAACCCATGCTGAAATATTGAAATGTGATTTCGAACCATAATATATAATCTATTTTTGACAAGTGATTCAAAGACCTTTGGGATCAATTGTAGCTTGGCAATGGGTCTGTAGTTTTCTATACATTGCTTGGATCCTGATTTATGTATGGGCGTTATGAATGAAAACTTCCAACAATCTAAAAATGTCCCAGAATCTAGAGACGCATTAAAAATTTGTTCAAGAGGTTTTAATAGATTAAACCTACACATCTTTACGAACATTGCTGAAATGTTATCCGGTGCAATGCTAAGATTGGTATCTAAGTTACCTAGTTCATTGAGAATTTCATCTTTTGTTAATCTTATTGAACCAATGTCAACAATTTTAGAGACATTCAACGCATTTATCGACTTCAAATAAGTATTGAACTAGGTTTTTTTTTTTAAATCCGAATTCAGTCTTCTGATAATATGTTAGTCCTCAAAATCACGCATACCTACCGTTCCGGTCAATTTAACAAATTTTGGTGATTGTTTAATCTTAAATTATGGATTTTATTGTTTTTCTCCTGAAGAACGATACTCGTATGTAATTGAAATAAAATATTTAAGTTTACATTTGACAAAGTAAAGTGATGTGCATAAAGTTACCATAAAAAAGAAAACAGCTATGGAGGGTATGTATATAAATTTATTATATTTTTTTCTTCATTAATTAGAGAAATAATTTAAAATAACGTTCAATAAATTAGGTGGAGTATTGGAGCATGAAAATAATTTTTTTTTTTTAATAAGAAATTGCCTGTCCCACAATCCCTAGTTTACCCACAGTGTGTCACAAAATACTTCGATAAAAATTACATTTCATGAAAATAACTTTAATAAGGGTATCAACAAATTACTTTTTTAACTTTTAAACTCATTTTTTATTTACTTAAAATATTAACTTACTACTAGACAAAAATGCTTAAATCTAACTTATCAATAACTGGTTTACTTAATCTAACTTATCGGCCCTTAGTGGGCGCTGTAAGCTTATATTTAGCTGTTTTATTTTGCCTTTAGGCTTATATTTGTCGGTTTTTTGGTTTTATATTTAATTTTAATTTACAAAGAAAAAGTTTAAAACTTTGTTTAGTGACTTTTTTTTTGTTTTATATAAAAGCTTAATCTAGATTATATATAACTTAAGACTACTTAAGCTACTTAAGCCTAACTTAAGACTACTTAAGCCTAACTTAAGACTACTTAACTACTTAAACCTAAATTAATTATAATCGGGGTGGCGAGCCCTCGTTGCGCATGCCCCGAGGGGTCGCCATCCTGATTGCGTCTTTCGGTCCCACGGCAGCCTGCGTTCAACCATATTGTACGCCAATATGGTGCACAAGCCCCACCCCAGACCTTGTTCCTAATTTAAAATCTTACCTATGGAGTTGGACTAAAAGTCCGCAAAGTCCTGAGGAAGTGCAGAATCACCTTCCTCATATAGCCACCAGAATTCAGTGCGCTGTTTGGCAGCATCGATCCTATCGCGATCCGATACCGCCGTGCTAAAGCGGAGGAGCTCCGGAGCATTGTCGACGTACCCGTCGCGGATTAGCCGTTTGTCCCGCGCGTCACGATAGCGGTGGTATAAAACCGGGATACCGTTCCTGTCTTGTACTAACCCTAACGAATCGATGTAAATGAATGCCTCTGGTGGAATAAAGCCCAATATGAGCGTGCTCTCCATGTATAAATCATTGGGATAATAAGCTCCAAAGATCAGGCTGTTGTCGCTAGCCATCGCCCTTGCAGCGTGCCTTCGAGTCACCTTAATTAGGAAATTGTCAATTCTATTCAACTGAGCCCCATTGTATAGAACCTCGTTGCGATAATATTTTATGTACTCGGAGTCTGGCGTTCGGTACAATCCTAAGCAGGATCGGAGACAACGTCTCTCAAACAGCCGTATCCTTTCCATGTAGGATGGTGATACATTGAACCACACGGGACAACCGTAAGCGATGATCGGCCTTATGAGGGCCATGTAGCAAATGACTTTCACCCTTGAATCAAGTTGACTGCTATGAAACAATCTTCTTGTCAGAGCATAAGCTCCCCTAGCCCTGGCCAGACAAGCATCCACATTTTTATTAAAATATAGAAACTTGTCAAGCCAGATGCCAAGGTATTTGACTTCACTTCTCACCGCCAACGGCCGTCCATGCTGTCCCATGATACAAAATTTTTTCCAGTTTTTTCTGGTATCGTAAGAAGCCCTCTGCACTGGGGTCCTGAACAGAATTGTTTCGGTTTTTTGGAAATTGATCCTCAATTTCCAATCATCGCAATATCCCTTAATGTGATCGAAGTCACGTTGCAAAAGTGTGTTGATGACCTCGATTTTCGGACCTGATCTGTACGCCACTAGATCATCTGCGTACGCTATAGCGTGTCTGAGAGAACCTACAAGATCACTTGTATAAATGTTAAACAATATCGGGGAGTTCACCGCCCCCTGTTGTAAACCGTTTTTAGTTTCAAAGACTTTACTCGAAGTTACGTTGCCACATTTGACAACGAACTTCTTTCCTATAAGCATTTCATAAATCATATATAGCATGGGTTTACGCATGCCCAGTCTGGTCAGCTTGTAGAAAAGCCCCTCTAACCATACGGTGTCGAAGGCCTTCTCAAAGTCAACCAGACAGGCCCCTGTGCATTGTTTTTTGGACTTATTCCATTGGATGTCGGACACTAGTTTCGACGCGGCATGAATGGTATCATGCCTCGCTCGAAAACCAAACTGATTATCCGGAATAATTTTGTTTTCCTCAACCCACTTAAGCAGAGCTCTATTGACTATCTTCTCGAATACCTTGCTTACATTCGGCAGAAGGCTTATTGACCGAAGATTAGTTGGGTTTGTTTTGTCCTTGCCCTTTTTGGGGATAGGATGTACCACCGCCGTTTTCCAGTGCACCGGATAATGTGCATTATTCAGTGCATTGTTAAACAGGGTGGTGAAGATATCGACTGCTTCTATTGGCAGGTGTCTCAATACGACGTTTGGGACACCGTCCTCTCCTGCCGACTTTTTATTTTTCAATGATACCAAGATGTCCAGGAGTTCATCTTTTTGCACGAACAGCATCAGGCTATTGGCGACTATGCCATTGGAAGGGTTTTCGTCATTGAATACGGAAAAACCGTGATTCTCAGATCGCCAAGCTTGAAGTTCAGTGCGCAGATGAAAGTGATTCAGAAAGGCTCTTTCCTCAATATCGCGATTTGGGCGAACAGGATTGTTCACCGTATACACGGTCTCGAAAATATCAATCAACAAATTACATTGGGGAAAATGTGCTGATATAGTTAAAGTAACCATTTTTAAATTCAATTCCAAATTAGGGTGCAGTCTAAGACATCAGAAGTACTTCAAAATCCAATAAGACTTTTTAGAAGAAACTGTAAAAAACGTTGATTTCCAAAAAAATCGAGGTGAGTACCATACAGATATTTTTTTTCCAATTCTTAAAAAAAAATGTTTGGTTATCTGTAAACATTTCCATTATTGGTACACATCCTTTGAATCTAATCTGATTCCAAATTGTCTTAATAGTACACCCCATAAAAATGCGTTACTTTTAATAAGAGTCCCATTGTTTTAATAGTATGTTCCATTAACCGTAATAATTTCCTTTAATGGTACACATCGCTTGAATTCGATTAGATTTCTAATTAAAGCTGCCAAGAGCAAAATCATATTGCGACAATCGCACATTGTTAAGATTTTATGTCATATTTATCTGGATTTGATTGCATGTAAATTCGAAAATGAAAATTTTCTATAATATCCTTACATCCTAACTATTAAGACCAACTTAAGAGTTTTCGCTATTATGGTGATATCACCATTATTTATAGCCCATACCCTATAACCTAAATACTATTTCATTCATTGACAATCGCAATATTTTTTCCAACAATAGATGGATGAGTCAACTTGGTCAAATTATACAATTGACAGAAAGCGAAACCACAGATGGAAATATAATTCTGTCTGCAGATAATATCAGAGGGTCAGTAGCTTTCTTGCTTGGAAATGATGATGAAGAATGTAAAATTAAAGATCTTATATGCAACCGCTTTGGGTTTAATGAATTTGTTTGCAAAAAAGTTATTGGTAAGAATGTCTACAGAATGTCTAACAATCCTACAAACAATTAAAGGCCTTCTTATGGATAGCACACAAATTTTAATTTTGTTAAAATAATTTTTTGTTAATTTGTTAATTAATTTTTGTTTTTACTAGAACTATTTTTCCAAATGTATTTTTGAAATAGTATTGCAACCATGTAATTTATGTTATTTCGTTTTATAATAATATTTGCTTAAATGTAAAACAAATATAAATATTTAAATAAAAATATATTTGTTGTTCTAAATTCGTTATTTTGTTTGTTTTCTAATGATGGATTTTCAGATTGATCTTCGATAGCATTGATTGATAATTGATATATTTAAGCTATCAGTTGTAACGGGTGATTTTTTAGCTGGTATGGTTTTGGCAACACTGGTTTTGACAGCTGACGTGTGTTTAGTACCTTGTGTCACTGTCAAACAGCTTCAGTTTGGTTTGCAATTTAACCATGGATCGTCTTACAAATGAACAACGCTTGCAAATTATTGAATTTTACTATCAAAATTCGTGCTCGGTACGAAATGTTCATCGCGCGCTGCTTCCATTTTATGATCGGCATTCTCGACCTTCTGAGCAGTCTATTCGGAAGATTGTGACCAAATTTCGCACCAAATTTACTTTGTTGGACATTAAACCACCAACACGTTTACGTACTGTGCGTAGTGAAGAAAATATTGCGGCCGTATCAGCTAGTGTGACAGAAGACCGCGAAATGTCGATTCGGCGCCGTTCCCAGCAGTTAGGCCTTTGTTACAGCACTACGTGGAAAATTTTGCGGAAGGATTTGGGCGTAAAGCCTTTTAAGATACAGCTGGTGCAAGAACTAAAGCCAGCCGACCTACCACAACGCCGAATTTTTTGTGAATGGGCTCTTGGAAAGCTGGCCGAGGATCCGCTTTTTTATCGAAAAATTGTGTTCAGCGATGAGGCTCATTTTTGGTTGAATGGGTACGTAAATAAGCAAAATTGCCGCATTTGGAGTGAAGGTCAGCCAGAAGCATTGCAACAGCTACCAATGCATCCCGAAAAAGCCACTGTTTGGTGCGGTTTATGGGCCGGCGGCATTATTGGGCCATATTTCTTCAAAGATGATGCGAATCGCAGCGTTACTGTCAATGGTGAACGCTACCGAGCGATGATAACAAACTTTTTTTTGCCCGAAATGGAAGTTCTTGACTTGCATGATATGTGGTTTCAACAAGACGGTGCCACATGCCACACAGCACGCGAAACAATGGCGCAATTGCGAGGCGAGTTTGGTGAACAGTTAATTTCACGTTTCGGGCCGGTCAATTGGCCGCCTAGATCGTGCGATTGGACACAATTAGATTATTTTTTGTGGGGGTATGTCAAGGCTAATGTCTATAGAGACAAGCCCGCTTCGATTGACGCACTGGAAGCCAACATCCATGCATTCATTCGTGAGATACCGGCCGATATGTGTGAAAGAGTATGCCAAAATTGGACTCAGCGGATGGGCTACCTGAGACGCAGCCGCGGTCAACATTTGCATGAAATTATCTTTAAACATTAAATTGCAAGGTTCAAACTATCGATTCAAATAAATATTTCATTCATTTTTTCGAATTTTTTGTGTTTTTTTTTTAAAAAAAGTTCTAAACCTCTTAAAAAATCACCCGTTATAAAAAAAACCATTAATATAATAGTATAATAGACAAGCATTAATAGTACTGTCCTATTATTTTAAAAGTAAGTACTATAACTTTCAATAGGGTGAACCACTTGGATCAGTAGTTATCTCATTGGAACAATGGTTTAGTTGTTTTTTTTTTAATTGTATATACCTTTTGTTTAAACTCGGTAATACTATAAAGACTATAGTTTGATCGAATAGTTTTTATAGTTTGTCCTATTATTATTTTAGTCAATACTATAAATTTCAATAGGAACATCCTATTTGAATAAATAGTGATACCATTGAAACAATGGTTTATTTGCTTAATGTTTATTGTTTTGTTTTAAATCTGTAATACCATTAAAATAATAGTATGAGAGAAGAGTTTTTATAGTACGTCGCTATTATTTTAATAGGAAATACTATAACTTTCAATGGGACCACTCACTTTAAATCAATAGTTATCTTATTAACACAATGGTTTAATTGGTTATTTTTTAATAGTAAGTACTTTTGTTTTAAGCCGATAATGCTATTAAAACAATAGGATGATCCAATTGATTTAAAAGTTTGATTAGTAAATAATATACATCTCAATAGGATGCACAGTTTTGAATTAATAGGAGTCTTATTGAATCAATAGTGTGTAAATTGTTGAATACGATTTAAATAATAGTATTTTGTTGTTGGTTCAATGGTATGCCTTTACATAAAATATGTTTTTAATCCTATTGCAAATAGTTGCATCACATTAATACAATGGTACAAACTATTAACCTGTTAATAAGACAGACTATTGAAACAAAATTCGAACACTGTTGAATTTATAGTAAGATCGTACCATTATTGTTATAATTTACAAATTATTATTTATTTATTTATTTATTTATTTATATATATCTACCAGGTAAGACCTTTACAGATTTATTATAATGTTAATAACTTAATTCTATTTATTTAATATCTTATATTTATGCATTTGATAAGTAATAATTCAACAAAATTTAATATTAATTTATTAAATAAGCATATTTGGATTTTAAAATTTCAAGTGCAATTCGTTTAAAACAATCGCGATTTAAAGTTAAATCTAGGTCAGTGGTTACTACCGAATTGTATAAATTAACGCAACGCGTGATGATTTCACATGATCCATAGTTTGTCCTATGTAAAGGTGGAATAAATAAACTTGGTTCTCTTAGATACCTTACAGGAGCATTAAAAGGTAACGAAGAAAGCAACTCATCGCAATTTACGTGGTTATTTACCACATCACTTAAGAATACTAATGATAGCATTTTTCTTCGAACAAAAAGAGTTTGGAGATTAATTAATAAACAACGTGACGCATATGGTGGTAATTCGTCATCTCTGTTAAACCTTCGTAAAGCAAAACGAGTAAAAGATTTTCGTATTCTCTCGATTCTGACAGAGTGAACATCGTAAGTAGAAACGGTATCCCGGTTTTATACCACCGCTATCGTGACGCGCGGGACAAACGGCTAATCCGCGACGGGTACGTCGACAATGCTCCGTAGCTCCTCCGCTTAAGCACGGCTGTATCGGATCGCTATAGGATCGATGCTGCAAAACAGCGCACTGAATTCTGGTGGCTATATGAGGAAGGTGATTCTGCACTTCCTCAGGACTTTGCGGACTTTTAGTCCAACTCCATAGGTAAGATTTTAAATTAGGAACAAGGTCTGGGGCGGGGCTTGTGCACCATATTGGCGTACAATATGGTTGAACGCAGGCTGCCGTGAGACCGAAAGACGCCATCAGGATGGCGACCCCTCGGGGCATGCGCAACGAGGGCTCGCCACCCCGATTATAATTAAGTTAGGTTTAAGTAGTTAAGTAGTCTTAAGTTAGGTTTAAGTAGTCTTAAGTTAGGTTTAAGTAGTCTTAAGTTAGGCTTAAGTAGTTTAAGTAGTCTTAAGTTATATATAATCTAGAATAAGCTTTTTATATAAAACAAGAAAAAAGTCACTAAACAAAGTTTTAAATTTTTTTCTTTGTAAATTAAAATTAAATATAAAACAAAAAAACCGACAAATCTAAGCCTAAAGGCAAAATGAAAAAGCTAAATATAAGCTTACAGCGCCCACTAAGGGCCAATAAGTTAGATTAAGTAAACCAGTTATTGATAAGTTAGATTTAAGCATTTCTGTCTAGTAGTAAGTATGTTTTAAGTAAATAAAAAATGAGTTTAAAAGTTAAAAAGTCCCAAATTAAACAGCAATATTCCAAAAAGGAGCGAACTTACGAACAATATAGTGTTTTTAAAGTATACGGATCTTGAAAGTCTGTGGTATTTTGTTTGATGAACGCTAACATTGAGTATGACTTACTAATAATGTAATCAATGTGCCGATTAAAAGTCAATTGATTATCGAGCAGTATTCCTAAATCATTTACTTCTGTTTCACGGGTAAACATTACACCATTCGCAGTGTATTGGTATTGTAAGGGGCTTCGCGATCTATATACTGATAATACTTTACATTTGGGCAAATTAAGTTGTAACTCATTTGCTTTACACCAGCGCTCGAGAATAAATATTTCATTTTGGAACAGAAGACAATCACTATTATCAGATATCTTCATAAATACCTTAATATCATCGGCGTATAAAAGACATTTGCTGATTGATAGAAGTGATGGAATTTCGTTAACAAACAAAGTAAATAGCAACGGTCCAAGGTGGCTACCCTGTGGTACTCCAGAAGTCGCAGTAAATACATCTGAGTAGAAGTTATCAACTTTAACCCTCAACTTTCTATCTGTTAAATATGAGTTTAGCCACAGAAGTTTTTCAGAATGAAAACCAAGTTTTGCCAATTTTTGTTTTAGAACATCTTGGTTAATTCTGTCAAAAGCCTTTGAGAAATCAGTGTACAAAACATCCACTTGTGCTCCACTTTCAATTGTTTCAAGGCAAAATTTCCTAAAGATGGTTAAATTTGTGGTTGTTGATCTACCCTTAACGAAACCATGCTACATTGGAGATATATGCTGCTTGATATCACTATAAAGTTTTTCTTTAACTATTTTTTCTAAAAGTTTAGGAATGCATGAAAGTTTAGTAAGTGGTCTATAATTTTCAATAAGATGTCTTGCGCCTTTTTTTATAAATGGGTGAAATATATGCAATTTTCCATTGGTCTAAGAACATTCCAGTTAATAATGACGTATTGAATATTTTTGTTATAGGAACAACCAAAGACTCAGCACATTTTTTAAGTATAATTGGATGTAAGGTGTCTATACCTGGGCTTTTACTAGCGTCAACATTTAACAATGCTTCTAAAATGTCATTTTCCGAAAATTCTAAATGCCCAATATCAGTAATTTGGTTTAAATTATTGAAATTAGCTGGGTTTGAAATATTGGATGCAAGAAAATTATCCGAAAAATATTTTGCAAAAAGTTCACAAGTGGACTTACCACCCTGAGATAATTCTGTCCGGTATTCCATTGCACTTGGAAAAACAGATACTTTGCGTTTTGAATTGTAAAAGGACCAGAATGATTTGCTGTTACTTTTAATCGTTGATTCAATAGAGATAATATAGCTGCGGTATAGAAATCTATTTAAAAAATCAAACTCTTTCCTTAAACGAAGAAAATTCTGTCTGTCAACAGTAGAATTAGATATTTTCATTCTTTTAAACGATTTAGATTTAATATTTTTTAGATTTTTGAGACGCGCATTAAACCACGGCAGTTTGGGAGTTGCTTTCTTTTTTACTATAGGTACAAATATCTTTAGCGTATTAAAGAGAATGTTGAGAAAATGACTATACATATCACCTAGATTTAAGTTTAAAAAACGATTATGCCAGTTAATTGAGTTTAAAGCATTGTTTAGGCCATCAAAATTAGCTTTTTTAAAATTGAATAGAGATAAATTGCAATTATTGTTTACATTTGTATAATCATATGATTTGAGGTAAATAATTGTTTCAAAAGTGCGCATCCCATTGACTAATTTTAATAGTAAAAAACGATTGATTTAATCATAAATCCTATTATTTTCTTAGTATTTTTCTCTGAGTGTATTTTATGGTTGTCCAGTCATATAAAAAAATTACAAATTTCACAAAATAAAGTGTTAAAAATGATGCTCAATCTTCCTTAGCATCATTCCACTTTTGATCTGCACAAAAGAGCGGATGTTGAATTGATTTCTGAAAGGATTCGGAAACTCACGAACAAAATTTTAATAATAAATGTGATATTGCTGAAAATCCCCTCATAAACCAACTATATTTATCTGGGTTAACTTAAAATATATTCAAAAATGTCTAATATTATATTTCGTCTGCGTTTCTTTATAATTTATTATTTTTGTAATCATTTGTTATTATTTGTTTATTTACCATTTGTCTACTAAGGTTTGTAATACTATTTATTTGATTTTAATTTATCTTATTCGTTTTTATGTTAAATTGTTATTTATTAAACAAATATTATTATTATACTCACCCATGTTTTCGTCTACTAACACATTATTAACTAATTTCTGTATTACATATTTATTTTTTATCTATTTATTAATTTATTAATTCGTTTATTTAATTATTTGTTTATTTATTTATTTATTTATTTGATTATTATTTATTATTTGATTATTATTTTTATTAATTTATTTATATTTATTTTTTATTTTTTGTATCATTTGTATTTATTTATTTATTTATTCATTTATTTATTTGCTTGTTTATTATTTATTTATTTATTATATAATTTATTATTATTATCTGATTATATATTACGAACTTATATTTGTTAATATAAAAAGCATTCCTTGAATATTCATAAAATTCTAAATTATGTATATTAGATATTCCTTCTTTTTTTTTCAAATAAAGGTTTATTCGTACATCGATGTTCTTATGAACGATATTGCATCCCTAACAACAAGTATAAATATTTTCTAAATCAGCTAAGTTTTATCTAGAAGAAATTTGTTGGTCGAACGGTGAAGAAATTTGAAAAATTTACTAAATAAGATATAAAGACAGACGCAATATTGTAAACGCAAAAACGTTAACATAGAGTGAGTCGACCACTGGTCATAAAATGAAAATTTTATAATGAGCGGATTTTTTAATTTTATAATTTTCGAATTTTACGGTTTTCAGGACTTTGGGATATTTGGTTTCGGGTCTTTGAGTTTTCGAGTTTCTGAGATTTTAGGTTTTCGGTATTTCAGATATTCAGGATTTTGTGTTTTTCGGATTTGTGATTATCAAGACTTTGGGTTTTCGGAACTTTGGATCTTTTTTTGGGTTTTTAGGGTTTTTGGAGATTTTGGAATTTGAGTTTTTGGAATTTGAGTTTTTGGGATTTTTAAGTTTCGCGATTTTCGATCGAATTTTTCATTTTTAGGACTTGGAGTTTTCAAGACCTTCGCGCAACGCGGATCTCTTAACATCTCGATTATAAACAATCCACCAACATCAAATGTCGAAGAAGAATGGCAACGATGCCAACAAGCCATTTGATTAGCCGCAACTGATGTGGTAGGTTTCTCGCGTCCACCAACAAGAAACTCCGGGTTTGATAAGCATTCCTCATGCTCGCAACGAAGGACGAGACCTACAAGCCTAAGCCTGAGGTGAAGACGAGAGCTGCCATTGATCTCTTTTGGCAGAAAAGAAGGGAAGAACACCGTTTTTCAGAAAGAAAAAAAAAACAAGAAAATCGCGCGATCGAGGATATACACTAGTCGGCATAAGTATTTTGACGAAATAAAAATCGTGCATTTTTGAGTTTAACTTCTAAATGGCTTGACAAGAATTCATGTTTATTTTTACATTTTTATATACATATAGCTAATACAAACTTAAAAATAGGCAAACAAATAATTTTTCATAGAAGTCAAAAAAGATATAAATTAATTTGTAATTTCGGGTGTTGGCATAAGTATTTTGACAAGTATATAACTCTAAGAAAAAACATTTTAAACTTAACAAAAGTAAATAAATAAAGAAGAATTTAGTAAAATATATAGCCTCCCTTGGCTTCAATAACTTTTTGAAGGCGTCTCGGTACTGAATCTACTAAATTTTGAAGAATCTCTGGAGATATCTCTTCCCAAAGGGAAGTGACCTCAGAAATCGTCTCCTCTCTGGTTTTATTTAAAGAAACTGTTCTTAGCTTTGAATGTTTTAAAATCTCCTTCCATTAAACGTCGTCGGACAGTGCGCTCACTGATTGGATTCGTTGCCGTCAAATTCCATTGATTTGCAGCAGTTTGAGGCTTCAGGAATATATTTCTTTTAAATTCCCGTAGAAGGGTTCGGTCTTCAGTGGGCGTTGTTTTGCGCTTAGCACCTGATCTCATTAGGTTTGTGATGTCATTATGTTTTTTAAACTTATTGATTTGATAGTGCACAGTTTGACGCGACACATTAAACTCACTTGCTATGCCTTTTACTGCCGTTCCAACGTTAAACTTCGCTACCATTGAAGATCTGACAACCAAACTCAACTCAGCCGTTTTACCCATGGTTTTTAATAAATTTTAATAAATTTTTATTTTGTTATGAACGTTTAATGTAAATTAAAGTTAACTACACAAGTTTTTTGGTTATCACGTGCTCAAAACTGTTAAAATATTTACACAAAGTTTCCGTCAAAATACTTATGCCACGTAAAAATTCTTTGTCTGCATGCGTTCTTATCAGCAGAAAGAGAATGCAAAAGGCAAACAATACAAAACTTGGCTTGCATAGAGCTAAAAATAGATTCTTTGTTTCGCGCATCATTTTTGCACCGTTGTTTTAACGATACCAAGCAAAGTTAGTCTCAATAGTCACAAAAAGGTTTCGTCAAAATACTTATGCTGACTAGTGTAGAGAGTTGCCAATTCAGGAACGATGTTCGCAAATCTTACCGAAGTGTAAAACGTCAAAGCCAAGGACACATGTCGAACAGAAACCTGTCGAGATGAAAAAGTTAATGTCGTAGTTGAGACACACTCGGTGCTGAGGATATCGAAGAACCTCTTCTGCAGACCGTGAAACGGCGATGACGAATAACATTTGGTTGTCAGGCAGAACGAACCATTCAAGATTAGCAACGACAGCGAAAGCTCCCAACCACCTGACCTGAGTGAAGTGAGAATAGCAATATCTAAACTCAAGCTTAGCAAGGCTGCCGGAAATGACGGCTTTCCCGCTGAACTTTAAAAAGCCGGCGGAGATGACTGGTAAGTAACATCCACCAACTCATAAGCCAAAACTGGTCTGATGAAAGTATGCCTGCAGAATGGAATCTCGGCATAGTTCGCCCGATCCATCAAAAAGGAGACCGTCTGAACTGCGCCAACTACAGAAGCATAAGTCTCTTCAACATCGAAATATGTGAACGCCAAAAACCGTTTACCCACAACCGCGAACTACAGAGACGTTAGTCTCTTCAACATCGCCTACAAGATCCTATCTGCCGTTATATGTAAACGCTTGAAACCATTTATCAACAACCGGCCCTTATCAGTGTGGTTTTAGGCCAGAAAAGTCTACAACCGACCAAATTTTCACACTTATAGATCCTGACAAAAACCCAAGAAATCAAAATCGATACCCACCTCCTATTCACCAATTTCAAAGGCACATACGACAGCATCTATAGAAACGAACTATACAGAGCTATATCTAGTTTTAGTATACCGCCCAAACTTGTCCGTTTGTGATGGGGAATTCTTCAGGGTCGGAAACGACTTCACCGAAACATTCGATACCAGAAAAGGATTTAGGCAATGCGATGCGCTGTCATGTGACTTCTTCAATATGATTCTTGAGAGGATTGTGCAAAACTTCCCAGCAAGCACCAGATGCACAATTTTCCAAAAATCAGTACAACTACTAGCATACGCCGACGATATCGGCATCATTGGTAGGACCCAACGTGTAGTCATAGCCACGTTTGCTAGTATAGAGAAGGAAGCGGCAAAAATTGGTTCAGCAGTAAATGAGGGCAAGACGAAGTTTGTGCTGTCAACACGAAAGGACACACAACATCGACGAATTGGACAAAACGTCACCATTGACAGATATAACTTTGAGGTAGTACGGGACTTTGCCTATCTCGGCTCCGCTATTAACTCTGACGACAAATTTCGTCAGAAATTAAACGAAGAGTTACTCTTGCCAACCGCTGTTTCTTCGGGCTAACAAAGCTATTAATAGTAAAGCCCTCACTCGAACTACTAAGGAGATCCTATGCAAGACCCGGTCAGCCCAGTTCTGCTTGAAGCATTGACTATCTCTAAAGCTGATGAAGAAATCCTTGGTCGATTTGAGAGGAAAATTCTTCGAAAAATGTTAGGTCCCGTTTGCGTTGACAGGCTATGGAGACGAAGATTCAACCAAGAACTGTACAGCGACATGCCCCTGGTCAAAAAACACCGCATTGGAAGTTTAAGATGGCTAGGACATGTAGAATGAATTGACACCAATACTGCTGCTCGCAGAGTCTCCGATTCCCAGCCAGACGTCGGACGCAGTAGAGGAAGACCTCGCCTTAAGTGGCGCGCACAAGTAGAAATCGACCTCAACCAACTTGGAGTGCGCAACTGGACGCAGTTAGCTAAGGACCGGGCTTTTTGGAGAGGCATGTTGGCTGAGGCCCTGGTTCATTCCGGACTGTAGCGCCACTTAAGTAAGTAAGTAAGAGAATCTTTGAATCTTATCCTATTGGTACGTATTGACAAGGAAAACTGAACCTCCCTTAAGGGATAAATGAATTTTTTTTTTTTTATAATTTACACGTACTCAAGGGGTTATGAATACCCTTTATATGTTTCCATAGTACGAGCGTTAGAGAAGGGGAAGAAAGAGAGGATAGGAAAGATTTTGGATGTAGTGGAGACTTAAAAACTCCATGGGTGGTGTCCGAACTAGCTTCGGGGAGTCACTTTTTCTTGTGTTCGTTAAATTTGAAGAAATTCAAGATGGTGTGCATACTTTTTAGCAAGATGCCACCTTACATTATATGCTTTATACCTGGCATAGAGCCTCAACAGGGACGGAACTGTTTTAGGTTCACAATAATCGAAAAACATTTACTACAAGTTTTGGCGATATAACAGAAAAAAAGGCATAGCTCTGTAAAGCTTTTCTTTATAAAAAAAAATCCAATCAAATGCTTGTGAGCTTTAAAAAAATAGGTTCGTTAGAGTCTCTCTAATTTATATTTTCACAAAACTATTGCCAGTTCATTGTCTTATTTAAGAGAAGACCAATTGTAAGCTACGAAAGATCTCGTATTCTTGAGATTTTTTTAATAAATATTCCACAAAAAAAGGCGACTTTAAAAATAACCGGACATTTACACATCTATACCTAATTAGTAGCGTATATATACAAAAAAAAATTATACAAAGGATGGCATACGATAAAGTTATACTATCAAAGGATATACGCAGAGGGTTTATATGTATGTATATTTTTTTTTTTGTAGCACAATCAAAGAAACCACCCCCTTAATATATTAGACTCTGTAAGCATAATACCCTGTACACATTTCTATATCTGCCGTATAAATCACAAAGAAATATTCAGCATACATGCATACACTAAAATCCATACACACATACATATCAGTATTTTCAGAATAACAACCATTATCGTTTATTAAATTTTATGACTTTTTTTAAGACCTACTTTTCCGTAGCTGTCCTCTTTTTATATTTTAAAAATATTTCTCCCCGGGTTTCTTTGCCCTTTGGCTTTTTTTTTGATGTGGAAACCCGATGAATACCCTAGAAGTCCAAAAAAGTTACTATTGGAGGGTGGGAAATCCTTCCTATGGGTTGAATGGATTGTAGGGTATATACGAAGAAAATGACCCATAATAAGTAGTATGATGATAAATTATCCAACAATTTCCCTGACACAACCCATACAGTCCCGTAAACCCGAATATATTGTCATTTGTAATAGAATTAGGAATCATGAAAGGTCCCGGTTGTTGTTGTTAGTTTGGATGTGTTGATTTTCAAAGGATTTCGGAGATTTTTTCTTGGGTTTTTTGTTATCATCGACTAAAGCCACGGCAGTGTTTTAATTTAAATGCTGAGGAGTACTAAAAGGAGCCGCAAAAGTTGTAACCCGGCGTAAATGTTAACAGCCGATGTTCTTTGGATGTAATTTCTAAGGCATACGCGTGAAAGAGAAAATTACTTACGACCATGTTGTGCACCCACCATTCATTTTATTACTCCGCAACAAAAAAAAATCGAAACAATTATACCGCGGTTTATGTCTTGGAATTATTTAACCAGTGGCCGGTCATCATACATTTTTACACGCGCATAGATAGATTGGAAGGTACATATTGTCGGTCCTTAACAGATGAGTTTGGAAACCCTTGCTATGAGAATTATTCTTTATCTTTATCTTTATATTTAAGATTCCGATAGTATCTGACGCTTTGTATTAACAATGGTGGCATCAAACTGCACTTTAAACAAAAAGCCATCTTCGGCGTTTTTTTTTTTACTATTACATTCCAAGTAGTTAGGAAAATGCAAATTTTTGGCGCAACAGGGTCGTTAATACCCAGCGCCTAGCTTTCTCACAACCATTCATGTGTGTGTGCGTGTGTACTTCGAGTACGATGGCGGCACCTCCTGTTTTATGCCGACTCCGAACGGCTGAGTTGAGATAAGCTTTTCATGACAATCGATACTACTCGGATGATTTGTCAAATCATCCCGAGATGAGGGCCACTGAAAAATCATTTAGGTTTTTTTTTTTTATAATTTACACGTACTCAAGGGGTTATGAATACCCTTTATATGTTACCATAGTACGAATGTTAGAGAAGGGGAAGAAAGAGAGGATAGGAAAGATTTTGGATGTAGTGGAGACTTAAACTCCATGGGTGGTGTCCGAACTAGCTTCGGGGAGTCACTTTTTCTTGTGTTCGTTAAATCTGAAGAAATTCAAGATGGTGTGCATACTTTTAGGTATTACACCGACCTTTTTATTTCTTTTTAAAAAAAGTAAAATGGATTTTGGTTGGGATTGAATGCGCAACCTTCCACTCAACAGACGAACACATTACCACTACACCGCGGCCGGCTACGGCTGGCAGTCGAACCCAGATCTTCTGCGCTGCAGTTCATCGCACTAACCATCGCGCCACTGAGCCCATCCAAGTAGTTGTATAGCCGAAAATCTATCGGAGAATGTTCGCGCTTGACTGGCAACAGTTGGTCGTCCATTTACTTACTTAAGTGGCGCAATAGTCCGGAATGAACCTGGACCTCAACCAACATGCCTCTCCAATTAGCCTGGTCCTTAGCTAACTGCCTCCAGTTGCGCACTCCAAGTTGGTTGAGGTCGGTTTCTACTTGTGAGCGCCACTTAAGGCGAGGTCTTCCTCTACTGCGTCCGACGTCTGGCTGGGAATCGAAGACTCTGCGAGCCGGAGTATTGGTGCCCATTCGTTCTTCATGTCCTAGCCATATTAAACGTCCAATACGGAGTTTTTTGCCCTTCTACGCAATCAGGACCAAAGATTTTTCGAATAATTTTCCCCCCAAATTGACCCAGGATTTCTTCAACCGCTTTTGAGACGGTGCATGCTTCAACGCCGTAGAGAAACACTGGAATGATCTGAGTCTTACGTGTTTGGGCGGTATACGAAAACTAGAAATGGCTCTGTATAGTTCGTCTCAATAAGTTCTGTCGTATGCGGCTTTGAAATCGATGAATAGGTGGTGGGTATCATTTTAGACTTCTTTAGTTTTTTCCAGAATCTGCTGAAGTGTGAATATTTTATCGGTTGGGGACTATCCTGGCCTAAAACTAAACTGACACTGGCCGATCAGGTTGTTGGTAAACGGTTTCAGGCGTTCAACGGCAGATAGGATCTTGTAGGCGATGTTGAGGAGACTTATGCTTCTGTTGTTGGCGCAGTTTGCAGGGTCGCATTTTTTTTTGGATCGGGCAAACGATGCTGAGGATCCATTCTTCAGGCATACTTTCTTAAGACCAGATTTGGCTTATCAGTTGGTGGATGTTACTTACCAGGTCATCTCCGCCGGCTTTTTAAAAAGCTCAGCGGGAAGGCCGTCATTTCCGGAAGCCTTATTAAGCTTCAGTTTAGATATTGCTATCCTCACTTCACTCAGGTCGGGTGGTTGGCTGTTTTCACTGTCGTTGCCAATATTGAATAGTTCGTCCTGCCTGACAGCGGAATGTTGTTCGTCATCGCCGTATAACAGTCTGCAGAAGCGGTTCTTCCATGTCCTCATCATCGACTGTGTCTCAACTACGATATTTCCTTGTTCATCACGACAGGATTCTGTTCGAGCCTTGTATCCTTGGCTTTGACGTTTTACACTTTGGTAAGACTTGCAAGCATCGTTCCTGGAGCGTCACCTCTCTATGTCCTCGATCGCACGCTTTTCTTGCTCTTTTTTCTTCTTTCTGAAAAGCCGGTGTTCTTCCCTTCTTCTCTGCCTATAGAGCTCAACGGCAGCTATCGTCTTCACCTGCAGCTTAGCCGTGTAGTCCTCGTTCTTGGCTGTGAGCATCTGTCAGCATTGCTCATCAAAGCAGGGGTTTTTGCTGGTGGGCGCGAGAAACCTAGCACATCAGTTGCGGCTGATCTAATGGCTTGTTGGCATCGTTGCCATAGTTCTTCGACATTCGATGCTGGTGGTATGGTGCTAATCGAGAGGTTTAGGGATACGCGTTGCGCGTAGATCTTGCCGGTCCCTTGCGATTGCAGTCTTTTGACATCAAATTTTTTCACAGTATTTCTGGATTGTTGTGGCGTGGTGGATGTCCGCATTCTAACCTTATCTGCAGCAAGGTAGTGGACCGAGTCGATGTTAGCTCCTCGGAATGTTCGGACATCCAAAATACTGGATTCGTGCCTCTTGTCTATCGCTATGTGATCAGTTTGGTTGACCGTTCGTTGATCTGGAGACCTCCATGTCCCCTTATGGGGACATGGCCATCTTTTATATGCAAGATGGCGGAGTTAGTATTGACAGAGGCTTGAAAACGCATTTGCCTCAAAGAGATCGCAATTTGTAAAAATCAAAATACGGAAACTTTGTTTGTTTCGTGAACAAAACTTAACCGTACATATTGGTCTGTAAAATCGATTGGAAGAGCGCAGTGGATTTAGCCTTACAGTAAAACTATTTGAGCTTTCTGTCAGCAAAGGTACAACTGAAGTTGACAGAACTGTTTTGTTTTCGACGTTATCTGCTTCAAATATCTGTTTGTAGCGACTGTGTTCAGAGCTGCCATCGAAATTCCTTTTTTTAAATTAACTTAAAATTCTGAAATACTCACTATCGATAAAGAAGAAATTTGAAATAAAATTTATGAAATAAAAACAAAACCTAATATAGTTGTAAAAATTGAACCCATATGCAAGGGTTCCAAATTAGTTTCTCAGTGCAAGCACTGACAAGGATATATTCATACGCAAACCTGTTGTCATAGAGAATCGAGGTGTGCAAAATGTGCCGGAAGTCATATGACAGTAGATTGTAGGTCACATAAGAAAACTCCTCCTATCTGCATCAACTGTAAAGGCAATCATCCTGCA
The DNA here is from genome assembly GCA_949824845.1 of Rhingia rostrata. Lineage (NCBI taxonomy): Eukaryota > Metazoa > Arthropoda > Insecta > Diptera > Syrphidae > Rhingia > Rhingia rostrata. Next base: position 10,574,960 of record OX463759.1, read on the forward strand.
AATTATCGAGGCTGCGAAGTAGCTAAGGAGTTGCAAAAAAGACGGGCGAAATTTATGAGTATTAATTCACAGAAATTTTATTTAATAAAGCAAATGCCTTAAACTCCGATTAAAAATGTGTCGAAGCCAAAGCAGGCTATAATTGAAAAACACACATTCTCACAAACTACACGGCCATCAGAAATACGTTCGGATCCTGGACATCCAAAGCCAAATGTACAAACGTAGGCCCAAACTATAAAAGATAAAAAAAATATCTCACCTGACCCAGTTACAAACGTATTTCCGATTATCCTTTCAAAACTTGAGGAACAAAGCGAAACGAATAAAATTATTTTTGACAGGCTTGTGAAGTACCCCACCTTCGACATGAATAGATTTCTTAAAATTCTAACGTGGAATGCCAATGGCCTTTGGCAAAAACTTGGAGAACTTGAATTGTATCGGGTTTTTCAATAAGAGCGCTACAAAAGTTTTAAATAAAACAAAAACGGTTTTGGATATCAATGAAATTCTTTATTCCTGTGAAAGTACGTTTGATGCCATTATGTATGGAACTCGATATCTTTTGCATGGCCACCACGGGCGCGCTTGCAGAAGTCCAGACGCCGAACCCAATTTTCGACGGTTTTCAAGCATAAATCGGCCGATACTGCTGCAATTTCACGTTCGATATTCGTACGAAGTTCATCAATCGTTGCTGGTTTGTTGGCATAGACCATGGACTTAACGTAGCCCCACAGAAAATAGTCTAACGGCGTCAAATCGCACGACCGAGGCGGCCAAGCGGCTGGACCATTTCGTGAGATAACACGTTCTCCAAACTTGGGATTCAATAAATTGATTGTGGCATTCGCTGTGTGGCTTGTGGCGCCGTCCTGTTGGAACCACATGTCCTCAAATTCCATATCATCCAATTGGGGCTAAAAATATTCGGTTATCATTGAACGGTAGCGATTCCCATTCACAGTAACGTGCCGGTCTTTTTCGATTTTTCGATGAAAATCCGAATCATTTTCAAGTTGTTGCTCAGCCCAATTCACGAACATACGATGCTTCTGGTGGTCAAGCGACTTCAGTTCTTGCGTCAATTTAATCTTGTAAGGATGTAGGCCAAGATCTTTTCGCAAAATTCGCCACAACCACGTCACAGAGATGCCCAACGCTTGAGAATGACGTGTGAGAGACACATTTGGGCGTTCTTCAACTGAAGCCTTAGCGACAGCAATATTCTCGACACTACGGGCATTTCTTTGTCTCACTGGCACGGGAACATTTTGTACTGCGCCTGTGGATTCAAATTTTTCCACTAGACGTTCAATTGTTGATCTGCTAGGACGATTATGACGACCATAAATTGGACGTAGCGCTCTTAGCGTTGAGGCTACTGGCTCCGAATTTCGGTTGTAAATTTTAATAATTTCGACTCGTTGTTGGATCGTATCATGAAATGGCCAACCTTACTAAAGAGAAATGTCAAAAGAGCGGCAAGAAATATTGTGTCGTTTGCTGTTCCTGTCGCTCAATTTTTGTAGCGTCCCTGTTGAAAAACCCGATATATACAGAAAAAGATATCGAAATCTGTTTAATATCCGCAAGTCACGCAATGAGTAATTCGAAATTAAAGATTAAAGGTTACGTTGGATATCATGCTCTACATCTATCGAAAAAGGCTAGAGGTGGAGTCGCCCAATTATAAAGGAGTGTATCGAACATTCGATTGATCTTAAATTAGAAATCGAAACAATGCAAGTTAGCTCTATACAAGTCAGAAGCAGACAATCCTTTCTGAAGATATTATCTGGTTACTGCCCACCGCGATGCAAGATTGAGAAAATTCACTTTGAAAACTTGCTTGGATAGCGTTTTGTCATCGTAGGGGACTTAAATGCAGAGCATACATTCTGAGGATCTAGATGCATATCACAGCAATGTATGATGCTTTACGAAGTTGGTAGAAAGCAAAATACCGGATTTTATTCTACGGGTAAACCAACTTACTGGCCAACTGATGTTCAAAACTACTGGATTTGATCGATTTTGTCATCGTAAAAGGTGTGCCGTCCAATCGAATCAAAGTTGAAGAATGCTTTGATCTTTTCTCTGATCATTCTTCTAACGATCGAGTCAATCATTAGAAATGAAAACCCACCCAGACTAACAAACGGGAAAACCAACTTCGAAGGCTTCAAAAACGATATTGAAAATAATATGCGACTGTGTGTTTCGCTTAGATCCCCATTGGAACTTGAAGACGCGGTTGACTCCTTTATCGAAATCATTCAAAAGGCAGCTTGGAATAATACTCCTCAACATCGCAAAGCAGTAAGTTATAGTAATACCAAGTACCCATGGGAAATAGAAGATTTGGTTAGACAAAAGAAGAAAAGCTCAAAAAAGGTGGCACCAAACTCGTGCCCCGTAAGATAAAAAACATCTCAATCGGTTGTGTAACTTGCGAACACATTCGATCAAAAATTTTAAAAACCATGCAGTAGGAACTTATCTGCAAAACCTAACTGCTGGAAAAGAATCGAATTATTCACTTTGGAAAGCAATTAAAGTCACAAAACGCTGTGTCACCAATTAGAGTAACTCAAGACGTTTGGCCAAAAAGCGATAAGGAAAAAGCCGAAGTTTTCACCGAACATATTGAGGAAATATTTAAACCATATGATGTTCCAGCAATCATGAATTTTTTCGAGACTACAACAGATGGTGATATAGTAAGATATGCAAGTACTGCCGCTCAATGCCGTAGTGGATACTGATAGCCCCGTGTTCTAGGGGTATCAAATAAATTAGAACTGGCACTCCAGGTTGGGGGTTGTGCTTTGGGTTACCTACCCAACCATGGAAAAAATTTATATTACGAAGCAACCAATAGCCTCGGAAAGGACTGATTTTATTGTTGACGACCCGGCTAAACGAAAAAAGGACTTCAACGTTCGTATCTGCACCTGGAATGTGAGAACATTAAACAGGAGAGGTGCAAGCGAAAAACTAGCGGAAGCCCTAAACTGCTACAAAGCAGACATTACTGCCATACGGGAAAAACGATGGGATGGGCCGGGCAAAAAGAGGATGAAAAACGGTGACATCTACTACGGACCGTGTTATAGTGAGCAGAAACAGCGACTATTCAGATGCGGATTTGTTATAAGTGGCAGACTTAGGCAAGAAGTCTTATGTTTCCCAGACATTAGCGACCGCATTGTAACAATCCGCATCAAGGCCAAATTCGCCAACATAAGCCTTGTATACGCTCACGACCCATCGAAGGAAAAAGATGATATAGCTAAGCACTGCTTCTACGAGCTTCTTGACAAAACCTATGAGCGACTACCGAAGTGCGATGTTAAAATCGTGCTTGGAGATTTTAACGCAAAGGTATGAAGAGACGACATCTTAAGCAGAATTGTCGCAAAACATAGCCTACACGACAACACGTCTGGTAATGGACTTAGGCTAATTGACTTCGCTACGGAACGAAATGCCATTATAGCCAGCACACGGCTTCCTCACCTCGATATTCATAAGGGGACATTGCGGTCTCCAGATCAACGAACGGTCAATCAAATTGATCACAAAGCGATAGACAAGAGGCACGCATCCAGTATTTTGGATGTCCGAACATTCCGAGGAGCTAATATCGACTAGTTGCAGCCAAGGTTAGAATGCGGATATCCACCAGGCCACAACAATCCAGAAATACTGTGAACAAATTTAACGTCGAAAGACTGTCATTGTAAAAGACCGCCAAGACTTTCTAAGCCTAAACCTCTCGATTAAAACCATATCACCAGCATCGAATGTCGAAGAGCAATGGCAACGATGCCAACAAGCCATTACATCAGCCGCAACTGATGTGCTAGGTCTCTCGCGCCCACCATCAAGAAATCCCCGGTTTGATGAGGAATGCCGATAGCTGCTCGCAGCCAAGAACGAGGCCTACAAGGCTAAGCTGCAGGTGAAGACGAGATCTGCTGTTGAGCTCTATAGGCGGAAAAGAACGGCAGAAGACCGGCTTTTCAGAAAGAACAAAAAAGAATTAGAAAAGCAACGATGCGTGCAAGTCTTACCGAAGTGTAAAACGTCAAAGCCAAGGATACAAGGCACGAACATAATCCTGTCGAGATGAACAAGGAAATATCGTAGTGGAGACACAGTCGATGCTGAGGATATGGAAGAACCACTTCTGCAGACTGTTAAACGGCGATGACGAACAACATTCCGCTGTCAGACAGGACGAACCATTCCATATTTGCAACGACAGCGAGTACAGCCAACCACCCGACCTGAGTGAAGTGAGGATAGCAACATCTTAACTGAAGCTTAATAAGCCTGCCGGATATGACGGCCTTCCCGCCGAGCTTTACAAAGCCGGCGGAGAAGACTTGGTAAGTAACATCCACCAACTCATAAGCCAAAACTGGTCTGATGAAAGTATGCCTGAAGAATTCAACCTCAGCATCCTTTGCCCGATCGACAAAGAAGGAGACCATCTAAACTGCGCCAACTACAGAGGCATAAGTCTACTAAACATCGCCTACAAGATCCTATCTGCTGTAATATGTGAACGCCTGAAACCGTTTACCAACAACCTGATCGGCCCTTGACAGTTTGGTTTTAGACCAGGAAAGTTCCCAACCGATAAAATTTTCACACTTCAGCAGATTCTGGTAAAAACCCTAGAAGTCCAAGTCGATACCCACCACTTCCTATTCATCGATTTCAAAGCCACATACGACAGCATTTATAGGACAAACTGTACAGAGCCATGTCTTGTTTTCGTATACCGCCCAAGCTCGTCCGTTTGTGTAGGATGACGATGGAGATTTCTCGTTGCTCCATCAGGGTCGGAAATGACCTCACCGATACATTCGATACCAAAAAAGGATTTAGGCAAGGCGATGCCCAGTCATGTGACTTCTTCAACCTGATTCTTGAGAGGATTGTGCAAAACTCACAAGCCAACACCAGAGGCACAATTTTTCAATAATCTGGACAACGCATCTGCATACGCCGACGATATTGACATCATTGGTAGGACTCAACGTGATGTCATAGCCACATTTGCTTGTATAGGGAAGGAAGCGGCAAAAATGGGTTCAGCAGTAAATGAGGGCAAGACGAAGTATATGCTGTCAACACGAAAGGACACACAACATCGACGAATTGGACAGAACGTCACCATTGACAGATATAACTTTGAGGTAGTACGGGAATTTATTTATCTCGGCTCCGCTATTAACTCTGAAAACAACATCTCGTCAGAAATTAAACGAAGAATTACTCTTGCCAACCGCTGTTTCTTCGGGCTAAGAAGGCAATTCAGTAGTAAAGCCCTCACTCGAACTACTAAGGAGATCTTATATAAGACCCTGATCATCCCAGTCCTGCTCTACGGCGCTTAAGCAAGGATCGTCTGGAAAGCGGATCAAGAAATCCTTGGTCGATTTGAGAGGAAAATTCTTCGAAAAATCTTCGGTCCCGTTTGCGTTGACGGGCTCTGGAGACGAAGATTCAACCATGAGCTATACGAGCTGTACAGCGACATGCCCCTGGTCAAAAAACTTCGCATTGGATGTTTATGATGGCTAGGACACGTAGAACGAATGGACACCCATACTTCGATTCCCAGCCAGGCGTCGGACGCAGTAGAGGAAGACCTCGCTTAAATTGGCGCCCACAAGTAGAAACCGACCTCAACCAACTTGGAGTGCGCAACTGGAGTCAGTTAACTAAGGACCGGGCTAATTGGAGAGGCATGTTGGTTCATTCCGCACTGTAGCGCCGCTTAAGTAAGTGAGTAAGCAGCAAAAAAAAAATCAAGTAAAATACGCAGTGACCTGAGCTTGCTATGCTTTATCTATGCCTACACAGAATGCTGGCAACACTAATGACGGCAATACGGCTAGACGGTTCTTCCGGGCAGCAGAGAAAAGTTCCGAAACTACTGGAGTAAAATATGAACTTATTGTGCGATTTCATATAATTTTTTAAACTTCGGGCAGTGGTTATGCTGAAGATGAAGACTTGTTTTATAAATATTTCATGAAAAACGCGAGAACTTTATCTGAAGGAATACCCGTGGTATACTATGCCGGTCAACGTCCACAAAGTGCTCTTCCATGGAAGGGAAGTCATAGCCAATTGTATACTTCCTAGCTAACAGAAGAAGCGCAAGAGTCCAGAAATAAAGACATGCGAAAATATAGGGAGCTTTAAACCAGAAAAAACATCAAGAGTCGATACAAATATAGACCTTCTTAATCGGCTCTAAATATCCTCGGACCCTTTCATAGCTAGTTTCAGACACGTTCCCAAACGAACTCGTGGTGTCCATTACACGAGAGGTTCTCTCTTTGCTGTCTGCAAATAAATTTGAAGAACACGCTTTTAGTCACAGCGAAAGCGACTGAATTTTAAATAGTAATCGCTTCGATTTTATTTTGTTTTGCTTCATATCCCAAATAATTTAATTCTACAGATTTCTTGACGAAATACCATGAATCTAAAGACTAAATTACTTATTTTGCTTTTTACTAAAACATTCCAAAGATCTGTAAATAGAATTAGAAATAATCTTAGAGGAAAAAAACGTAACTCAAATGGTATTTAAAAAGAATTTATTTATTACTGTTTATTCAGAGAAATCAATTAGCATCGAAAAATCAACAAATTACTTCACTTATCCGATGCCTTTTTATAGTTTCGTCTTCCTAGATTGGCAATTTCTCACACTGTGCGACGGACGGAATACCGAAAACCACTTTTTTGAGTTCCGCCATCACCGTTATGTTAGAATAAATCAAAATCTCGATTTAGAAAATTTTCACGAAAGCAATATCTTTCTCTTTTTAAGCGAAAGTTAAAATTTTAAGATTATGCCATTTTTCCTAGTCGACAACCCCACTGTGCATCGTTGATGCCCAAAATAACGGGTGATCCAAGTAGAGATACTTTTTTCAATAGCCTTTTTTGATCACGTGTGAGTCGTGTCATGCTGTCATGTTATTTTTGTTTAGTATTGTTTGACATTTCATAATGGAAAGACTTACGCGTGAACAACGTTTACAAATTGTTCAACTTTATTATGAAAATTCACGTTCTGTGAGGAATGTGTTTCGGGCACTTCGCTCAACTTATGGTCAACATAATCGGCCTACTGAGCGTACTATTCGCAACACCATCACCCATTTTGAGACCCAGCATTCATTGTTGGATAATATTCGACCGAATAGACCACGTCCAGCACGCTGTGAAGAAAATATAGCGGCCGTAGCTGAGAGTGTACACGAAGACCGTAGAGAGTCGATTCGGTGCCATTCGCAGCAACTCGGACTGTCGTATGGCGCATTTTACGTCAAGATCTTAAATTGAAAGCGTACAAAATACAGCTTGTGCAACAACTGAAGCCGCTCGACCTTCCCAAGTGACATCGCTTCGCTCTATGGGCTCTTGAAAAGTTCCAAGAAGATCCGACGTTTTCGAGGCAAATTTTGTTTAGCGATGAGGCCCATTTCTGGCTCAATGGGTGTGTAAACAAACAAAATTGCCGCATTTGGGACGAAGAGCAACCTGAAGAGATTGAAGAACTGCCACTTCATCCAGAAAAAACAACGGTTTGGTGTGGTTTGTGGGCCGGTGGAATCATCGGTCCATATTTCTTTAAAAATTATGCCGCTGCGAACGTAACCGTCAATGGCGACCGTTATCGTGCCATGATAACCGACTGTTTGATGCCTGAAATTGAAGCTCGTGATCTCGGCGACATTTGGTTTCAGCAAGACGGCGCCACTTCCCACACATCGCATCAATCAATGGACTTATTGAGAGAACATTTCGGTGAGCACATAATTTCACGTTTTGGGCCGGTCGATTGGCCACCAAGATCGTGTGATATCACACCGTTAGACTTTTTCCTGTGGGGATATGTAAAGTCAAAAGCTTATGCCGACAAACCCGCTTCGATTCAGGTCTTGGAGGAAAACATCACGCGTGTCATTCGCCAGTTACCAGTCGAAATGCTCGAACGAGTGATCGAAAATTGGACTCAACGGATGGAGCATCTGCGACGTAGCAACGGCCAACATTTGATAGACATAATCTTCAAAAAATAAATGCCAAAGAATGTTCTTTCAAATGATAATAAACATTCTCCATTAAATTTTAATTTTCTGTTTTTTTTTTTTTCTTTAAAAAAGTAGGGAACCTCGAAATGGATCACCCTTTATATTCAACCAGTTTCAATGTGGTCCTCATGATCGTGGTCTTCCCAATTTTTTTTTCATGCAACAATAAGTTACCTGCAAATAAAATTGTGTACTCCAATACCGCATTTTTCGTACTAAGGCTTTTACAGAAAATATTTACGAGGTTTATAAATGTGCATGTCCTTGTAGAACTCACTACAGTACTTACCAATCTTTTGTTTTACAGCTTTTATTAAAAAGAAAAAAAAAATATTTGAATGCTGGAATAGGAGTACTCGTAAATTGCGGTCTTTGTGATTCATTGCGATTACATCCCTAGTCATGTTGATATACACTTTTATAACATTGCAAGACCTTACCGCAACCATCTACAACGTGTTCATATGATTGAAATATTAAAAAAAAAAAATTAAACTTACCATTCACAATAGATAATGTTGAAGCATCTACGTAGTGATGAAAGCAGAGCGTCAGATGTAGAAGGAAATACATAATTGGTCGCAATTTAATTGACGTTCCAATTTCTTTGAGATCCGCCCCTCTAGCTGTCTGCTTTTCCTTCAGATTCTTTTTCATTTTGATTGTAGTCGTCGCACAGTATCTGTGTACCGGGCTACGTATATTAAGTTTCCTGGATTTATTAGTTTAATAGCTCCTGTTTAAATAGGCGGATGTTTTCCTTGTGTTTGTTAGATTTTTTGCCATTACATAGTTAACGCCGAAACAGAAGATTGGTGGGAATTGGTGAGAATTATTGGTGCCGGAAATGGCGGGTTAGCCAATTGCTCTCAGCTAATGCTTGAGTTCTTAACTAAATTTTATTATAAAGTTATATATTTCGCTGGTCATATTGTTCATTGTATGTGAAGAGTCTGCAAAAGGAAATGGAATGTGTTTACTCATTAATATCGTCTATGAAGAAATAATTTACTAACTAGTTATAAAAAACGAAAGAAGTTTTGAAAAAAAGAATGTTTTTCGCTTTGAAGTTGAAAAGTCTTAAAAGGGGCTGATAAAAAAAATACAGCGTGTCCGACGGGAAGTTATAATTTGTTTTGCCGCCATTTTGGGTAAACTTTAGTCTTGACAGTTCATATTTGGTCGTGAAGTAGACACGTGGCAAATTTATTATGGAAGAATATTCGATAAACCAACGTGTTTTAATCGTTAAAACATTTTATGGAAATCAATCATCGATTACTGTGACGATGAGAAAGTTACGTGAAATTTTTGGGAGAAACAACGTGCCAACAAAACGCACAATTTATCGAGTAGTGAATTATTTCGGATTGTTGGGTGTTGTATAACGAGGGTAGACTCTGATTGGCTTTAACTTGGCAATGCCCAGTGGTTCTAACTATGACTACACATCAAGTGCTTATATTTTACCTCCAAGTGGTAACCATCGGGTACTGGTCTCATCCAACCGGATTTGACTTGCTAAACGATAAGCGCGAGTGTTGATAACACGACGAAAAACAACAACACTGCAAACATAGCCAGGTTGGAGTGGCATGGAATGAATACCCGGCCTGCTGTAGCAGGCAAACCTAGACAAGCTGCTTCGACACATTCGGACAACATCTTGAATTGGAATTTCAAGGGTTAGTCAGGCCTTTTAACCAGAGATGGTGGCGGAGGAAAGGCCAACAGCAGCGCTCAATCCCGTAGTGGATACTGATGCCCCGTGTCCTAGCGCTATCTAATAAATTGGCACTGGCTCTGAGGGTTGTGCCTTGGGTTAACTACCCAACCATGGAGAAACTAGAAAGTTACGAAGCAACCAATAGCCTCGGAAAGGTCTGATTTTATTGTTGGCGACCCGGCTAAAGGAAAAGAGGACAAAGACGTTCCTATCTGTACCTGGAATGTGAGAACATCGCGCCCACCAGCGAGAAACCCCTGGTTTGATGAGGAATGACGACAGATGCTTGCAGCCAAGAATAAGGCCTACAAGGCTAAGCTGCAGGTCTAGACGAGAGCTGCCGTTGAGCACTAAAGGCAGAGAAGAAGAGAAGAACACCGGCTTTTCAGAAAGAAGGAAAAAGAGCAAGAAAAGCGCGCGATCGAGGACATAGAGAGGTGACGCTCCAGGAACGATGCTTGCAAGTCTTACCAAAGTGTAAAACGTCAAAGCCAAGGATACAAGGCTCGAACAGAATCCTGTCGTGATGAACAAGGAAATATCGTAGTTGAGACACAGTCGATGATGAGGACATGGAAGAACCGCTTCTGCAGACTGTTATACGGCGATGACGAACAACATTCCGCTGTCAGGCAGGACGAACTATTCAATATTGGCAACGACAGTGAAAACTGCCAACCACCCGACCTGAGTGAAGTGAGGATAGCAATATCTATACTCAAACTTAATAAGGCTGCCGGAAATGACGGCGTTGCCGCTGAACTTCATAAATCCGACGGAGATGACTTGGTAAGTAAAATCCACCAACTGATAAGCCAAATCTGGTCTTAAGAAAGTATGCCTGAAGAATGGATCCCCAGCATCGTTTGCCCGATCCAAAAAAATGCGACCCTGCAAACTGCGCCAACAACAGAAGCATAAGTCTCCTCAACATCGCCTACAAGATCCTATCTGCCGTTGAACGCCTGAAACCGTTTACCAACAACCTGATCGGCCATTATCAGTTTGGTTTTAGGCCAAGAAAGTCCACAACCGATCAAATTTTCACACTTCAGCAGATTCTGGAAAAAACCCAAGAAGTCCAAAACGATACCAACCACCAATTCATCGATTTCAAAGCCGCATACGACAGAATTTATTGAGACGAACTATACAGAGCCATTTCTAGTTTTCGTATACCGCCCAAACACGTAAGACCCAGATCATTCCAGTGTTGCTCTACGGCGTTGAAGCATGCACCGTCTCAAAAGTGGTTGAAGAAATACTGGGTCAATTTCGGAGGAAAATTCTTCGAAAAATCTTTGGTCCCGATTGCGCTGACGGGCTATTGTGACCAAGATTCAATCCATAACAATACGAGCTACACAGTGACATGCCCCTGGTAAAAAAAACTCTGCATTGGACGTTTAAGATGGGTAGGACATGTAGAACGAATGGACACCAATACTCCGGCTTGCAGAGTCTTCGATTCCCAGCCAGTCGTCGGACGCAGTAGAGGAAGACCTCGCCTTAAGTGGCGCGCACAAGTAGAAACCGACCTCAACCAACTTGGAGTGCGCAACTGGAGGCAGTTAGCCAATGACCGGGCTGGAGAGGCATGTTGGTTGAGGCACAGGTTCATTCCGGACTGTAGCGCCAGTAAGTAATTAAGTTAGAATTATTTCGAAGAAAGAGGGTCTGTAGGTGATAGGCCCAAGCATGGACCACAACGTACTGCAAGATCAACTGAAAACATTACTGCTGCTCGAGGAAGTGTTCAAAACAATCCACCAACCTCAATTCGACGCCGTGCTCACGAGCTTGGTCTTCAAATAACAACTTTGGACACAATTTTGCACAAGGATTTGCATTTGTTTCCATTTAAGATTCAGTTGAGACAAGAGCTTCTTCCACAAGACCATATATGCAGCCGTACAAATGCCAATAGGATGTTACAGCTAGCCCATGCCAACCCCGATTTTCATGAAAAAATCATAATGAGTTACTAGGCACACTTTCATGTGAATGGACATGTGAATAAACAGAATAGTCGGTTCTGGGCAATGGTTAACCCTCAAATTATTCATCAGTCACCTTTGCATCCAAGTTACAGTCTGGTGTGCAATTTGGTCAGGAGGAATCATTGGACCTCACTTTTTTGAAAATGAAAACGGAGTAACGGTAACTATGAATGGGGAGCGATAGCGTGATATGATTGAAAACTTTTTTACGCCACAACTGCATTTCTTGAGGTTGGTTAACATGTGGTATCAACAAGTCGGTGCCGCATCGCATACAGCCAGGATTACAATGGAATTACTGCGACACCTCTTTCCACAACAAGTTATTTCAAGAAATGGTGATGTTGATTGGCCTCCATGGTCGCCAACTTTGACTGCTCCGGACTTTTTTTTGTGGGGATATCTGAAAAGCAAGGTTTATGCAAACAAAGCAGAAACGCTTGAGCAATTCAAACAAAATAATCGTGTGGAAATTAATGAAATACCGCGTGAAATGTGTGAGAATGTTATGAAAATGTGCTAAAAAGGGCTCGCATTTGTGAGACTAACAGGGGCGGACATTTATCTGATAATTTATTCCATACATAATAGCCGACCTTAAATAAAACATTCGTCAATATAAGATCCATTTTCTTCCATTTAATCAGAAATTCCGGCGGACACCCTGTATTTATTTTAAAAACCCCCTATTGCACGGGTGTATCCGTGTTACACGTGCAATTAAATTATTCGTGTATGAACACGTGTATTCATATTTGCACGTATATGTATTTTTATACGTGTATAATTAAATCCACGTGTGATTTCTTGCAAATCATGTTTTATGCACTAAAAGACGTTAAAAAAAACATATGAGAAGGCTACGATTCACTGTGTGGATCGTTTTATACCCTATCCCATCCCATTCTTTAAACTATTATCGTTTAAATATGGTTTTTAGGGAAAAGAAATATTAAAATTGAAATTGTCGCAAAATTTTGTTCAGACAGTTTATTTGAATCTTCTATGGTTCCACCAAAAAAAACATTTTTCTCCTACATATGGTATGGCGTAGGGTATACAAATGGTTTCTGTATGAAAACGCCTCCAAAAAGTGGGAGTGGCTAAAATTGATGTATTGAAGAAATGTTTACATTACCAAAACCAATTACTTTGCATCAATTTTTTTTTCGAAATTGTGAAATTTTTAATAAAAAAGGTTTTTTTAAAATGAAAACACCCTTAAAAAGCGGTCGTGACAAAAGACTTTTTATAGACGAAATGTAGACATTGTCAAGATATCTTCTTCAGACGCTTTTTCAAAATTTTTAACGGTTTGGCTTAAAATAAGGGTTTTCTAAAATCGGGGCGTGGCAGCGGACGGATTTGAAAAATGTTTACACCTGTTCGCAGAGCACGTACAAGGATCACATGTACCAAATTTCATTACAAAGGGTGATCCATTTCGAGGTTCCCTACTTTTTTAAAGAAAAAAACACAGAAAATTCAATTTTTCCCACAGGAAAAAGTCTAACGGTGTGATATCACACGATCTTGGTGGCCAATCGACCGGCCCAAAACGTGAAATTATGTGCTCACCGAAATGTTCTCTCAATAAGTCTATTGATTGATGCGATGTGTGGGAAGTGGCGCCGTCTTGCTGAAACCAAATGTCGCCGAGATCAGGAGCATCAATTTCAGGCATCAAATAGTCGGTTATCATGGCACGATAACGGTCGCTATTGACGGCTACGTTCGCACCGGCATAATTTTTAAAGAAATATGGACCGATGATTCCACCGGCCCACAAACCACACCAAACCGTTGTTTTTTCTGGATGAAGTGGCGGTTCTTCAATCTCTTCAGGTTGCTCTTCGTCCCAAATGCGGCAATTTTGTTTGTTTACATACCCATTGAGCCAGAAATGGGCCTCATCGCTAAACAAAATTTGCCTCGAAAATGTCGGATCTTCTTGGAACTTTTCAAGAGCCCATAGAGCGAAGCGATGTCGCTTGGGAAGGTCGAGCGGCTTCAGTTGTTGCACAAGCTGTATTTTGTACGCTTTCAATTTAAGATCTTGACGTAAAATGCGCCAAGTCGTTCTATACGTCAGTCCGAGTTGCTGCGAACGGCGCCGAATCGACTCTCTACGGTCTTCGTGTAAACTCCCAGCTACGGCCGCTATATTTTCTTCACAGCGTACTGGACGTGGTCTATTCGGTCGAATATTATCCAATAATGAATGCTGGGTCTCAAAATGGGTGATGGTGTTGCGAATAGTACGCTCAGTAGGCCGATTATGTTGACCATAAGTTGAGCGAAGTGCACGAAACACATTCCTCACAGAACGTGAATTTTCATAATAAAGTTGAACAATTTGTAAACGTTGTTCACGCGTAAGTCCTTCCATTATGAAATGCCAAACAATACTAAACAAAAATATCATGACAGCATGACACGACTCACACGTGATCTGTCAAAAAAGGCTATTGAAAAAAGTATCTCTACTTGGTTCACCCATTATTTGCGATTATGATAAAGAAACACCAACATGTCTGTCTGCATTTTCTGGTAACAACGACGTCCTTTTTAAAGAAACGATATTCCCAGCTGTTGAAAAGCAACGTTCTGAACTTACGGATGAAGCTGGTATGGACAAATATCTTCTCGCTAACTTTTCGATATCGGGAAATTTATCCCCACACAAACGTATCTGGTCAAACTTTAATTGAAGTTCAGAAAAACAACCTCCCACCATTGAATAGTTTTTTGTTCGGTGCCAGGTGTGTTGTACAAAAATTCGAAATCGGTTCTGAAATTTTATGTAGCTTCAGTATCAGTTATTCCCCTTTCTGAAGTGTTCTCTGAAGGTTTTTTTTTCCGTGGGTGGTGGAAATCTCAAAAGACACGATGAGCTCGTGCCCAAAGTAGTGTTGGACTTTAACTCCACTAAAACCACCACCATTTTTGTGTTCTTAATGCAAACTAAGTATGCGACTTAACCAGCGATTTTTTTTTATCAGGAGTAATGAATATTTGGCAGGCAACTTTCCTGTGAGAGTTCCTGCTATCTCCGCAATTTATAACGCGGTTTGTTATTATCGGGCCAAATCTAAGGGCTTAGTTCTTTGAAGACGCCGCAATAAATTTCGTCAATTTCGTTCAATTTGGACGACCGTTGTGTTAACGTGTCCCAATAAACGTTTTTTTTTTTATGTTTGCGTCCAGATCTCTGCGTAGATCTTCATTCCTTAAATACCACGGCGCATTGACGAATGGTCTTAACATTTTGTTTTGAAAAGTTTGTGAAATATTTAGATTCGTTTCACTGCAACAACCCGATATTTATATACCGTATGTCCAGACCGTATTTGTATTTATGTCCAGACTGTCCTTAGCACTTGCTTGTATAATAGCGGCTTGTTGTCATGGTTAAGCTTCAAATATTTTCCGAGTAACCAGTACAGTTCTCTCTGTTTTTAAGTTCTTCGCATTTTTTTTTTACTTGCGACTTCCATATTAATTTTGCATCGATTGTCATTCCGAGATATTTCGCTTCATTTGCAAAAGGGACTCGAACCGTTATGATAAATCCTGGCAAATTGTTTGTCCGCTTATACGAAAAATCTACATGAATCGATTTGCTCGCGTTTAGTGCAATCCGCCAGGATTTTGTCCATTCATTTGTAATTTCATATTGGTTTCCTCTATTGTTGTGCCAACTGCCAGTATGGCTGTATCGTCTGCAAACTTGGCAACTGTTGTATAGTTTGTTTGCGAGATATCACGTCTCCTATTTACACGTGATATCTCGCAAACAAAGAGTGAGCCAAGGACGCTTCCTTGACGTACTCCTGTCAATTTCTTTGAACTCCGAATATACGTTTCCAAGTTTCACACGGAAGAGTCTATGCTCAAGATACAACACGAGGATTTTATATAATTTTTCAGGCAGAATTTGTGTAAGTTCGCATTGAAGGCCTCTATGTCAAACTTTGTCAAAAGCTTACGATACGTCAAGAAATACGGCTGAGCAAATTTTCTTTTCTTCGAAAGCTTTTAATGACAACAGTAATCCGATGTACTTGGTCCACAGTCGAATGTTGACTTCGAAACCCCAATTGATTGGTCAGGTAAAAGGCGTTTCTGAACAAAAACGCGGTGTAAAAAGGTGCAAGCTACCGAGTAACATCCTTTCAAAAACTTTTGATATTATTGGAAGAAGGGAAATAGGTCTGTAAGTGTTTATTTCATTCGGTGATTTTCCTGGTTTGAGAACCGTAATCCCTTATGCGACCTTCCACTCTCTTGGTATGTATTCTTATCTAATTGCTGCAGGAGTTTAGTTAATGGTTTTCGAGTGAAGGTGTTCTGAAGGTGCACATTCTAAAAGCAGCTTGTCTTAGTTTGTCTCTAATAGAAACTTTTTCATCGAAACGCTCATGTTCTAGATCTTTATAGATCTAGAGCAAAGCAAAGACGCAACTTGCCTTGCAGAAACATCCAGCGTCCCACTCCACTGTAGATCGAACCTTTTCCGTAAATCATCAGAAAAATTGATTTTAAATAATTTTATCATTAAAATTTGTTGGCTCAAATTTGTTTGCATAAGAGGTCGAACCATGGATGAGGATGACTTTTTGTCGGTTAATAATGTTCATTGGAACTTGAATCGCCAGTTCCGCCATAAACAAATAGACGTCTATGGCGCAACTGGCGATTCAAGTTCCAACGAGAATTATTTGCATAAGAGGTCGAACCATGGATGAGGATGACTTTTCGTCGGTTAAAAATGTTCATTGGAACTTGAATCGCCAGTTCCGCCATAAACAAATAGACGTCTATGGCGCAACTGGCGATTCAAGTTCCAACGAGAATTATTTGCATAAGAGGTCGAACCATGGATGAGGAAGACTTTTCGTCGGTTAAAAATTTTCGTTGGAACTTGAATCGCCTGTTCCGCCATAGACGAATGGACGTCTATGGCGGAACTGGCGATTCAAGTTCCAGCGAGAATTGTTTGCATAAGAGGTCGAACCATGGATGAGGATGACTTTTCGTCGGTTAAAAATGTTCATTGGAACTTGAATCGCCAGTTCCGCCATAAACAAATAGACGTCTATGGCGCAACTGGCGATTCAAGTTCCAACGAGAATTATTTGCATAAGAGGTCGAACCATGGATGAGGAAGACTTTTCGTCGGTTAAAAATTTTCGTTGGAACTTGAATCGCCTGTTCCGCCATAGACGAATGGACGTCTATGGCGGAACTGGCGATTCAAGTTCCAGCGAGAATTGTTTGCATAAGAGGTCGAACCATGGATGAGGATGACTTTTTGTCGGTTAATAATGTTCGTTGGAACTTGAATCGCCAGTTGCGCCATAGACGTCCATTCGTCTATTTGCATGAGAGGTCGAACCATGGATGATGATGACTTTTCGTCGGTTAAAAATGTTCATTGGAACTTGAATCGCCAGTTCCGCCATAAACAAATAGACGTCTATGGCGCAACTGGCGATTCAAGTTCCAACGAGAATTATTTGCATAAGAGGTCGAACCATGGATGAGGATGACTTTTCGTCGGTTAAAACTTTTCGTTGGAACTTGAATCGCCAGTTCCGCCATAGACAAATGGATGTCTATGGCGGAACTGGCGATTCAAGGTCCAACGAGAATTATTTGCATAAGAGGTCGAACCATGGATGAGGATGACTTTCCGTCGGTTAAAAATTTTCGTTGGAACTTGAATCGCCAGTTCCCCCATAGACGAATGGACGTCTATGGCGGAACTGGCGATTCAGTTTCCAACGAAAATTTTTTGCATAAGAACCATGGATGAGGATGACTTTTCGTTGGTTAAAAATTTTCGTTGGAACTCGAATCGCCAGTTCAATTTTTAACCGACTAAAAGTCATCCTCATCCAAAGTTCGACCTCATATGCAAACAATTCTTCTACAACTACCAACATAGCAGCAACTGTTGAGAAAGTTACTGAGCGATCTTTTAGCCATGTATCACTGGAGTGCGGTTTTGCACCAGGCGTTGGAGCATTAAAAAAAATAGAATTCCAACGAGTGTTGTATGATTGTAAAAGTAATTGCACTGTTATCAAATGCTTCTGCTTCTCCTCCAGAGTATACTTTGCAATATTTGAATGCTTGAAATTACCCGCAACCTTGCTTGCTTTCTCTATAATTTTTTGAATGCCATCTGAAGAGGTTGATGCCACTACTGTTAGTTGAAGACTGTGAACGGCAAACGTAAATTTCGAATTCTCCCAGATTTTTGTCATTGATTCGACAGCCTTTACCATATCAGCAGCATTGTCAGTGACAACTGCCATAACCTTTTCATTTAGGTTCCAGTCTTCAAGGATATCTTCCATTTTATTCGAAAGATTTTCCGTGTCTCGTATCTATTTCACTTGTCTCAAGTGTAAAAGACTGCGGTGTCCAATAATCATCAATAAAATGAGCTGTCATTGTCATATAAGATCCTTGTGCAGCCGATGTCAGGCGACATAATACTTCCACGGAAGCACAGCCAATTTTTTTTGGGAAATATTTCGCAGGTTTTGCCTTAACGATTGAAGTCGCTTCTCAATTGCCTCGTCTTTCATGACAACTTCCATGAATTGGAGAGCGCCCTTACTGCCACAAAAAGTGATAGGCAATTGGTTCAAAGCTATAAGTTTTGCCAGTGCCTGCTGAATTTCTTCCATCAGAAACTGGCAGAAACTGTCTGCCATTGGGAGTTCCTTGGGATTTTCTCTTATGGAAGAGAAAGTCCCTTGGATAGGTCTAGATAAGAGGCCGTCTTCATCAGCGATTTTATTTACTTGCATCATGCTAAAAATTAAGATTATGAAATCGTACTTAATATAATTATGCATACGGTTTTATAACGTATATGCGTGTATACAAAACAAGTATTCTCTTCAAACCATTTTCTAGTGGTGTAGGGCTTAAGAAGTCATGTCCCTGAGACTTGTTCTATGAATATGTTTTGTGTTTACATAGTAATTACTTGAGAATTGTCAGGATTTAATTTTGGTTGAATTCCATGAATGTCATGAATGATCCAGTTGTACCACCGGGAGAGGAAAGTATTATTCCTATCCTCACTGTACAAGTCACAAATGGCCAACATTTCGGCTTCATATATTTACACAAAAAAAAAGCAATAAAGGCTTATAATTATCAATTATTGTCGACTTGTCGTAAGCACTGCCGTTCAATACTGGTGATAACTAACGCTAGAAACCATTATTTTTAGAATTATAATCAACAAACTAAAGGGTTCAAATTGCCTGAATTACTAAGGGTAGGAATGATATATAAATAACGAAGAATCACAACAGGGTTCATATGAAATACATGGTAGCCCAGTCAATTCTCAGAAAGAAGCTCTCAATTTCAAGAGTTTTTCTAATTACATGTGTTTTTTATAAGCACGTGTGTTAGGGCCCTACACTGGTGCACGTGTAAACATGTTGTTACTTCACGTGTACACGTGACACGAATACATGTGTTATGTGAAACGCACTTGAAATCGAGAGTTCTAATTTATTTATTTATCTACCGAACTTAACTCTGACAGATTTTGTCTTAACGATATTACCGTGTGGATCACATGGTTGTCCATATGTGCTTGATGGATTTGTTACTAACTGTCCTAATTATGTGTGATGGTTGGGTGTTGTAGAACGAGGGTTGACTCTGATTGGCACGACCACACATCAAGTGCTTTTTTTAAATACCATGTGGTAACCATAGGAAACTGGTCTCATCCAACCGGATTTGACTTGCTAAACAAGAAGCAGGAGAGTTGATAACATGACGAAAACAGCAACACTATAAACAGCCAGGTCAGAATGGCACGGAATGAATACCCGGCCTGCTGTTCCAGGCGAACCAAGACAAGCTGCTTCGACACATTCGGACAACATCTTGAATAGGAATTTCCAGGGTTAGTCAGGCCTTTTAACCAGAGATGGTGGCGGATGAACCGAAAGGCGAACGGGAGCGCTCAGTCCCATAGTGGATACTGATGCCCCGTGTCCTAGGGGTATCTAATTAATTGGAACTGGCGCTGAGGGTTGTGCTTTGGGTTAACTACCCAACCAACTACAAAGTTACAAAGCAACCAATAGCCTCGGAAAGGACTTATTTTATTGTTGAGACCCGGCCGAAGGAAAAAAGGACAACGACGTTCTTATCTGCACCTGGAATATGAGAACATTAAGCAAGAGAGGTGCAAGCGAACAACCAGCGGAAGCCCTTAACTGCTGCAAAGCAGACACTACTGCCATCCAGGAAATACGATGGGATGGGCCGGTTAAAAAGAGGTTGAAAAACTGTTACATATACTACGGACCGTGTTATAGTGAGCAGAAACAGTGGCTATTCGGATGCGGATTTGTTATACGTGCTAGACTTAGGCAAGAAGTCTTAAGTTCCCAAGACATTAGCGAACGCATTGTAACGATCCGCATCAAGGCCAAATTCGCCAACATTAGCCTTATATGCGCTCACGCCCCAACGGATGAAAAAGATGATATAGCTAAGCATTGCTTCTATGAGCTCCTTGACAAAACCTATGAGCGACTACCGAAGTACGATGTTAAAATCGTGCTGGGAGTTTTTAACGCAAAGGTAGGAAGAGAAGACATCTTTAGCAGTATTGTCGGAAACCATAGCTTACACGACAACACGTCTGGTAACGGACTTAGGCTAATTGACTTCGCTACGGAACGAAATGCCACTATAACCAGCACACGGTTTCCTCACCACGATATCCATAAGGGGACATGGCGGTCTCCACATCAACGAACGGTCAATCAAATTGATCACATAGCGTTAGACAAGAGGCACGCATCCAGTATTTTAGATGTCCGAACATTCCAAGGAGCTAACATCGACTCGGACCACTACCTTGTTGCAGCCAAGGTCATAATGCGGATATCCACCACGCCACAACAGTCTAGAAATACTGTGAAAAAAATTGATGTCAAAAGACTGCAATCGCAAGATACCGCTAAGACCTTCGCTTAACGCGTATTCCTAAACCTCTCGACTAACACCATACTACCAGCATCGAATGTCGAAGAACAATGGCAACGATGCCAAAAAGCTATTAGATCAGCAGCAACTGATGTGCTAGGTTTCTCGCGCCCACCAGCAAGAAACACCTGGTTTGATGAGGAATACCAACAGATGCTCGCAGGTAAGAACGAGCCTACACTGCTAAGCTGCAGGTGAAGACGAGAGTTGCCGTTGAGCTCAATAGGCAGAGAAGAAGGGAAGAACACCGGCTTTTCAGAAAGAAGAAAAAAGAGCAAGAAAAGCTCGCGATCGAGGATATAGAGAGGGGCAACTCCAGGAACGATGTTCGCCAGTTAAACGAAAGTGTAGCACGTCAAAGCCAAGGATACAAGGCTCGAACAGAAAACTGTCGAGATGAACATGGAAATATCGTAGTTGAGACACAGTCGATGCTGAGGAAATGGTGGAACCACTTATGCAGACTGCTAAACAGCGATGACGAAATACATTCCGCAGTCAGATAGAACGAACCATTCAATGTTGATTACGACAGGGAAAACTGCCAACCAAGTCAAATGAGGATAGCAATATATATACTCAAGCTTAATAAGGCTGCTGGAAATGACGGCCTTCCCGCCGAGCTTTATAAATCCGGCGTAGATGACTTCGTAGTAACAACCACCAACTCATAAGCCAAATCTGGTCGGATAAAAGTATGCCTGAAGAATGGAACCTCAACATATTTTGACAGATCCAAAAAAAATGAGAACCTCTAAGCTGCGAGGCATAAATCTCGCCTAAAAGATCATATCTACCGTAATATGTGAACGCCGGAAATAGTTTAACATAACAACTGCCAACTACAGAGGCATAAGTCTCCTCATAATCGCCTACAAGATCCTATCTGCCGTTATATGTGAACGCCTGAAACCGTTCACCAACAACTTGATTGGCCCTTATCAGTGTAGTTTTAGGCCAGGAAGGTCCATAACCGATCAAATTTCCACACTCCGGCAGATCCTGGAAAAAATCCAAGAAGTCCAAATCGATACCCACCATCTGTTCATCGAGTTGAAACCCACATACGACAGCATTAATGGAGACGAACTATACAGAGCCACGTCTAGTATTAAGAAAAAGCGCTAAACTCGTCCGTTTGCGTAGGATGACGACGGATAATTATCGTTGCTCCATCAGGATCGGAAACTACCTCACCAAAACATTCGATACCAAAAAAGGATTTAGGCAGGGCGATGAGCTGTCATGTGACTTCTTCAATTTGATTCTTGAGATGGTTGTACAAAAGTCCCGAGCCAACACCAGCGGCACAATTTTCCAAAAATCTGTACAACGCATCTGCAGACGATATTGACATCATTGGTAGGACTCAACGAGATGTCATAGCCACGATTGCTAGTATAGAGAAGGAAGCGGCAAAAATAGGTTAAACAGTAAATGAGGACAAGACGAAGTTTATGCTGTCAACACGAAAGGACAACATCGACGAATTGGACAGAACGTCACCATTGACAGATATAACTTTGAGGTAGTACGGGAATTTATTTATCTCGGCTCCGCTATTAACTGTGACAACAACATCTCTTCAGAAATTAAACGAAGAATTACTCTTGCCAATCGCTGTTTCTTTGGGCTAAGAAGGCAATTCAGTAGTAAAACCCTCACTCGAACTACTAAGGAGATCCTATATAAGACCCTGATCATGGACCGTCTCAAAAGCGGATGAAGAAATCCTTCGTCGATTTAAGAGAAAAATTCTTCGAAAAATCTTCTCTTTCGTTTGCTTTGACGGGCTATGGAGACGAAGATTCAACCAAGAACTATACGAGCTGTACAGCGACATGCCCCTGGTCAAAAAACTCCGCATTGGACGTTTATGATGGCAAGGACATGTAGAACGAATGGACACCAATACTCCGGCTCGCAGAGTCTTCGATTCTCAGCCAGACGTCGGACGCAGTAGAGGCAGGCCTCGTCATAAGTGGCGCGCACAAGTAGAAACCGTCCTCAACCAACTTGAAGTGCCCAACTGGAGGCAGCAAGCTAAAATGCCAGGCTTATTTTAAAGCAATGTTGACTGAGGGTAAGGGTTACAACGGACCATGGCGCCACTTATGGAATACATTAGATTAACTAACGTACCTACTGGTGTTTTCTAGCGAACAAACGATAAAAGAATTACTAGCGTTGGAAGTAACCACGGTCTTAATAAAGAGGTTTTTGGTAGCATACCGCTTACCTCGAAAAAGATGGTGTAGTGGGAAGCTATCGTCTAATTAAGTCAAGTACTCCCCCGACAATATAAACATCTATTAAATAAATTAGCATTTTTGAAGCAACAGGCTCGTTAAGACGTGCATTTCCTGCACGATCGTGGGCCCTCCAATTTTATACCGAATCTAAAAACAGTCATTTGTGTTGATGCAATTATTTTTTGCACACAAAACGAAAAGGACCTCCAATTATGGATGCCAATTTTTCAATGTTTTCGTCAACTAAAAAACTGAATGAAAAGCTAAGAAAGCAGACCTAATGTAGATAAATACATGTAAGGCATTTATGACCAATTTAATGACCTGATTTTGACCTGCATATTCATACTATACCGCAGAATTAAATTCACTCCCCTAGTTGTTCAATATTTACAAATAATAATTATACCTAGTCACTGCAACTTACTATTTTCCATTGCGGAAGTCATAAAAATTCTCTATACGCTCCTTTTTCCTTACCGCGAGTAAAGATATCCTTGTTCACAATTGCACTTGCAAAATATTCACTTTTTTCCGTATCATATGCAAAGAATATTTGAATCAAATTTAATTACTGACAAAAGGCTTGAGTATGCTAGCCAACGCGCGCACAATTTAACCTTAATGCAGTCGTTTAAGGACTATCCAATGAACACTAACAACACATACACCATTCAACGGTAAATAGTATTAATATTATTTTAGTTCGTTTAGTAATGGTCCGCACCATTTTAGAATGAAATACGGTGAAGGTACGTTCATATTTGTAAACATTGAACGCCACGGATACTACGTTCGATACACAGGCTCCAATTTAAAAAAAAAAATAAAAAGGACTTCTTTTTTTTTATATAAGTTGGTTGTAGGTGGGACAAACAAAACTCCTTATCCAACACAAATACACTTATTTATGGAAATTGTTTTATAATGTTTTTTTTTTGTTTTTTTAATATTTTGTTACGTAATTAATGTTATTATTATTATTATCGAAGTCTTTATAATTTTATTAAAAGGACACCGATATAAATTGAGATCTCTTTGATTGATGAACGACAAAAAAAAAATATACGACAGCAAAAATTATAAAAAAAAAACAATCAAACACCACCGATTCTGTTTTCTTTACTCGATTGGAATACGCGTTTCTGAAAACACAATTAAATGCATCATTGAAAAACTATCGACAAATTTACGTAAATATTTTAGTGGTGCGATATTTTACATTCGATTTTGAGGCAAATTTCACGCGGACTAGTACCGAACTAATAGTTCAGAGATGAGGGTTTTTTTTTCTAATTAATTTCTTTATCTGGTAAGTTCCCGGAACCTAGCCCAGCAATCGATTTGATGGCTCAAATCGCACTGTATGCGTTTTCGAGTACACACCAGACTAATTTTCCTAGAAAGAAAATCGGGATATGTGAGTACACACAAAGTTGCCAATTTCTACAATAAATAGACCAATACCAATCGGAAGGCTTTCGTTGAGATAATTGTTATCTATTAACTTTTGTTTCCCTTATTTTTTTATTTCTTATTCAATTGGTACATTAGATTAAACAAAAAATCCAAAACTTTAATAAATAAATAGAAAATTTATATATTCCATTTCATCACACAAAAACAAACTTTGCAACCTCATAAGATTTTTATTTTGCATCATATCGCTCATATTTGACAAGTGGTAACCCTTATCAATGCAGGAGGAACATGCGCACAAGACCGACATCCTTTCCACAGCTAAGAGTTACACAAATTTGGCTATTTAATGGTTCTTTTTGCAAATGCTTACCCTCATCCACAGCTGAAGTTGGTATATAGTCATCCGGTATCCCCGGATTTTAATACCAAGATGTTTTTTTTTTCTAGGAGATTGTTATCTGCTAACAGCGTTGCCATGTTAACAGGTTTATGGGTATTTCTCTACTACTTGGAAATTGGCCCATGCAAGAGAGTTCTAAGAAAATTTTATTTATTAGGCTGTGTGTAAATTGCGTTAAAATGGGTGTTAAACTTTATCCACTGGCTAATTTTTGATATTTCTGCAGGTGCTCTCCATCTCTGTCACCCCTCAGTGGGTATATCAAATGTCAAAAATTACCCACCGGATACATTTTAGCGAGCTGTTGAGCAAGTAAACACTTGTTAACACCGCATATGAACACTAGTTTTAACAGTTAACAACAAAAAAATAGAAAAAAAATATTTATGCCATCCTCAAAAATAGTGTCAAAACTAGTATACTAAACTTGAGGCATATTTTGTTAGTAAAGTGTTGAGTTAAACTGCGAGGAGCGGAAAATTCGACTGCCACACACAAATCGAGCATTCGCATAATAAAGGGTGATCCATTTCGAGGTTCCCTACTTTTTTAAAGAAAAAAACACAGAAAATTCAAATTTAATGGAGAATGTTTGAAAGAACATTCTTTGGCATTTATTTTTTGAAGATTATGTCTATCAAATGTTGGCCGTTGCTACGTCGCAGATGGTCCATCCGTTGAGTCCAATTTTCGATCACTCGTTCGAGCATTTCGAATGGTAACTGGCGAATGACACGCGTGATGTTTTCCTCCAAGGCCTGAATCGAAGCGGGTTTGTCGGAATAAGCTTTTAAATTACATATCCCCACAGGAAAAAGTCTAACGGTGTGATATCACACGATCTTGGTGGCCAATCGACCGGCCCAAAACGTGAAATTATGTCCATTGATTGATGCGATGTGTGGGAAGTGGCGCCGTCTTGCTGAAACCAAATGTCGCCGAGATCACGGGCTTCAATTTCAGGCATCAAATAGTCGGTTATCATGGCACGATAACGGTCGCCATTGACGGTTACGTTCGCACCGGCATAATTTTTAAAGAAATATGGACCGATGATTCCACCGGCCCACAAACCACACCAAACCGTTGTTTTTTCTGGATGAAGTGGCAGTTCTTCAATCTCTTCAGGTCTTCTCTCGTCCCGAATGCGGCAATTTTGTTTGTTTACATACCCATTGAGCCAGAAATGGGCCTCATCGTTAAACAAAATTTGCCTCGAAAATGTCGGATCTTCTTGGAACTTTTCAAGAGCCCATAGAGCGAAGCGATGTCGCTTGGGAAGGTCGAGCGGCTTCAGTTGTTGCACAAGCTGTATTTTGTACGCTTTCAATTTAAGATCTTGACGTAAAATGCGCCAAGTCGTTCCATACGTCAGTCCGAGTTGCTGCGAACGGCGCCGAATCGATTCTCTACGGTCTTCGTGTACACTCTCAGCTACGGCCGCTATATTTTCTTCGCAGCGTGCTGGACGTGGTCTATTCGGTCGAATATTATCCAATAATGAATGCTGGGTCTCAAAATGGGGGATGGTGTTGCGAATAGTACGCTCAGTAGGCCGATTATGTTGACCATAATTTGAGCGAAGTGCATGAAACACATTCCTCACAGAACGTGAATTTTCATAATAAAGTTGAACAATTTGTAAACGTTGTTCACGCGTAAGTCTTTCCATTATGAAATGCCAAACAATATTAAACAAAAATAACATGACAGCATGACACGACTCACACGTGATCTGTCAAAAACGGCTATTGAAAAAAGTATCTCTACTTGGATCACCCGTTTTATATGTTGAGTTAAACTGCGAGGAGCGGAAAATTCGACAGCCACACACAAATCGAGCATTCGTATAATAGATAATTCACTTATTTATATTCAAATATATTGGACGCCATATCGAAAACTTTTAGCGAATCCAACTCCACAAGCAACATTATTGAAGCCGAAGTATCAAATTCTCAACCAGAAGTTTCATACTCCCAACAACATCATACTCACATCCATCAAAAACGAGCCAGGATGCCACCGCTATTTTAGCCAACATCGACATTTGCCAGGAGACCTCAACCAACCAACAAAAAGTGAGATTTGGAATGCCACCCATTAAACGCCCACGTTCAAAGTGTCTAAAAAGTAAAAAAAAAAAAAAAAAAAACAAGAACGAGCTAAGCATCTACCTTGTAACGGATGACACTACCAAATTGCCAGATACTACGACTGCGCTGAAACGTACCCACGCAACTGTATGCTACTACCGCAAACAAAAAGTTCCAATTATCAACAGCTTAAAGTTACCATCACTAGATTTTGATTCAACCAAATATTTTGGAAAACAACTAGTAGAATGGAAAGTGTCCGATCTGGAGCAATACAAAAAAGCCAAACATGAATCGAAGTACCTTCATGATAGTGAATTTCCAAAATACTAATTTAAATCAAAATCTATTGATGCCATTGTTAATCAACTATTGTTAATTGCAACTTATTGGTATATAAATTATCCATTAAGGACAAGAAGTTCAGAAGTAACAGCAAAAGTATTCAGGTTCAGTATTCAGGAAACGGAAACGATCAGGATGAGCGAAAGCGAACAAATTAAAAAAAATAGTTTGCCCTCTGGCGTTCAATGCTGTGTCTGTGAAAAATCAAAATGACACCATCAACATTTAAGGTTGTTTGGCTTTCCTAGTGCCGATAAGATTATAGGTCAAATTTGGCGCGAAAAATGCAAAATTGATTTAAAAGACTATGAAAAAAAATTTTTCATTTTCCAAAATCATTTTTGCAGCACATATATTGGCAAGAAGTTTTTAAAATCAGAAGCCGTTCCAACCTTGAATTTGGATAATGATTGTCAAGAATTTGAATTTGATGATTTTTCAGAATATGATTGCCCCGATAAGAGGACACGTAATGATGATGTACTCTGCAGCAATTGCGAAAAAAAATGTAAAGCTGGTCCATTCTTATAAAAAGAAATTTATGCTGTTATTGAACAGAAATAATCGTTTAAAAAAAATGTTAAAAAACATGAAAAATAATTCCTTTAAACAAAAAAAATTAAAACGAATCCAACAAAAATATTAGAAACGTCAATTGATTCCTTGGACGCTATAAGCAAAGAGTCAAAAACATTCTGCAAGCTTCTGTTAGGAACCACGAACAATAAGTATTCTAATGATGCAAAATATTTAGCGCAAAATATTTTTTACATGTCCCAGTCCACGTCTGCTTTTTTAAGAAAAAAGCTGCACTTAAATTTGCCTCATATAAGCACGGTCAATCGTTGGTCTCCAATCAAATTTCTTCAACCTGGGCTTCAAAACAATGCTTTTGAGTCTATTAAACAAATGCTTTTTGATCTTAACGAAAAGAAAGACAATCAAATGGTACTCTAAATGGATGAAATGTCACTAAGAAAGGAATTAAGATATAATCAATATTTAGATTTAATTGATGGTTATGAGGCAAATGGAATTAAAAGAACTAACAAAATTGCAAAGCAGGTTTGTGTGTTCATGCTTAGTTCCGTGTTTTCTAAATGTGGTACTGTATTGAACTACTTCGTATCTGAAAAAGGCTTAACGTCTAAAATTCTTTGCGAAATAGTTAAAGAAAATATCGCTTTATTAAGTAGTTTTGGTATTTCAGTTAAGGCCCTAGTGTGCGATCAGGGATCTTCCAACCGAAAATGCTTTGCTGATTTAGGGGTAACCAAAGACAAACCATATTTTGAGTTTGCAAATCAAAAAATATTTTGCATGTTTGACTTTCCGCACTTAATAAAATCTTTGCAAAATAACTGGTTTGACTGTGATTTGAAAACACCTGACGGAATAGCAAGTTTCAATGTAGTGAAGGAGCTCTGGGAAAAGGAAGAAAACTCAAAAACTAAAATGTGCCCCAAAATTAACTAGGCAGCATATATTCCCTAACTCTTTTGATAAAATGCGAGTCAAATTCGCTACGCAGATATTTAGCAAAACAGTTCAAGCAGCTATTAGAACAATTTGTGACACTGTCGGTTTCAAAAGAAATACTAAGGAATGGGCTCTATCCACCGCGGATTTGAGATTACCTTTATATAATTTGACTTAATGGCTAAAATAGCGTAGATTATGACCAAAAAACCCTGGCTACGAGGTCTGAAGAAAATCGGTCAAGCTGTTTTGGCTGGAGATGCCATTAGGGACAGACGGACGGAATTTCAAAAAAAACAACATTTTTTTGGGTTCCTCTATCATCGTAATGTTAGAATTAATCAAAATCTTAAGATCGAAAATTTTTACGAAAACAAATCTTTTCTCTTTGTAAAAGAAAGTTAAAAAAATAATAATCCAGCACGACCAGGCATAGACCAATTTTTCGTTTGCAGTGCAACATCTGTGTGACAAGGGATAAAAATAAAACATACATTAACCTTCATCTCACACAGCAATCACCACCACACGAAACGATCTCTCTTCATCGAAACTGGTTTCTTTCGTTAAGATTGCAATTTGTGTGCAGACACTGCACACCGCCCGCGCGTACCACGAAGCTCGTGAGCAAACGTTTCTGTTTTTTGTTCTCAATGCGTCATCTCTATAGACTTCATAATCTTTGGTAATACTCAATAGTAATATCGGGTTTTTCAACAGGGACGCTACAAAAGTTGAGCGACAGGGACAGCAAACGACGCCATATTTCTTGCCGCTCTTTTAAAATTACTCTTCAGCGAAGTTTGTCATTTCACGATGGAAAGACTTACGAAATTCGGAGTCAGTGGACGAAACGTTAAGAGCGCTACGTCCAATTTATGGTCGCCATAATCGTCCTAGCAGATCAACAATTGAGCGTCTAATGGAAAAATTTGAATCCACAGGCACAGTACAAAATGTTCCCGTGCCAGTGAGACAAAGAAATGCCCGTAGTGTCGACAATATTCCTGCCGCCGAGGCTTCAGTTAAAGAAAGCCCAAATGTGTCTCTCACACGTCGTTCTCAAGCGTTGGGCATCTCTGTGACGTCTTTGTGGTGAATATTGCGAAAAGATATTGGCCTTCATCCTTAAAAGATTAAATTGACGCAAGAACTGAAGCCGCTTGACCACCAGAAGCGTCGTATGTTCTTGAATTGGGATCAGCAACAATTTGCAAATGATTCAGATTTTCATCGAAAAATCATCTTCAGCAATGAGGCTTATTTCTGGCTGAATGTTTTCGTCAAAAAACAAATTATTGCATCCCGAAAAAATGTTGGTTTGGTGTGCTTTATGGGCCGGCGGCGTCGTTGAGCCGTACTTCTTCCGTGATGATCAAGACCGGCACGTTACTGTGAATGGAAATCGCTACCGTTCAATGATAACCGAATATTTTTAGCCCCAATTGGATGATATGGAATTGGAGGACATGTGGTTCCAACAGGACGGCGCCACAAGCCACACAGCGAATGCCACAATCAATTTATTGAATCCCAAGTTTGGAGAACGTGTTATCTCACGAAATGGTCCAGTCGCTTGGACGCCTCGGTCGTGCGATTTGACGCCGTTAGACTATTTCCTGTGGAGCTACGTCAAGTCTATGGTCTATGCTAACAAGCCAACGACGATTGATGAACTTCGTACGAATATCGAACGTGAAATTGCAGCAGTTTTGGCCGATTTATGCTTGAAAACCGTCGAAAATTGGGTTCAGCGTCTGGACTTCTGCAAGCGTGCCTGTGGTGTCCATGCAAGAGAAATCAAGTTCCATACATAATGGCATCAAACGTACTTTCACAGGAATAAAGAATTTCATTGACATCCAAAACCGTTTTTGTTTTATTTAAAAAAAAAACGTAGGTAGCGCTCTTATTGAAAAATCCTTTACTAGCAGTTGGCACAACAATAGAGGAAACAAATATGAAATTACAAAACGATCTTAACGAGGTCAACGAATGGAAAAAATCCTGGCGGATTGCACTTAACGAGAGCAAATCGATTCATGTAGATTTTTCGAATAAGCGGACAAACAATTTGCCAGTATTTCTCAATACGGTTGGAGTCCCTTTTGCAAATGAAGCGAAATATTTCGGAATGACAATCGATGCAAAATTAATATGGAAGTCGCATGTACAAAACAAATTCGAAGAACTTAAAAATAAATACAGAGAACTATACTGGTCACTTGGAAATTATTCGAAGCTTAACCTTGATAACAAGCTGCTATTATAAAAGCAAGTGCTAAAGGTTGTCTAGGAATTTCGAGGATAAGTCAGGCCTCTGGAGTCAGTTAAGTTAACGTTAAGAGCGCTACGTCCAATTTATGGTCGCCATAATCGTCCTAGCAGATCAACAATTGAGCGTCTAATGGAAAAATTTGAATCCACAGGCACAGTACAAAATGTTCCCGTGCCAGTGAGACAAAGAATTGCCCGTAGTGTCGACAATATTCCTGCCGCCGAGGCTTCAGTTAAAGAAAGCCCAAATGTGTCTCTCACACGTCGTTCTCAAGCGTTGGGCATCTCTGTGACGTGGTTGTTGCGAATTTTGCGAAAACATCTTGGCCTACATCATTACAAGATTAAATTGACGCAAGAACTGAAGCCGCTTGACCACCAGAAGCATCGTATGTTCGTGAATTGGGCTGAGCAACAACTTGAAAATGATTCGGATTTTCATCGAAAAATCATCTTCATGATCATTTCAGGCTGAATGGCTTCGTCAATAAACAAAAGGGGTTATGAATACCCTTTATCTGTTTTAGCACAGTACGGGCGTTAAGGAAATTAGGGATAAGAAGAAAGGAGATACCGATGCACATTAGTTTTAAGTGTCTGTAAGTTATAATGGAAAGGAAAAACAGAGTTTGCTAGAGCATGCCACATTCGTGTTGTTCGGTTTATGTACGAATCTCTATATTTCAGCGTACGTCCGAAGATAGGCTTGAGGGTAAACTGATTTGCATTCATTGCGTAACGGGTATTGCGGCTGAATTGTTGAATGGGAGGAATGCAGCTGGCTAATTCATTTGAACATTGGTTGTAAAAAAATAGCGATAAAACAAGGTAAGACAGGAGATGTTTCGACGGTGTTCGAGCGAAACTAAGCAGTTCGCTATTCTTATGTCTCCTATAAGTTTTTTCGCACGTGTTTGAATCCTATCTACTAGGTGCAATGTTGATATTGGTGCACCTGACTAGACGTGGGCGTTGAATTCAAGTTTTGGGCATATAAACGCTTTATATATTGTGGCCATATCAGAGGGGGTGAAATATTTCTTACATCGATTTAGGAAACCTAGACATTTCGCTGCGTTTTTAGCGACTTCGAATATGTGGTCGTTCCAACGTAAGTCGTTACTAACACACATACCTAGCATGGAAAGCTTTTCGGTTTCTTCGACGTAAGTGCCATTCATGGATAATGGCTCTAGATTTTGGTTACGCTTTAATGACAGAAGACAGCATTGTGTTTTGGAAGCATTGAATTCCACTCTATTAGATTTACCCCATTTGATAATGTTGTCAAGGTCGGAATTCAATGAGCTTAACATATTTTGGCGTTTAGAGTCCACGTTCGAAGGTGAGGGACGAGGACCTGTAAACGAATATGAGAAGCTGAGGGTACTGTCATCAGCGAAGGAATGAATTGGATTAGAAGTTGCAGACAGGAGATCATTTATAAAAATGAGAAAGAGAGTCGGAGACAAAACTGAGCCTTGAGGGACACCAGCATTTATTTGGTGAGTTACAGACTTGAAACCATCCAAAACAACTTGAATTGAACGTTTCGAAAGATAATGTCTAATCCGTAGAAGAAGTTTTTCGTCGATTCCAAATGCACGCATTTTCGACAAAAGGGCTTGATGCCAAACCCTGTCAAATGCCTTTGAAATATCAAGCGCAACAATCTTGCTTTCGCCACCATGGTGGATTAATTGGTTCCACTTTTCGCTGAGTTATGTCATCAAATCACCAGTTGACCTATTGCTGCGAAAACCATACTGCCGGTAATTGAGAAGTTTTCATGTTTCGAGATATTTCATAAGCTGACGATTTATCAGCGTTTCCATGACCTTGGAAAGAAGGGACGTAAGTGCAATTGGTCGGTAGTTGGAGAGAGAAGAAGGTTCGCCTTTTTTTGGTACAGGCTGGACAAATGCTGTTTTCCATCTACTCGGAAAGAGTCCTGATGAGTAGGATAGATAGAAAAGCTTACGCAGTGATTTTGCTAGCGTAGAAGAACACCTCTTTAGAATGATGGGGGATATACCATCTGGACCAGCGGATTTATGTATGTCAAGATCAAATAAAACTCTTGCAACTGTACGAGTGAAGTGAATTTGTCCCATAGAATGATCTACGTTCTCAAGTACAGGAGGAGACTGAACACAATCTGGCAATGTAGAATTGGCTGCGAAATGCGCAGCAAGCAGATTGGCTTTGTCTAAAGAGCTGACAGCTGGAATGTCATTGTGAATGAGCGTCGGAATTGATGCTGATGCCGAATTTTTTATGTTTTTCACAAATGTCCAAAAGTTTTTACTACCTCTGGGACATTGTAGAATTTTTTGCCTCAACGTTCGGTCATAGAGGAATTTGACACGCTTTAAATCGGCAATACAGTCATTTCTGGCTTGTTTGAACTTTGCTCGATTTTCCTCTGTTGGGTTGGTCTTGTACAACCGAAAGTTTGTCTCTCTCATCCTGATAGCTTCTGATAGCTTTGATAGCAGCTCAAGCCATACCACCCTTTTGCCTTTGGTCTGATACTCTTAATTCTCGCCTCGGTCGTGCGATTTGACGCCGTTAGACTATTTCCTGTGGGGCTACGTCAAGTCTATGGTCTATGCCAACAAGCCAGCGACGATTGATGAATATCGAATATCGAACGTGAAATTGCCGATTTATGCTTGAAATCCGTCGAAAATTGGGTTCAGTGTCTGGACTTTTGCAAGCGTGCCCGTGGTGGCCATGTAAAAGAACTCGAATTTCATACATAATGGCATCGAACGTACTTTCGCAGAAATAAAGAATTTCATTCATATCCAAAACCGTTTTTGTTTTATTTAAAAAAAAACTTTTGTAGCGCTCTTATTAAAAAACCCTTTCGTTCAGAAGTTACAGCGAAAAGTATTCAGGTTCAGTATTCAGGAAAAGGCTCAGGTAATACTTTACATAATTCAGAAGGTGGTTGATTGAAATTGTTTTTATTTTGCTACACAGTCAATGTTGGAATTTTGTGTCCAACTTGTTATTTTTGTTTAAACAATCTTTATTTAGAAACTTATAAACTAATTTTAAGATATCCCTTAAATGCCCAAGGAAACCGATTTTGATGAAAAAAATATATTGTATGTAGACGGAAAAAAAAACAACAAATCCGCTATTAAACAAAAAAAAATATTTTTTTTTGACGAAGTTATTAACAAAAAAGTGGTTGTATCTTTAAAGATACACTGGACATTAACCCGCCACAGCTATTCGGAAAGAAAATTATATCGAATGCATAAGATTTGTTAGTTTATCTGTTAAATTAGTTCCCTTTTTGTACATAAATAATTTAGTATTGCACCATTTATTGTTAATTCAAATGTTGGTTGATATAAAAAAAATAATATTAATAAACTGTTTATGCTATTAATTAGTAAACAAAATTATGAAAAACCGAAACAGAAGCAAATGAGAAAATCTTGAGTAAATATAATCGTTTTGTTAATTAAAATATATCTGTGATTAAAAAGTAATATTAGTAAAAAGTATAAATTATTACATAGGTATTTATTTAGTAATTTCAAAAATTAAAAAATGAGAAAAACTACAAAAGCAAACATTACGATTAATGTAAAACACAAAACCAAAAAAGTTAACTACAGGATAAATTATGAGTTATGATAGCTATAAAAACAATTTTTTTCTGCCGTTAAACATAAGTTTACCTTACATTTAGAACAGTACATTTTTGTTTGTCCCAAACAGTTAGGTAACTTGCACCTTCGCTTTTTGTCGATAATTGTCCAGTGGTCTGTCTTATCCAGCCGTATGTCTTTAGGAGGAGCATTGGATGAATTGGGTTTGGAACGTTTGGTTTGAATGAGTGATTCCAAAGATGTCGGCCGCCCACTTTTGTTAGGGTCCACAGAGCCGTAACTAAACAAAACATCTGCAACTTCCAACTTAAAATCGATGAGTCTCATTTGTTTGTATTTACTAAAGTTTTCATTTACTAAAGTCATATCTAGCGTATGAAAAAATAACCGGTTGGTCCATTTTCGGCTTTTCATGCCTATTTTATGGCGACCCATGAAACTGTCCATCAAATCCACTCCTCCCATGTGCTGATTATAGTCTTTAATAATTTGTGGACACGGTATCATTTTTACAGACTTCTCTTTTCTTTCTAACCTCCTTACACTTAGACCCGTTTGACTATCGGAAGAAGGAGAAGAAGAATGAGGTTTTATTCCGACATATGTTGACACGAGATTGACAACACGGTTGTCCTTCCAAGATATGGACGTAACATCCATGCCGTGAATAGAAGCAACAAATTCCTGGCTTGTTTTACGTTCGCACTTCATCATCGTCTTTTCTTCCGGTAGCTTACAGTTTTTTATTCTGTTTCGACGTATAGTACCAACTGTAAGTATGCCTTGAGGCCGAAGATATGTCACCAAAGGCAGGGTTGTGTAGTAGTTGTCACAGTATATAATGTAATTTTTATACCGTGGCACTTCCCGGAGCAATCTTACAACAATATTTGCCGATGGTTGCAGATCTGGTTCGTCTTGAGAAGGTCCTTCAGTGGATCCGCTGTAAATTTCAAACTTATACGCGAATCCGCTTGTGTCGCATAAAACAAATAACTTGAATCCCCACTTGTGAGGCTTGTTTGGTAAATATTGCTTCATAAAATGTCCAATTTTTGATGAACACATTTGCTCATCTACACAAAGCCGGTCTAATCGTGGTATGCTTCCAAAAGTTCTGTTCAGATATTCGATTAGAGTCCTTATAAGATAAAGGCGGTCTCGATCGGGGTCATCTATTTTTCCGGCTCTACTTCTGTCGTTGAAATGGATTTTGAACTACCGGTACGCAACGGTGTATTTTTTCGGTCCAAAAATCTCTAGTGTTCGGTAGATTAAAATATGTCATATAAAATAATATACTAATAAACATATCAAACTGGAATGTCTCGTTCACCCCCGCATAGATTCTGGTTTCGTCTACAATTCGTTGCTCCAAAGTCTCTGGAAACAAATATGACCAAACTTGATAGGGCGTCTCCAAAGCCTGTAGAAATTCGGGAATGTTAGTATCCCCTCCAAATCTCACTTGTTCAGCATTATAAACAAGGTATGCTTTTTTCCACATGACTTTTTTAAATTCCACGGACTTCGGGTTAATTTTTGTTTGAGAAAATTGTGAGGGAAATGGATTACAGGAACTGCTTACGGATGGAATCGATGATAGTAGAGGAACTTGATCCGGTATGAAATGGCTTGCATCTGGATTGTCATTGTTTATCATACTTACGAAACTATCGTTTATTGACATGCTAAGATCGAAATCATCCGCATCCCCATTCTCCGACAAACCACGCTCTTCAGAAATCTCATCTGTACTACCCTCATTACTATCGTCAGTTACAACTGCAATTTTGCTTACACCTGCTACTGACGTTGGTTGGCAAAGCTCATCAATGTCATCATCCAAATTATCAGTACTGTAATGTTATGGGTTTATGTCGTGAGTTTTCTCCACGGAGCCTACCTCCCTATGTCGTATAAAGCGCGACCCGCTCTTCTTTACTATGCAAAGCGCAGTTCGCTGAAAGCTATGGCATATTACTGCCGCAGTTAATTGAGACTCGAGTGTTTAGATCAAGACTGATTTTATTTCCAAAATGAAAAGGTATTTATACAAAAATTCTTACGTTGGAGCTATGGATATTCTGAGCATAGAATATCTGAATACTCATAGCTCCTATCAAAAATATCATATAACTTAATTATCGAACATAATTCTATTTGACCTACGGTGATAAGGTGATACAATGCTACGTAATTGATTTTCGTAATTTGTGTTGCATTGAATCACACTACAGTACTGTCAAAACTAAAATCATCCAGCAATGCACTGACCTCTACGTCACTCATCTTCACACCGTTAATTTTAGTGAAATCCATGCTTAATTTAATACCTATTAGAAAAAAAATCCAAATAAGAAAAAAAAAGCAAACTATCACACCAACTACCATATAGAATTATTTTCCGTTTAGATCGCAATCCAAATTTTACTACTCGGATCGCGATAGGATCGATGCTGCAAAACAGCGCACTGAATTCTGGTGGCTATATGAGGAAGGTGATTCTGCACTTCCTCAGGACTTTGCGGACTTTTAGTCCAACTCCATAGGTAAGATTTTAAATTAGGAACAAGGTCTGGGGTGGGGCTTGTGCACCATATTGGCGTACAATATGGTTGAACGCAGGCTGCCGTGGGACCGAAAGACGCAATCAGGATGGCGACCCCTCGGGGCATGCGCAACGAGGGCTCGCCACCCCGATTATAATTAAGTTAGGTTTAAGTAGTTAAGTAGTCTTAAGTTAGGCTTAAGTAGTTTAAGTAGTCTTAAGTTATATATAATCTAGATTAAGCTTTTATATAAAACAAAAAAAAGTCACTAAACAAAGTTTTAAATTTTTTCTTTGTAAATTAAAATTAAATATAAAACCAAAAAACCGACAAATATAAGCCTAAAGGCAAAATAAAACAGCTAAATATAAGCTTACAGCGCCCACTAAGGGCCGATAAGTTAGATTAAGTAAACCAGTTATTGATAAGTTAGATTTAAGCATTTTTGTCTAGTAGTAAGTTAATATTTTAAGTAAATAAAAAATGAGTTTAAAAGTTAAAAGTTAATTTTTAATACAATAAGTGTAATTTATTTATCCAAATTACAGTGCACTGTTACGTAAACTTTTATAAATATATACCTTCAAACTAGTAACAACAAAATAACAAAATTAAACAACACAGCCAACTAACTTGCACTTTGTAACGATACGCAGCTACACTGAATACACAGAAAATGAAGAAATAAGAAAAATTCAACCGAAATCATGATATAGGCCGCAATTCCCAGTGTATCTTTAAAGATACAACCATTTACCGCTATTTTATATGAGCTGGGTAAATCGTATTTGCATAAAATAACTGTATTTTACTTCAAAATATATACGTTTACCAGGAAATATTTTTTTCTGTCACAGCTATGTTACCAACTATAAATTTATAAAATAAAAAAAAAGTTTTTTTTTTTAATTGCTTAAAATTAAAAAAAAATAATATTAGCTTATAAATAATTTAATTTAAAAACTAAGGATCTATTTTTTTAACAGTGGATACATTTTGAGTCAATAAAGCAAAAATAGTGAGCCATAATCAAAAAAAGTCAAAACTAACAAAGGAATCATTTTTTGATTGGATGTATCTTTAAAGATACAATGGGCATTTAAGGTATATACGTCTTTGTCGGATCGTGGTTAGAACAGAAGGGAGAAAATAAAAAGTGACAGGTCAAATTCAGGAATGATATGAAAAATGGAATGACATTAGTGCAATTTTCCATTGTTTGGTAATTGAACTGAAATGATAATTGATACAAAAAATAGCAAAATGGAAAATGGAGAATAATAAATTAAATGATAAAAGTTTAATCTCGAACAGTCAAAATGCAAAAAAATATAAAGCTATAACAATTAATGTTATTAATACTATTGAAACATCAACGTTTAATCAACATCGATTCGCAAAAATCGGACAAGAAAATTTCGAGTAGTAAGTGTAAGCAATTATTCAAATAACAGTAATCGTTTAATTATGGGTATCAACTTTTATTCAGAGTATTGAATATGGCAGATTGCGAGTTGCTTCGGATGATGTTCTGGCCATTTTGAACGGAGATGCGACAAAGTGCCGCGAGCATCTAGTTGGTCAAAAAGGAAATCGGACACATGCCCATTTCCTACAGAAACCGCAAAATATAACAAAAATAAAACTCAATCAATTGATGTTAATAGATTTTGTGATTGCTTACACTATAAGCTCGTAATACAGATCACCGAAATTTGAATTCACTGGTACATACTTTTTTCAACTGAATTAAACAAAAACTCCATTAAATTTCATCTCAAAAAAGAAATCGGACACTTGAATTTGCAATCAGACAAACGTATCAAAATTTATAAAAACAATAAAAAAATAAATAAATTAGTATTTCGAAGGTAGGCTTTTGCTCTTTTTTACCGCATTCAACCTATTTGGCATTGATTGGACCAATTTTTCGCAGTAAGAAGCTGGGATTTTGTCCCATTCCGATTTTAGAGCAACCTCTAAGTCCTTTTTTTTTACTTTTTAATTCATTTTTTATTTACTTAAAATATTAACTTAATATTAGACAAAAATGCTTAAATCTAACTTATCAATAACATATCTACTTAATCTAACTTATCGGCCCATAGCGGGCGCTGTAAGCTTAAAACTAACATTTTTCTTTTGCTTTTCAGCCTAAATTTGTCATTTGTTTCTTATTATTAATATAAAGACATTTAATTGATTTTTCAAAGAAAAAATTGAAACTTTAAACAGTAACCATTTTTTTTTTTTTGTTTTATATAAAAACTTAATCTAGACTAAAACTTCAAAGCCATATTAAATAAAATATGGTGCATAAGCCCAGCCCCAGACCTTGTACCTAAATTTAATTTACTTAAGTACTAAGGAGTGGACTAAAAGTCCGCAAAGGCCTGAGGAACTGCAGAAATACTTTCCTCGTTTAGCCACCAAAACTCGGTGCGCTGATTTTCAGCGTCGGTCCTATCGCG
This sequence comes from Rhingia rostrata, assembly GCA_949824845.1. Lineage (NCBI taxonomy): Eukaryota > Metazoa > Arthropoda > Insecta > Diptera > Syrphidae > Rhingia > Rhingia rostrata. The sequence continues at coordinate 10,614,792 of OX463759.1, forward strand.
ATCCGATACCGCCGTGCGGACTAGCCGCGTACTCTCCATGTACATTTCATTGGGGTAATAAGCCCCGAATATCAGGCTGTTGTCGCTACTCATCGCCCTTGAAGCGTGCCTTCGAGTCACCTTAATTAGGAAATTGTCAATTTTATTCAACTGAGCCCCATTGTATAGAACCTCGTTGCGATAATATTTTATGTACTCGGAGTCCGGCGTTCGGTACAATCCTAAGCAGGATCGGAGACAACGCCTCTCAAACAGCCGTATCCTTTCCATGTAGGATGGTGATACATTGAACCACACGGGACAACCGTAAGCGATGATCGGCCTTATGAGGGCCATGTAGCAAATGACTTTCATCCTTGAATCAAGTTGACTGCTATGAAACAATCTTCTTGTCAGAGCATAAGCCCCCCTAGCCCTGGCCAGACAAGCATCACATTTTTATTAAAATGCAGAAACTTGTCAAGCCAGATGCCAAGGTATTTGACTTCACTTCTCACCGCCAACGGCCGTCCATGCTGTCCCACGATACACAATTTTTTCCAGTTTTTTCTGGTATTGTAAGAAGCCCTCTGCACTGGGGTCCTGAACAGAATTGTTTCGGTTTTTTGGAAATTGATCTTCAATTTTCAATCATCGCAATATCCCTTAATGTGATCGAAGTCACGTTGCAAAAGTGTGTTGATGACCTCGATTTTCGGACCTGATCTGTACGCCACTAGATCATCTGCATACGCTATAGCGTGACTGAGAGAACCTACAATATCACTTGTATAAATGTTAAACAATATCGGGGAGTTCACTGCCCCCTGCTGTAAACCGTTTTTAATTTCAAAGACTTTACTCGAAGTTACGTTACCACATTTGACAACGAACTTCTTTCCCAGAAACATTTCATAAATCATATATAGCATGGGTTTACGCATGCCCAGTCTGTTCAGCTTGTAGAAAAGCCCCTCTAACCATACGGTGTCGAAGGCCTTCTCAAAGTCAACCAGACAGGCCCCTGTGCACTGCTTTTTTGGACTTATTCCATTGAATGTCGGACACTAGTTTCGACGCGGCATGAATGGTGTCATGCCTCGCTCGAAAACCAAACTGATTTTCCGGAATAATTTTGTTTTCCTCGACCCACTTAAGCAGAGCCCTATTGACTATTTTCTCAAATACCTTGCTTACATTCGGCAGAAGGCTTATTGACCGAAGATTAGCTGGGTTTGTTTTGTCCTTGCCCTTTTTGGGGATAGGATGTACCACCGCCGTTTTCCAGTGCTCCGGATAATGTGCATTATTCAGTGCATTGTTAAACAGCGTGGTGAAAATATCGACTGCTTCCACTGGCAGGTGTCTCAATACGACGTTTGGGACACCGTCCTCTCCCGCCGACTTTTTATTTTTCAGTGATACGAAGATGTCCAGGAGTTCATCATTTTGAACGAACAGCATCATGCTATTGGCGACTATGCCATTTGAAGGGTTTTCGTCATTGAATACGGTAAAACCGTTATTCTCAGATCGCCAAGCTTGGAGTTCGGTACGTAGACAAAAGTGATTCAGAAAGGCTCCCTCCTCAATATCGCGATTTGGGCAAACAGGACTGGTCACCGTATACACGGTCTCGAAGATAGCGCCTATCGAATTCGCCTTCTCCTGAGGATCTTCGATCGTGAAAAATCCGTCGTTCGAGTCAACAGTTTCCGGATTTATACCAACATCCGTGAGCGTCTGTCTGTTCTCTGTCGTTTGGGAAATTCGGACACATGGAATGACATTATGATCTTTTCGCCTGAATATTTTATTTATTTGCGGGAACATATTCGGGCTACTGGTTTTTGTAGCCTGAATTTTCTTGCCCCAGTACAAACTTACAGATTTTTTGTAATTTTCCGAGATTAACTGTTTAAGGTTTTTGATCAATGACTTCAACGTCCGAATCTCCGGGTCTTGTCTGTCAGTAAATTGTCTACGCAGCCGTTTAAGCCTGGAGACCAGTATGCTTTTGTGTTTGTGGAGTGCATCGATTGTTGGCGTTCGATACTTCTCCGTCTGGTCGTCAGAACTAGTTACCTTAGGGATAGCTCGTTCCATTGACCTTGTGATGACCTCATTCATTTTTAGTAAATTTTGGTCAATTTTATCGTTTGTAAGGTTTCTGTTTGTCGGTGGGTTGATTTCGCTCAAACGTAATTCTCGATTTACAACTCTGGCGAAGCGCGGCCAGTTCGTCCTTCGGTAGTCGAAAGAGCGGACTTGGTCGAACTCCTCCAGTTGAGTTTGCTCGTTTGGGATCCTGAATACGGACTCGAGTCCGAGGTGTTCACTATCGTAATCGAATGAACCTCTAAGTCCTTTTTGCTTGAGATGGAGTAGTTTTTAAGTTGATTCTCCAGATAGCTCCACACGTGTTGTATCACATTTAGGTCTGGTGATTGTGGAGGGGTTACGAGCACTTTTGGACAATTAAACAGGAGCCACATCCAAGTGTTATGAGCTTTGTGCTTGGGGTCGTTGTCCTGGTAAAAATAATATCTGTCGCTAATTCCCAATTTTTGAGCACTTTGACTCAAATTATCTTTTAAAATGTGTATGTATTTGTACTGATGCATGTTCCCATTGATAAACACAAGATTTCCTGGTCCAGCCGCAGACATACAACCCCAAACCATAACTGACCCACCACCATGTTTCACGGTTGGTCGTAGATTCTTCTCCCTGAGCTCTTCGTTTGGTTTTCTTTATACATATGTTTGTCCATCAGACCGAAATAAATTAAATTTACTCTCGTCTGAGAACAAAACACGTTTCCAAAATGAAAAATCTTTGCTCTGATGATGCCTAGCGAACTCCAGTCTTTTTATTCGGTTCCGCTTGCTGATAAACGGCTTCTTTCTGGCGACCCTTCCATGGAAATTGTTTTTTCGTAAAACGATTCTTACTGTTTCCGGATGAACCTCTTTCTGCAAACAATTTTTTACCTCTGCAGTCAACTTTGGTGCACTTAATTGTGGGATTCTTCTTGACTTGCTTTACAATCCAACGCTCATACGCCTCAGTCAATTTCTTTGGTCTTCCAGATTTTGGTAAATTTTCAATGGTTTTATTTGTTTTATACCGTTTTATTATATCACCAACTGTAAAGCGACTTCTTTTTACTATTTCTGCAATATTCCGTACAAATTTTCCTTCTTCAAAATGTTTTATCACAATTTCTCGCACTTGAATTGTTGTGTAACCACGTTGTCTATCCATCTTGACTTTCTTTTGCGAATGGAATGTTTTTTTTTTTATTGTTTTTTTTTTTTGTAAAATACGAATATTTTATGCTTTGTTAAAAAAAAACTTAATGAGCAGTTTTGGCGGCCAACCTCTTGTCGCGCTAATCGGAAATGTTCAACTTGACACCCTTACCCTTTGGCAGCGAAATGTAGGGCTTGTTACCCTTGCCGATGATGAATACATTTGTCAATCTGGTGGCGAACACATGACCTTGTGTATCCTTAACGTGGACAATGTCGAAGGAGCCTGGATGTCTTTCGCGGTTTACAACGGTACCAACACGTCCCAAATTTCTACCTCCTGTGATCATGCACAAGTTACCAGAATCGAACTTGATGTAATCGGTAATTTTGCCGGTCGAAATGTCCACTTGGACAGTGTCGTTGGCCTTGACCAATGGGTCGGGGTAGCGAATGGTCCTGCCGCTGTGTGTAACCAGGAATGGAACTCCCTTGGTACCCAATTGGGTCTTGCGGACCTTACACAGCTTGTACTAAGCTTCCTCAACGGAGATACGATGGATGGTGAAACGTCCCATGACATCGTAGACCAAACGGAAATATTCGCCAGTCTTCTCAATGGTAATGACATCGATAAATCTAGCTGGGAATGTTGGGTCGGTGCGCACCTTGCCGTCGACTTTGATGAGACGCTGCATAACAATTTTGGTTACCTCAGCTCCAGTCAAGGCGTACTTCAGCCGATTTCTCAAGAAAATCACCAGCGGAAGAGATTCCCTGAGTTTGTGAGGGCCGGTTGATGGACGAGGGGCAAAAACTCCCCCCAATTTGTCCAACATCCATGCTTTGGGTGCTGCCAAACGCTTCAAATGTTTTTTAGGTCCTCGCGCCATCTTGCAAGACAATGAAAATAACATTACAAAAGTGTAACGGGATATTATGAATAAAATACAAATTTTGTTTGGCCACTAAAAATCAGATTGCCAAGTGTCCGATTTCTTTTTTGAGGTAAAAAATGAGTGTTTAAACAAATAATTATTAATAAGCTGTTTAATTTAGATGGAAACATATTTATTTGCTATGGATTCGAAGAAAGAGATCACGGATTAAAAAAAAAAGAACTAACATGAACACCATGACTGTTATATTTATCGTTGCGTGAAGAAAGGGCAACAGCTGGTGTCCGATTTCTTTTTTGATCCACATGTTTCGAAAACAGTTCATTCCAAAACAAAAATTTTGCGCCTTATGCCGGGAAAACGGAGTGGATGGTCAACTGAATACGAGGTTATCGTGTTTCTCTATTGGATGGCGTCTGGTTGCAGTTATAGAGTTGCTGGTGGCTTCATTGGAATGAGTCGATTCACTGTTAAGAGAATAGCGCATAAAATGGTGAATTTCTTTTGCCAAAACATGAGGCATGTTATAAAATCATTCGGCGTTACTAATAATCATTTTTAGTAACAACTTAAATTTTAACCTCAATACTATTCCAAATTCCTTTACTAGTAAATTAATTTATTTATTTATTTACTCATTTATTTATTCATCTACGGATATAAAATCTTACAGATTACTAACAATTCATAATAAGTTATTAGATATCGATTATAAAAGATAACATAAGGCTAATGTACAATGTTTCATAATTTTGTTTTAAATTCCAATCTAATTATAGAGAGATCAAGTTCGTTACATTTAGAATTAGAAAGTTGTATACATCTAGAAAAAGGTTCATTGCAACCATAATTGTATCTATGTTTGGGATTGTTAAAAAAAAATAACGAAGACGCAATTTTCTCTCCGGAATATAGATATCAAAATAGGTAAGAATTTGTGGACACTTAATACTTAAGTGGTGCTACAGTCCGGAATGAACCTGGGCCTCAACCAACATGCCTCTCCAATTAGCCCGGTCCTTAGCTAACTGCCTCCAGTTGCTCACTCTTAGTTGGTTGAGGTCGGTTTCTATTTGTACGCGCCACTTAAGGCGAGTTCTTCCTCTACTGCGTCCGACGTCTGGCTGGGAATCGAAGACTCTGCGAGCTGGAGTATTGGTGTCCATTCGTTATACATGTCCTAGCCATCTTAAACGTCCAATGCGGAGTTTTTTTTGACAAGGGGCATGTCGCTGTACAGCTCGTATAGTTCTGGGTTGAATCTTCGTCTCCATAGCCTGTCAACGCAAGCGGGACCGAAGATTTTTCGAAGAATTTTCCTCTCAAATCAACCAAGGATTCCTTCATCCATTTTTGAGACGGTCCATGCTTCAGAGCCGTAGAGCAGGAATGGGATGATCAGGACCTTATATAGGATCTCCTTAGTAGTTCGAGTGAGGGCTTTACTACCGAATTGCCTTCTTAGCCCGGAGAAACAGCGGTTGGCAAGTGTAATTTTTCGTCTGATTTCTGACGAGGTGTTGTTGTCAGAGTTAATAGCGGAGCCGTGATAGACAAAGTCCCGTACTACCTCAAAGTTATATCTGTCAAAGGTGACGTTCTCTCCAGTTCGTCGATGTTGTGTGTCCTTTCGTGTTGACAGCATATACTTCGTCTTGCCCTCATTTACTGCTGAACCCATTTTTGCCGCTTCCTTCTCTATACTAGCAAACGTGGCTATGACATCACGTTGGGTCCTACTAATGATATCAATATCGTCGGCGTATGCTAGTAGTTGTACAGATTTTTAGAAAATTGTGCTTCTGATGTTGGCTCGTGAGTTTTGCACAATCCTCTCAAGAATCAGATTGAAGAAGTCACATGACAGCGCATCGCCCTGCCTAAATCCTTTTTTGGTATCGAGGTTGTCGGTGAGTTCGTTTCCGACCCTGACGAAGCAGCGAGAATTCTCCATCGTCATCCTACACAAACGGACAACTTTGGGCGGTATACCAAAACTAGACATGGTTCTGTATAGTTCGTCTCTATAAATGCTGTCTTATGCGGCTTTGAAATAGATGAATAGGCGATGGGTATCGATTTGGACATCTTGGGTTTTTTCCAGGATCTGCCGAAGTGTGAAAATTTGATCGGTTGTGGACTTTCCTGGCCTAGGACCACACTGATAAGGGCCGATCGGGTTGTTGGTAAACGGTTTCAGGCGTTCAGATACTACGGTAGATAGGATCTTGTAGGCGATGTTGAGAAGACTTCTGCCTCTGTAGTTGGCGCAGTTTAGAGGGTCTCCTTTTTTGTGGATCGGACAAACGATGCTGAGGTTAAATTCTTCAGGCATACTTTCTCCCGACCAGATTTGGCTTATGAGTTGGTGGATGTTTCTTACCAAGTCATCTCCGCCGGCTTATAAAGCTCAGCGGGAAGGACGCGTTTCCGGTAGCCTTATTAAGCTTGAGTCTAGATATTGTTATCCTCATTTCACTAGGGTCAGGTGGTTGGCAGTTTTCGCTGTCGTAGCATTGGCTACGAATGGTTCGTTCTGCCTGACAGGGGAAGGTATTTCGTCATCGTCGTTTAACAGTCTGCAGAAGAGGTTCTTCCATATCCTCAGCACCGACTGTGTATTAACTACGATATTCCCTTGTTCATCTCAACAGGATTCTGTTCGAGCCTTGTATTCTTGGCTTTGACGTTTTACCGGGCTGTTGGAAATGAATGTTGCTTGAGGCCCAGGCTCATTCCGGACTAAAACGCCACTTAAAAAGAAGAAGATGACTAGATGGTGCCGTGACATAAGGCCATGCGTCATAAGCCAAATTTGAAAAATTGACATTATGTCACTTTTGAAAGTGACATAAGACCAGATTCTAGCATTTGGCATTATTACACTTTGATTAAGCGTTATTAGGCGAATTGAGGAATGTGACATAAAGCCAAATGGAGTTCAAATAAAATTATATATTTACGTATCAGGGAAGCAAATATAATATGCAATCGAAAGTTTCATAAAGCCAATTTGGCCTTTTGACGCTTCATCAAATTTTTATAATACCAAATGCTAGAATTCGGCATTATGTCTCATTCACAAAGCGTCATAACACCAAATTTATAGATTTGGCCTTGTGACACTCGGCCTTTTGTCACGGCACCATTCGACAACGTATGCATTTCACTCACACTTTAATTGATGTCGTAATTCAACCGCAGTATGTTCAACGAAGTAATTGGAATCGTGTGGATTCATTCCCAGTAGGTTTCTGATCTTTTCACCTTTTCTCGATCTCTTAGCCTTAGCGTTTTTATGCCTTCATTCGGTAGCTCTACACTTGATATGCTTTGGATTAACTTCTTGCGATGTTCGAAACATCTTAACGTATGGTTCACGTACACACATCTGCTTTAGCTGAAAAACAAACCTCACAGAGGTTAGACCATCAGAAGTTCGGTTATGCCTGTGAATTTTTCTGCATAATGTCTTAAGACTGAATAATAATAGTCGGAAGCAATCGGAAGCTAATCTCGAAATTCTACGTTAAGTTTCCTTCAGTACTATCAATTACTCAAGTTGCTCATAATAGAGTTTTGTGAATGGAAGTGATTGTAAGAGTGGAAGTTATTTTGCCAAAAAAAAAATGTCGTTGCTTATGAACTTACAAATTAAAATGTACACAGCTGTTGAAGTGAAATGTCAAATTGTTGTATGAAAGAACTAAAGAAAGAAAAAGAGCAAATGAACTCGCTTTCTCTCAAGTGAGAAAAAGTGAACGAATCGATGCGAAATGCTATTATGGTCGTACAATTCAAATTACACGTGTTCGCAAAGTTACGGAACTGGTCGTCCGCAACTATCTTCTATTATAGTTCAGCCATTGAACCTGCAAAAAACTGCAAAAATGCTCAACCTGCGAAAGTACTACGTATATAAGGCCTACAGAAATAATTGCTTGCGGAAATTAAAATTTTATTGCGTTGTAGGGGAATATTTTTTTACTCTCCAATATGGGGCCCACGTAGGCCTATGCGAGTTTTTTTGGCTAAACCTTCGTTTCGGTTCAAACTGAAATGTCAAATGTAATTTGCATCATGGTAATTCAAGTTGCTCTGTTTCCTTTTGTTTGCGCAGTTGATGCGTTGACAATGCGTTTTAGAAAAGTATGCATTGCATCATAGTACTGTTAAGTACAGTAATGCAAAAAAAAATGAGCATTGTGAATGCGCATTGCATCTGTTTTAAAATTATACGATGCTTTCTCACTTTGTTGCGAATGAAGTAGCTTTCTGTCTGCTGACATTTTGGAACGGCCTGTGATACATAATATGATCAGCTGTGTGTTTTGTCATCATTTGGAAAGCGTTGTCAGTAAAATTAGTTTCAACTCTTACAATAAATAATAATTAAAAAAAACTATAGCCAACTATTGACACACATCAAGTGCTTATTTTTTAGCACCATGTGGTAACCATAGGATACTGGTCTCATCCAACCGGATTTTACTTGCTAAACGATAAGTACGAGTGTTGATAACACGACGAAAAACATCAACACTGTAAACAGGCTGGTCAGAATGGCAAGGAATTCGCCTGTCCCAGGCGAACCTATACAAGCAGCTTCTACATATTCGGACAACATCTTGAATAGGAATTTCAAGGATTAGTCAGGCCCCTTGAACAGAGATGGTGGCAGATGAACCGAAAGGCCAACGGAAGCGCTCAATCCCGTAGTGGATACTGATGGTCCCGTATCCTAGGGGTATCCAATAAATTGGATTTGGCCCTCCAGGTTAAGGGTTGTGCTTTGGGTTAACTACCCACCCATTTAAAAAAACATTGTTACGAAGCAACCAATAGCCTCGGGAAGGACTGATTTTATTGTTGACCACACGGATAAACGAAAAAAGGACAACGGCGTTGGTATCTGCACCTGGAATGTGAGAACATTAAACAGGAGAGGTGCAAGCGAACAACTATCGGAAGCCATAAACTCCTACAAAGCAGACAGTACTACCATCCATGAAATACGATGGCATGAGCCGTGCAAAAAGAGTAGAAAAACTGTGACATCTACTACGGACCGTGTTATAGTGAGCAGAAACAGTGGCTATTCCGATGCGGATTTGTTATAAATGCCTCTCTTAGGCAAGAAGTCTTATGTTTCCAAGGCATTAGCGAACGCATTGTAACAATCCGCCTTAAGGCCGAATTCGCGAACATAAGCCTTATATGCGCTCACGCCCCAACGGAGGAAAAAGATGATATAGCTAAGGACTGCTTCGATGAACTCCTTGCCAAAACTTAGGAGCGACTACCGAAGTTCGATGTTAAAATCGTGGTGGGAGATTTTAACGCAAAGGTAGAAAGAGTAGACATCTTTAGCAGTATTGTCGGAAAACATAGCCTACACGACAATACGTCTGGTAACGGACTTAGGCTAATTTATCACAACCATTCATGTGTGCGTGTGTACTTCTTGCACGACGGTGGGACCTCCTGTTTTATGCCGACTCCGAATAGCGAATTTGATATAAGCTTTTCTTGACAATTGATACTACTAGGACGATTTGTCAGTTCATCACGAGAGGATGGCCAGTGGAAAATCATTTTAGGTGTTGCTACGGCTGGGAATCGAACCCAAACCTTCTGCGCGGCAGTTCATCGCAATAACCATCGCGCCACTGAGCCCGTCGAATGAACTGAGGATAGCAATATCTAAATTGAAGCTTAATAAGGCTGCCTGAAATGACGGCCTTACCGCTGAGTTTTATAAGCCGACGGAGGTAACTTGGTAAGAAACATCCACCAACTCATAAGCCAAATCTGATCGGGAAAAAGTATGTCTGAAGAACGGAACCTCAGCATCATTTGTCCGATCCACAAAAAAGGAGACTCTCTAAACTGCTCCAACTACAGAGGCAGAAGTCTTCTCAACATCGCCTACAAGATCCTATCTACCGTAAAACGCGAACGCCTGAAACCGATCGGCCCTTATCAGTGTAGTTTTAGACCAGGAAAGCCCACAACCGATCACATTTTCACACTTCGGCAGATTCTGGAAAAAACCCAAGAAGTCCAAATCGATACCCACCACCTAATCATCGATTTCAAAGCCACATACGGCAGCATTTATAGGACGAATTATACAGAGCCATGTCAAGTTTTCGTATACCACCCAAACTCGTCCGTTTGTGATGGAGAATTCTCGCTGCTCCATCAGGGTCGGAAACGACCTCACCGACACATTCGATACCTAAAAGGGATTTAGGCAAGGCGAAGCGCTGTCATGTGACATCTTCAATCTGATACTTTAGAGGATTGTGCAAAACTCACGAGCCAACACCAGAGGCACAATGTTCCAAAAGTCTGTACAGCTTATAGCATACGCCGACGACATTGACATCATTGGTAGGACCCAATGTGATGTCATAGCCACGTTTGCTAGTATAGAGAAGGAAGTGGCAAAAATGGGCTTAGCAGTAAATGAGGGCAAGACGAAGTATATGCTGTGAACACGAAAGGACACACAACATCGACGAATTGGACAGAACCTCACCATTGACAGATATAACTTTGAGGTAGTACGGGACTTTGTCTATCTCGGCTCCACTATCAACTGTGACAACAACATCTCTTCAGAAATTAAACGAAGAATTACTCTTGCCAACCGCTGTTTCTTCGGGCTAAGAAGGCAATTCAGTTGTAAAGCCCTCACTCAAACTACTTAGGAGATCCATGCGCTGAAGCATGGACCGTCTTGGTGCGTGTGTACTTCTTGCACGATGGCGGGACCTCCTGTTTTATGCCGACTCCGAACGGCGTATTTGAGATAAGCTTTTCTTGTCAATTGATACTACTCGGATGACATGTCAGATCATCAGTGAAATATCATTTTAGGTGTTGCTTTAGCTGGGAATCGAACCCAGACTTTCAGCGCGGCAGTTAAACGCTCTAACCATCGCGCCACTCAGCCCTCACACGAAAACGCCATCAAACAAAATTAAAGTTTGAAAATGACATTTGCATAGTGCTAATTCATGATGTGCTGTTTGCATTTGCTTGCGCAATAAAATCCGTTCACAATGCATTTCGGAACGTGACGCAATGAAATTATGCTTTGTGTTTGCATTAAGGAATGGGTGTTTCCAAAAACGTCTGCCTAACTAAGATCGGCATTAGACACGTTCATAAAGTCAGATTTTTGCTCGAACAGACCCAGATGACGTGCAGACGATATCTTCATAAACGTGGCTGAATTCCAAAACGTCAAAAAAAATGCGCATTGTGAATGCACACTGCTTTAATGATGCCAAGTATGAATGCTTTTGCACTGCTGCACATATGTTATGCATCACAAACATTCACGATGCTCTTTTTGCGTGTGTTTGCGTAGTTGATGCTTTCACAATGCGTTTTAGAAAAATATGCTTGCGTTTTGGAACTCTTGATTAAGCAGTAATGCAGAAGTAATGCGTTTTGGAATTCAGCCCGTCTTAAGTCTCATCAGCATCTGGCAGATTGTGCATCCATATTTTTTTTGACTGCAGAAAGCGCAGGAGATAAAGAAAACAAATTTTAAGTGCGCCAACAAAAGTGTTATTGGCATTTTTTTTTAATAAATTGTGTCTTTACAATAAAATTTATCTTTTTTTAAGGAATGACAAAGCTACAGTGGTCGGATTTGGAGCAGCAAGGAAAGAAGAAGCTGCTGTAGAATATGACGAAAACTAAGCTATTAATTCAAAAAAGAATTCTGATGAATAAAGAATTCATTTCTGGGAAAAAGAAAAAAAAATCGTTGTAGACGACACTAAAAAGATTGATCCATTCTTTTCATTTGTTATTAATTCACAATTAAAAAACTCGTCGGGCACTTACTTTACTGATATAGAAAAAGCCAACGCACTTGCCATAAACTTTTTCAATAACCATATTGTCTCACAAAACTTAGGTGATGTTTATACCAATACCCTAGTGAGTAACACAATTCAAGCCTTTTCATCCAATGTAACTCATCATTCTTCTTCCATCACATTTGTTACGGAAGAAGATATAGAATTTTTAATTAACAATCTACATGCAAAGAAAACTGGAGGTATTGATATGCTAAGAAACAGTTACTTTAAGCAGTTGCCCAAAACAGGTATACGATTTGTCACGCTTATTGTTAATGCATGCCTTAAAATGCAGTACTTTCCCGATATCTGGAAACTTGCAAAAGTGGTACCAATATTAAAAGCTGGTAAGTCTTCTGAAAGGCCGGAAAGTTATAGACCTATCAGCCTTCTAAGTAATCTTAGCAAAATATATGAAAAGTTGTTGAAAGAACAAATTTTAAAATTCATTGATGTTCAACAAATTTACCCCGATGAACAAATTGGTTTTAGGCGTCACCACAGTACATCCCATCAGGCACTGAGAATATGTAACTGTATTAAATTCAATCGAAGCCAAGGAAAATCTACAGGTTTGGTCTTACTAGACATTGAAAAAGCATTTGACTCAGTTTGGCACCAGGGCCTGATATACAAAATGATAAGTCTTAACTTCCCTCCATATATTTGTAATATAGTCCAAAGCTTTTTGTCCAATCGCTGTTTTAAAGTCCATGTTAATAGTAGTGTTTCCGACTTGGTATATGTTCCATCAGGTGTTCCACAAGCCTCAGTTCTTGCCCCAATATTATACAACATATTTACACATGATATTCCTAAATTACCGCACTGTAATATAGCCATCTTTGCAGATGATACCGCAATATTTTCATCCCATGAATTCGCTCTCAATATTGAGAGGAATCTCCAAAATGGACTGGAAATATTAATAAAATACTATCACAAATGGAAAATCAAATTGAGTGAAGGTAAAACTCAAGCTATCTATTTCACCCGAAAAAGAAAGTCTTGTTTCCTTCCCACCGGCCACCTTCAATTCAATGGTAATAGTATTAATTGGGAACCTTCTGTTAGATATCTAGGTATTTATTTAGATACCAAGTTAACTTTTAAGGACCACATTAATAAATCTAAAAAGAAAATAGGTATGGGAATCAAAATGCCTTACCCGTTTATTAATAGAAAATCATTACTTTCTACTGACAACAAAATAATTTTACATAAAGTAATTTTCCAGGCAATTCTATTATATGGGTGTCAGGTATGGGGCAACTCCGCAAAGTGTCATATACAAAAATTGCAAGTATCGCAAAACAAACTGTTGAAAATGATGCTAGATTTACCTTGGCACCACTCAACTATTGAGCGAATGTTGAAATGATAGCTGATAGAATTCTAAAACTTAACAACACTTTCAAAACAAGATGCAGTTTCGCTGACAATCCTCTTGTAAATCAACTAAATACCTAATATTGTTCAATTATAATTTCTACATACTCGTACTTATTGTTTATATTTATATTATTGCTGTACAAATTTGTACTCATTTGTTATTATTTATTTATGGGATATTTGTTATTTGTTACCTTTTCTATTTGTTTATTTATTTTTTTGTTTGTTTATTCATTTATTTATTTATGTACTTAATCATTTATTTATTTGTCTATTTATTTATTTATTTATTTATTTATTTATTTATTTATTTATTTATTAATTAATTAATTAATTTATTTATTTATTTATCTATTTATCTATTTATTTATTTATTTATTATTTATTTGTTTATTTATTTATTTATCAATGTACCAATTTAATGGCAATTGTAATTTTTTTTTTTAATTATTTATCCTTTATTTTATTTTTTTTTTTTCTTATATTGGAGGTTTTTTTCGTATTTTCCTTCAAGTTTATTTTTTTTTCTTTATAAATTCTTCTAACCATTAAAAATAATATTTCAGTAGAAAGATAAAATCATCATCAAATCTCTGTAAAATGTGCAATAACATCATTATGTAAAAATATTCATATACGAAACAAATATATCTATCTATCTTAAGATTGAGCACAACTTCTTTCGTGGTCATTTCAAATTTTTTTTTGTCTGACATTTATGAACATTCAGTGACTACTTAAAATTGTACTTAAGCAGGCCTGAACCCGTTCTGCAGAATGAGTGTTCTAATTTATGCAACAAATAAGTCAGACTAGCGCAGATTTTCGACGTTTATGAAAACACCCAATATTTGCTAATGCACAATGAAGTCAGTACTGCATTTAGGAATTCAGCCTTTGTCTATTGTTTGGTACTTTTGGGCCTAGTTCCGGCTGAACCACTTGTCCGATTAAATGGTTAAATGGTTTTCATAGCCTCTTTATGTGGAACCAAATTCTTGTTAAGCTAGTGGTGGGTGCACGACTGGGTCGTACGGAACTTTCTCTTTCACAGCGAGTTAATTTGACGTTTTTAACAATTTGGCCAAAATACACAATAACATTTATTTTGATTAAGGATGCTAAAAATCATATAAATAATGTCGAAATGTAATTATACAAGGTGGCGCAAAAATAACCTTCCGATGTTTTTTGGCTGTGATTTTAAAAAAAAGAAAAACTTTGATTCTTCTTGTGGATTATTTTTATTTGGTCTTTTATTTTTTTTTACATCAAGTCAAGAATATAATGTCACGTAAATGGCCGACGCCACAGTTGATTGTCATTTGAGCCCTTTTAATGGCATTTTCCATCACTTTGGCCAAAACTTCCGGCGATAGGTCCTCACATTCTTGACGGATATTGTCTTTAAGAACTGCAAGAGTCTGAGGCTAGTTGACATAAGCCCGCGACTTCAAAAAGCCCCACAAAAAGAAGTCTGGAGCGGTCAAATCAGGCGATCTTGCTGGCCAGTGCAAATCGCCAAAACGGGAGATTAGGCGCCCGGGAAATGCATCCTTCAGCATATCGGTTGTGGCACGTGCAGTGTGTGCCGTTGCACCGTCCTGTTGGAAACACATGTTTTCCAATCCCAATTCATCAAGTTGCGGCAAAAAGAACTCGTTGATCATTGCTCTGTAGCGCTCACCATTCACAGTAACCGTTTGGCCCGCGACGTCTTCGAAGAAAAAAGGTCCGATGACTCCTCCAGCGAAAACAGCACACCATACAGTGACTTTGAGCGGGTGTAATGGCGCTTCGTGGGTTACACGCGGATTTTCAGTGCCCCAGAAGCGTAAATTTTGCTTATTTACGTACCCGCTTAGATGGAAATGGGCCTCATCACTCATGATTATTTTTGATGAAAAATCGTCTTCCCCTTGGTGGTGATTAAGGATTACTTGAGCGTATGTTAGACGCGATTGGCGGTCAGCAGCTAACAGCTGATGCACCGTCTGGACTTTGTACGGAAACATCTTCAAATCCTGTACCAAAATTCGCTGTAAAGACCGTCGACTGATACCCATTTGCGTGGCACGTCGACTGGTCGATGTCGACGGCGCTTCCATGACATCTTCGGCTACAGCAGCAATATTCTCTGCAGAACGGCTACTCCGGGGTCTGCCATGCCTGGCAGCATCTCGTGTTGTGACAGTCTCTTCGAGGCGAACGGCTAAACGTCGCAGTGTTTCACCAGTAGGCGTTGGATGGCTAGGAAATCTGCGACGAAATTCACCTTGTGCCAAAGTCACCGACCGATTATTGCTCAAATAAATAGTCACCAATATTCCGCGTTCTGGAGCAGTGTAGCGTAACATTGTTTATTAACGGGTATTTCGCATGTGTTTACTACACAAATGTCAAAACAGAACTGACATTAGGGGCCAATCGCAAAATTTATGGCATTTTCTGATAGGATGATTACTTTTGCGCCACCTTGTATAATGGTCTTCCATTGCTGGCCAAACCTGAAAATTCCATTTAGGGATAATTGGCCCAAAACCAATTATGTTGAACTCATGAAAATAGTAATAGTAGTATACGAATTAAATTTCATTCAATTTGGCCAAATAGTTTGCGAGAAATTGACAATTTTCTTAACGTGGCCTATATGCAAAAATCCGTTAAATGGATTTTCCCCAGAAAAAAAACTGGGTATGCAGTTTTGTTGGAATTAATATGTTTATAGCATGTGAGAAGTTTAATCAAAATCGTTACAGCCGTTGGCGAGAAAATAGAGGTTACATATGTATGATTTTTATATGGCAGTTAGCAAAGAAAAAAATTGGCCTAGAATTATGACCAAACAAACGCAAGATACGAAGTTTGAAGAAATTCGGTCAAGTCGCTTAGGCTGGGGAGGTTTGCACCGACAGACGGACGGAATTCCGAAAACCACTTTTCGCTATCGTCATAATGTTAGAATCAATAAAAATCTCGAGGTCGAAAATTATCACGAAAACAATATCTTTCTCTTTATAAGAGAAAGTTAAAAAAAAACACACACACACAACCCTAGTTAGAGAAAATGAAACAACAATTTATATATTTAAGTATTTTATTTTCATTAATAAACTTATAAAAATTTATATATTTGTTCTACCTTAAATTGTCAAACAGTCGGATTTTATTTTTATTTAGTATTAATATAATTTTGTTTCCATATTTTATAAAATGTATTTTACATATGTGTTTACATACGTTTGTATAATTTATATATATATATATATACATATATGTATGCATAAATACATATATATATATATATATAAATGTGTTGTGTTTTTATTCGCATCTATATACCGATTTAACATATGTTTACTCATACACACACATTTAATTTTTTCATTATACGCATTAATTTATCAAAATGCACGTGCGTTTCATACATATATGTATATAGATATAGACATATATATATATATATATGTGTGTGTGTGTGTATGTATTAAATGGTTTTATTTGCATGTATATACCCATTTAACAATTGTTCATTCATACACAGACACATTACATTATACGCATATATATATATAAATATATATTGTGTTTTGCTTTTAATTCCGATTTCACAAATAAATATTTAAATATATATTTATCCATGTGTATGCTAGGTAAAACGGAATTTCATATCAAAGTTGCAAAAGAAAAATAAAAAAAAATATATATTTATATATAACCAGTAAATTGTAAACGTACCGTTTCTTAGAATATTTTATTTTTCTCTCTATTAAAGACTTCGGAAATATATATTGCTTAGGTTTCTTATATAAATAAAATATTTATATGTATATATATAAATATTATAATAATATACGCAGTCATATTATATATATATTTGTTTTGAAATGCTTTTTTTTAACCATATATATATATTTTTTGTTTATTAAATCGTCGACGCGTTGGATTTTTTTTTATTTTGTTTTTCTGATATTATTAAAAATATATTTGCAATCAAATTAAGCATTTTTCCCTAAATGGTTTGTTTAAGGTTAATAATATAATATCTTTTCTTATAGCTAACATACTCGAACTTTTGTGTTTATTTAAGATATATAAATATGTATAGTATTTGTTTTATCTTTCGTGTTGAATAAGTATTTATTGTTTATTATTATTTATTATTAGTATGAGATCATAGAAAAATTGTTTATATATATATATATATATAAATATATACATATATATATATAAATATATGAAATATTTATTTAGTTTTAAAGTTTCTTTTATATTATGTTTGTTTTTTTTGTTTTTTAAACATGCATTTAATTTATATATGGGATACACACATGAATGTTGGTTTGTGCCGTTCGTTTTTTTTTAAATTTATAATTTTATTCAGTTTAATGCATATATATATATATATATATAAATATATATCTATATCTATATGAGAAATATTTATTTTCTTTAACGTTTCATTGTTCATATTGTTGTGTTTGTTTTCAATACACACACATACACATCAATAATAAGTAAAGACATTAAATGTATGTATGCATATATGCATTTTGGTTTGTGACTTTTTGTTCTTTTTATTTAACTTTTATATTAATTTAATTTTCTTTGAATATATATAAATATATATATTTTTAATAAATTGAGTTTTGTAGTAGAAAATATTTAAGATATGTATTTAATATATATTTTGAATAAATAAAAATATATATCGTATTTAATTGTTTCTTATGGATTAACAAAAAAAATATATATTCATATTTTTATAAATTTTGTTTACGTTTTTTTTTTCTTTGTCTTTAGTTTTTTTTTACATATAAATTTATTTTGTTTTGTTTTTTCTTCTGTAATGATGAAAAGCAAACACCAATTTATATATTTTGGTTGTTCAGTTTTTTTTTTAAGGTGAAACAAATAGATTCTTGTGCGTCTTTGTTTATTTTCTGATTTCTGTGTGAGTTGTTAGAAAATGAATTATGAAAATCAATAAAAATCATTGCATACTTATCATTTTTTTGTAACAGTATAAAAAATGCATGCATTTAAATGACAAAATAATTTATGAATAGAATCAGCTAGGTTCTAAATTTTACTTTTACTGAAACTAAAAATGTTATCGATAAATGTGAAATTTAGTACAACATTTAGAATTTGTATGAATTTTAAAATTAACATTTGTGTAAGGTTGAACATTGAACTCAATATGAAATTCACTTGATTTAATTTTTTTTAAATTCCCTTGCATTCTGCAACCAAAGAGAATATCGATTTTATTGAACATTGAACTCAATATGAAATTCACTTGATTTAATTTTTTTTAAATTCCCTTGCATTCTGCAACCAAAGAGAATATCGATTTTATTTTTGTACTTTAAATTTAAAGATTAGATGCAAGATGTATGATGCCGCGAGTGGGAGTAGTATGCATTGTTTTTTTTTAAGACCCTTATTGACAGCGAACATATCATGTGTCAGCTGAGAGCAACGTTGTTATATGTGGTATGGGCAAATATTTTGGGTTATGACAGCCGTGTTTATTAGATTTCCTTAGGTGGGCAATCATGCTGGGCATGCCTAAATATTTTAGTTGTCTCTAGGACACGTTGTCTAAATTCTTTTTCCATTGCTAACTAAGCGAAGGAATGTTTTCATAAACTTGTGCCTAACTAAGATCTGCGTTAAACGTGTTCATAAAGTCAGATTTTTGATAGAACAGACCCAGATGAAGTGCAGAAGATATGTTCATAAACGTCATAAGATGCATCTAAATTTTGTTTGACTTCAAATAGCGCAGGGGATAAAGAAAACAAATTTCAAGTGCGAAAATAAAAGTTTTATTGACAGTTTCTGAATAAATTGTGTCATTACAATAACATTTATCTTTTTTTAAGGGAAGAAGAAACCCATTCTGACCCATTCTTCTCTTTTGTTGTTAATTCACAATGAAGATTGAGCACAACTTCTTTCGTGGTAATTTTTTTGTCTGACGTTTATGAACATTCGGTGACTACTTAAAGTTGTACTTAAGCAGGTCTGCACCCGTTCTGCAGAATGAGTGTGTTCATTATTGCAACAAAGAAGAAAGCCGATTGGACTAGCGCAGATTTTCGACGTTTATGAAAACACTCAAGGTTATGTCAAAAGACGTAGTAGAATTCACAAATCTAGTATAAACGAATGATGCTGTTTGTTTTTTGTTTTTTTTGACAACGCATTATCGTTATTTGTAGACAAAAAACAAAGAAGAAGAACATGTAGCTCTCCAAAAAAGAAAAAATGGGACCGCAAAAGTTTGATTAACTACACCATAATCGGCTTAGAAAATCCATACTTTTGCTTAAAACATTTCTTTTCCAGTTCGATTGGATGAAATCTTGTGTCGTACATTTTTGATCTCTTCCATTGGATGAAATCTTTTGTCGTACATTTTTGTTCTCGTACTTGTTGGTATGTATGCATTTTTTATATTCACTTCACTTGAGTTATTCACAAACGACATGTAGCTTGTGTCCATTTTTATTAATTTAGTTTCAGTTTTTTGAAAATCACCACATAAAAACTAAAAAAAAAATAAATGTTCGTCTATGTCAAAATAAAAATCATGGGAGAATTCCTTAGGCATCTTTTAGGCAACCTATATGCAGGGATCGTTCGCGCTAAGGTTTGGCGACCTTTAGGCAACGTTACGGGCTACGTTAAAACCGAGGACATTAACCGGGACTAAGCCAATATTTGGTGTAAGTCCCATCGGTGTAAGCAAACCGAACAAGGATTAAATTGCTAAGGTGACCTGGACTACAATAAATTCAACCTTTTATTCTACCTTGCGCAAAAATGTTTACCAATTAAATTGGTGAACAAACTGGTATAATAGATGGATTTTTCTACTTTGCCACCCATCATGGTTATTTTCCATGGTGAAAACGTAGCCATTGGTGCTGATCATGGGAGTTCTGCGTTTAGTCAAGAACAAACAATTTCTGAGACTACAAATTTTGTACCAGACCAAATAAAGTCCATGGTGTAAACGTAGCCACGGAAAGCGATTCCAAGACGACCCTAACAGTTATCGAACTCTGCGAATTTTAAGATTCATATACAGTTAAAATTTTATACGGATTTGTGGTACGAACTGACCAACCTTCTCCCTTCATTTTTGAGCACAATGTACTATTTTTCCAACATGAATGAGGAACTCCGATTCCGAACGGAAAATAAGATGTTTGTCAGTGCCCTGTTAAGTGACTATCGTTTGATTGATGAATACATTTCGAAGGTACATCATGGATCACTAAGGATCAAGAGTCGTTTTTGCTGTCACTTTAATTGCTTCATGTAAACCAATAACCCTTATTCTATATGGCGTTTTTTACGATAAATGGCGTTTTTTGAGCCGAGTCGCTTAAGTGGCGTTTTAGTGTCGGTTACAACTTATATTCTTTAAACGCCTTCGCTCTCATTTTTCTTTTTACATTCCACATGAGTTCCACAGCAAACAACAGCTGATAAATGACAGATAGGCGTTAATGTTTTACAATTTCAAATTACCATTCATCAGTTAATTTCAGTTTTGATTTTTTTGTTTATTTTAGCAACACTCGTAAGTTTATTTCCTAGTTTTTATCATTACAATGAGTGAAATGGAAAGCAACTAAAGAGATATCAAGCTGTGGGCCACCTCTTTTAAAATGTGTTGCAAGAATCTATCGCGTATTCGTTATTTTCATGTGTTTTCGTGAGATTTCGCTATCAAGTAAAGTAGGATTTCACACAGAGTACAAATACAACAAATTACTGGGAATTACTTTAATTTTCTATGTAAAGTAAGATTGAGTTGGGATAGACAAGTAAACCTAGTCAACATCAGTGGGCACTGAAAACAATTTTTTGAATTTCTCAGTTTGTATAAATAAACATTTCTTGTGTTTGGTTGAAAGAGAATAGACTGCCACAGTGGGCCAACGTTTTTTTTTAATATCCGTTGCAAAAAATTAAATTTCGAATGTTCTTGAAATCTAAAGATAATCCATCTACTGGATTAGAACGTTTTGGAAGCTTCAAAAGCAGAGAGAAATTTTAAAATCGTTCGCTAGATTATCTGAGCTTATACAATGGTCCATTTGTATTGCAATATTGATCCAATTTTTTTTAAATATTGTAAAATGCTAAGAAAGCTATTTTTGACTTTGATATGAGTTATAAAAAAAAACCATTAAGAGCCTATAGTTCAAACTCAATGGAAATTTAATCTTCGACTATGTCTGAATCATTTACTAGCTTCAGGATCACACTTCTCTATGTTCCAGGGCAGAGTGACATTGAAGAAAGCGATTGTACAGACGAGTTGGCCAGAAAGACTCAGGTTTTCGAGAAACTTATGGTCCCGTTTGCGTTGACGGGTTATGTAGACGAATATGCAACCAAGAACTATACGAGCTATACATGCCCCTAGTCAAAGTAAAGGAAGTTTCGCGCACAAGTAGAAACCGACCTCAACCAACTTGAAGTGCGCAACTGGTGGCAGTTAGCAATGGACCGGTCTAATTGGAGAGGAATATTGGTTGAGCATAAGGTTCATTCCGGACTGTAGAGCCACTTAAGTAAATAAGTAAGTAGACCAAGTACATCGATTCACTTATGTAAATCAGGAAGCTTTCGAAAAAAAAATTTTTGCTCAGCCGTATTTCTTGGCCTTCAGTGTAGACTAAGTCAAGTACTACCTGAACATTTATATAAAATCCTCGTGTCGTATCTTGAGCATAGACTCTTCCGTGTGAAACTTGGAAATGAATATTCGGTGTTCAAAGAAATAATGACAGGTGTACCGCGGGAAGCATCCCTGAACCACTCTTGTACCTCCTATTCACTCGTGATATCGCACAATCAAACGACACGATAGTTTTTGAACCATCTCAGACGAGACCGCCTTTGTCATATCAGATATGGTCCCTATCGACCTCCTAACAGACGAGATTTGCAAAATATACAATAGAAGGATTCTAAGCCCAAACGATGTCAATGACATCATGAGACTCAAACTGAAAAAGAAGCCAACACCACCAGCTAATTGGCAAGGTAGTTGGGCCAACATAGCAAAAGCACAAATGTATAACGATAATCCAAGACTGTACAAGTCAAGAGTACGGCTAGGAACACCCTCCTATGGAGAATAGAAAAGTAAACACAAGTCGTATAGCATGATTTGTTGACTAAGCCCACGAAGAAATTCCTAAGGGATTGTCCCTAGGGGAAAATTGTCGAAGTCTGTGTGCGGGGTAAGGTAAAGTAAGTATGCATCTATCGGCTGAGGCTTCTAAGGCGGGATAAGGTCTATGAATCGTGCAGTGCAGTGTAATAACCCACACGGAAAAAAGCCCAATGGAGCTTTATTCGATAAAAAAAGGAAATAACCCTTAAGGGACTTATTTCCGATTTGAAATGAATAGAAGCCCCGCCACCATATAGCATTAACGCTGGTGTTGTTGCCATTTTAATTTGGAATTCTATTCAAGTTCGGTGTATGCAAAGTTTGAATGTGAATGCCTACCCCCTTCTTGAGCTCACTGTTAGATTTTGGATATTTCCAAGTTTGGATGCATGCAAAAGGAAATAAACCCCACAAGCAAAGGCATCAACATCCACAAGACTTATTTCCATTTCGAAAAAGAAATAAACCACATGGGTGCTTTTTCCTTTATTATTGGAATTTAGCCCCACGGGTCTTCTTACCGCTGGGGTTATTAAACTGCACCTATCCACCCATTAAGTTAAGCTTGGTACTGGCTATTGCATGACACACGAATATCACGGTCATGGCCACTTATATAGTCATCCCACATCTCACTTCTATATGTTCTAACATTGACCACGGAAAAAACTGAACCGATATCAAGGATCCAGTTACAGCTATCTTTGAAAAGCATTATTGGAACACAAAATGTGATCGAACTGAAAATTCTGTCATTCTGCCACCACAACGGGCTATGAGAACCTGAGGTTACAGGTTGAAACAAACGAAAACGTGAACAAACAGCATTGGAACGAATTTGTGTCACTTGAGTGGAATGACTCTTTATTTTCATTTTCTGATTTTCAATGACCAAAATTTATGATCATGCAAAAATTATCATTACAAATGGTTGGATTATCTGGTTTAGAAATTTATAGGGTGTTTAATGGTACCTATAACTGGGCCCTAAATATTGCTACTTTTAGGAGTTTGAATTCCAGATATGACTATCAATGAATGAAATTTAAAAAAAAAGCCGCAAACATTTAAAAAAAAAAATTGCTAAGAGGGTTTTCCATTATAGTTACAACTGGACCCCAAATCCTGCATGAGCTTACCGCCACGTTTGCTGACTATACTTATATACTGGCAGTTGGCACAATAATAGAAGAAACAAATACGAAATTACAAAACGCTCTCAACGAGGTTAATGAATGGAAAAAATTCTGGCGGATTGTACTTGACGAGAGAAAATCGGTTCATACAGATTTTAAGTATGAATGGACAAACAATTTACCGGTATTTTTAAATCAGGTTCGAGTCCGTTTTGCAAATGAAGCGAAGTATATCGGAATGTTTGAACGAAAACATAAAAAAACGATTATTAAGACACGTTATCATAACGGTCCTCTAATTTATTGGCGACACAAAGAACTAAACCCTTGGCTTTGGCCCGCTAATAAAAAACCGGGATGAATTCCAAAAACGCAGTACTTCTGCATTACTGCTTAATCAAGAGTTCCAAAACGCAAACAAATTACTATGTTGCAACCGATATTTTTCTAAGACGCATTGTGGGAACATAAAATGCGCAAACACACGCAAAACGAGCATCTTGAATGTGTGTGATGCATAACATATGCGACGCAGTGCAAAAGCATTCATAACCTGCCATCATTAAAGCAGTGTGCATTCACAATGCGCATTTTTTTGACGTTTTGGAATTCAGCACCGTGCCCTATAAATTGCGGAAATTACCTCCCAAAAATTGACATATACTCGTGATGAAAAAATTGCTAGTTAAGTCGCATACCTAGTTTGCAATATAAATAGAAAAATGGTGGTGGTTTTATTGAGTCAAAATCTCACACTATTTTGGGCACGTGCTAATCGTGCCTATGAAGACTTCCACCAGTCCACGGAAAAAAAATCATAATAATGAATAATTACGCGTTTATCTT
The DNA here is from genome assembly GCA_949824845.1 of Rhingia rostrata. Lineage (NCBI taxonomy): Eukaryota > Metazoa > Arthropoda > Insecta > Diptera > Syrphidae > Rhingia > Rhingia rostrata. The sequence continues at coordinate 10,639,389 of OX463759.1, forward strand.
CAGGACTTTGCGAATAAAATTTACAGGTAATTTTTCCTTTGTCAGCAATGTAAATCAGATTACTGAATGGATACAGTTTTCCAGGTTTTTCCAGTGTGCCTGCTTTAATCCCACAAAGTCCCATCGATACCAATAAGTCAATCTTCGAAAAAAAAAAAAAATACCAAGGCAATAAACGTTGTTTTCTCAGATGAAGACAAGTGGCCATCAAACTAAACAAGCTTTGATTTGAAACCATTTGATTGGTGCAAAATGAGTGCTGAAGACTCATTACGCTTTCGTCAATAAAGAGTCTCATCTCTGCAGTTACGCTAATCTCCACCGTGGCGCATACAATTTTTTTTTTAAATTTTTTGTCATAAATGTCAAACTGAACTCAATTGATTAACGCAAAATGTAAAAAAAATATTCATCTCTGTTTGTAGCTGTGATATGGTGCAAATATTTTTACCAAAAACAAAAAAAAAATGCACAAAATAAAAACTTGTATTCGATGTTTTCATTCACTTAGATAAAAGGAGAGACAGGATTAAGATATTATAAGATTTTTTGTTAGTTAGTGTTATTAATTTTTTAATTTCTTTTTTTTTTTTGGTTTGAGTAGATACTTAATATTTATTTTATTTGTTTCGATTTTTTTTTTTCAATATTTTTATTGAGCAAATTTGTTTTTTTTTGTTTTTTTTTTAATTAAAATTAAATTGTTTATTTTGTAACAATTGTTATTTTCTTTACGATGTAGACTTTGTCGGGTAAAAAAATACACACTTTACATAAATATATATTCATATATAGAGCTATGTATATAAAGATTTATTTTACCGTTTTTTTTATAAAATATTTATTGTATTTTTCCATAATTTATCTTTGAATTAACGATGTAAAATTCAATTTAGAAAAGGAAGCTTTTCGAAGAAAATCTTAAAATCATATACAAAGCATAAACATTATGATTACGAAATTTCATAATGTACTAGATTTAATGAAGACGACAAAAATTATGCGCGGAAGACATATGTTTTTATATAAGTATCAATATGGACTTTTATTTTATTTTATTATTTTCTTTAATTTATTATTATTTTTTTTTTTTTGGTTTTTTATTTGTTTTTTTTTTGTTTTTTGTTTACAACCTTCGAAGCATTTTTTGTATGATTCACTCAAAACGGCAAAGTTTATTTAAATTAAAATGGAACCTATTTTAATAGGAAAGACAAACACTTAGAATGAATTTGATGTCTGGAGTTTATGGTGGTCGTCTTCATAAGAACACATAATTTGTATATATAGATCAAGAGAGGCAAATAAGAGCTATCAGGCTATCAGCGTTAACCTAATAATCGGCAAATGTAAAATATGTAATGTTTTAGAAAAAGAGTTTCGTTAAAATATTTGAAGATAAAGTGACATATGTCAAATTTATTGTTAAATGTTTCGCTACATCATAAGTGCATAAACCACTTTTTTGTTTATAAATAGTTAAAACTAAGCTTTCGCTTTCTTACCGAACTATATGATCATTTAATAGGGATTAGACGAAGCTTCCGACTATCTGCCGGTCGAACTTTAGGGTCTTTAAACAGAGATGCTCGAAGTTTCATAAAATAAAGGTGTCGGTTCGATTTGATTTTTCTCTACCAATTGCTCGTTACAGGGATTGCAAGTTAAATTTTCTAAGCTGAAGAATACCTAACGCTATTAGATGTATAAAAGCTGTTGAGTTGGAGGAACGTATGGGTGTTTGCATCAACGTCAAAAATCTGCACTAATCTGATAGAGTTCTTCAGGACAACGTCAGTGCCAAATGAAAACGGACATATGTTATATTTGAATATTGAATTTATTTATTAACAGCCGTATTTATAAGATGATGGTTGGGTGTTGTACAACCAGGGTAGAATCTGATTGGCTTTAGCTTGGCGCCCATTGGTTTTAACTCAGACTACATATCAAGTACTTATTTTCAGCATCCAGGTGGTTACCATCGGGTACTGGTCTCGTCCAACGGAATTTGACTTGCTAAACGATAAGCGCAAGTGTTGATAACACGACGAAAACCCGCAACAGTACAAACATAGCCTGGTCGGAATGACACGGAATAAATACCTGGCCTGCTATACCAGGCGAACGTAGACAAGCTGCTTCGACATATTCGGATACCAGGTTGTCTAGGGATTTCAAGGGTTAGTCAGGCCCCTTGAACAGATATGGTGGCGGATAAACCGAAAGGCGAACGGCCGCGGATACTGATGGCCCCGTGTTCTAGGGGTATGTAATAAATTGGAACTGGCCCTCCAGGTTGGTTGTTGTGCTTTGGGTTAACTAGTCAACCATGAAAAAAAAACATTTGTCATGAAGCAACCAATAGCCTGGGAAAGGACTGATTTTATTGTTGACGTCCCTGCAAAACGAAAAAAAGGACAACGACGTCCGTAGCTGCACCTGGAATGTGATAACATTAAACAGGAGAGATGCAAGCAAACAACTAGCGGAAAACCTAAACAACTGCAGACATGACTGCCATCCAGGAATTTAAATGGGATGGATCGGGCTAAAAGAGGATGAAAAACTGTGAAATCTACAACGGACCGTGTTATAGTGAGCAGCAACAGCGACTATTCGGATGCGGATTTGTTACAAGTGCCAGACTTAGGCAAGAAGTTTTATGTTTCCTATGCATTACCAAACGCTTTGAAACAATCCGCATCCAGGCCAACTTCGCCAACATAAGCCTTACATGCGCTCAAACCCCGTCGGAGAAAAAGATGATATAGCTAAGGATTGCTTCAACGAGCTCCTTGACAAAACTTATGAGCGACTACCGAAGTACGCTGTTAAAATCGTGCTGGGAGATTTTACCGCAAAGGTAGGAAGATAAGGCATCTTATGCAATATTGTCGGAAAACATAGTCTACACGACAACACAACGGATTAGGCTAATTGACTTCGCTACGAAACGAAATGGCACTATAGCCAACACACTGTTTCCTCACCTCGATATCCATCCTATCCGCCGTAATCCTATATGCCGTAACATGTGAACGCCTTAACCCATTTTCCAACAACCTGATCGACCCTTATCATTGTGGTTTTAGGCCAGGAATGTCCACAGCCGATCGAATTTTCACACTTCCGCAGATGCTGGAAAAAAACCTTAGAAGTTCAAATCGATACCCACCACCTATTCATCGATCTCAAAGCCGCATAAGACAGCATTTATAGAGACGAACTATACAGAACCATGTCTAGTTTTGGTATAACGCCCAAACTCGTCCTGTTGTGTAGGATAACGATGGAGAATTCTTGCTGCTCTATCAGAGTCGGAAACGACCTCACCGGCACATTCAATACAAAAAGAAGATTTAGGCAAGACGATTCAGTGTCATGTGATTTTTTAAATTGATTCTTGAGAGGATTGTGCATAACTCCAGAATCAACACCAGAGGCACAATATTCCAAAAATCAGTGCAACTACTAGCATACGATATTGACATCGTTGGCGGTACTGAACGTAATGTCATAGCCACGTTTGCTAGTACAGAGAAGGAAGCGGCAAAAATGGGTTTAGCAGTAAATGAGGGCAAGACGAAGTATATGCTATCAACACGAAAGGAAACACAACATCGACGAATTGGACAGAACGTCACCATTGACAGATATATAACTTTGGAGTAGTACGGGACTTTATCTATCCCGGCTCCGCTATTAACTCTGACAACAATATCTCGTCAGAAATTAAAGGAAGAACTACTCTTGTCAATCGCTGTTTCTTCGGGCTAAGAAGGCAATTCAGTAGTAAAGCCCTCACTCGAACTACTAAGGAGATCTTATATAAGACCCTGATCATCCCAGTCCTGCTCTTCGGCGCTGAAGCATGGACCGTCTTAAAAGCGGATGGAGAAATCCTACGTCGATTTGAGAGGAAACTTCTTCGAAAAACCTTCGATCCCGTTTGCGTTGACGGGCTATGGAGACGAAGATTCAACCATGAACTATACCAGCTGTAAAGCGACATGCCCCTGGTCAAAAAACTCCGCATTGGACGTTGAAGATTAAGATGAATTGACACCAATACCAGTCTTCGATTCCCAGCCAGACTTCGGACGCAGTAGAGGAAAACCTCACCTTAAGTGGCGCGCACAAGTAGAAACCGACCTCAACCAACTTGGAGTGCGCAACTGGAGGCTGTTAGCTAATGACCGGGCTAATTGGAGAGGCATGTTGGTTGAGGCCCAGGTTCGTTCCGGACTTTAGCGCCACTTAAGTAAGTAAGTAAGGACATGTAGAACGAATGGACACCAATACTCCGGCTTGCAGCCAGACGTTGGACGCAGTAGCGTAAGACCTCGCCCTAAGTGGCGCGCACAAGTAGAAACCGACCTCAACCAACTTGGAGTGCGCAATTGGAGACAGTTAGCTAAGGACCGGACTAACTGGAGAGGCATGTTGGTTGAGGCCCAGGTTCATTTCGGACTGTAGCGCCACTTAAGTAAGTAAGTAAGGACATGTAGAACGAATGGACACCAATACTCCGGCTCGCAGCCAGACGTTACATAGTTTTAGGTTTATCATCAAGGAAAACAGTCGTGGTATCACAAGTTTTTAAGTTATTTTTAGGTAGTTGTAATTAGTTTTAAGTCGATAAGTAGTCTTAATTTTAAATAAAATAAACGATAAGCAACCAAGTTGTTGTTTTTTTTTAAATGTAAACGTGATATTACCTTCTGCATAGCAGAAAATAAGCCGAAAGGCATTAGAATTAAGTTGTTATCGTTTGATGTAGGCCGCCCACATTGGGCCAGTAAGTAAGTTCAGTAGTTGATAAATAAGGCTGAATTAAAAAATAAATTAATCTTTAAAAACAGCGCCACTAAGTCATAGGACAAAACAATCAATCACTTGAAAATTTAAAAAAAAATGCCTTCTCGGCTTAATCCTAATTTCCTTAAAAAAAACATCGATTCATAAAAAGATTGTTGGTTTAATCTTCTATTAGGATTTACACACGCCAATATATTTGCCTCTCTCCAAAAATGTTTACGAACCAAAAAGCAAAATGACGTATAGATATATGAAATCCACAAAAATATATGTATGTATAAATCTAACTAGCATTAAATTATTTATGTATATTAATACTCGTATATAATATTTTTGTTTGCAGTATGTAAGCTTGTTTCTTCTTTTTGTAATGAAGCGATTAATAAATTTCTTCTTGACTTTATGTTTAGATAAATACACATGTACTATTTATATTGAAATACATTTTTTTTTAAATTCACATTCTTTTAGTAGAAAAAACATTCGCTTTTTTTTCTCGAAATATATTAAAATAAATTTAAAATTCTTAGTTTCCCTTTAAGGATTTATAAATATTTAATTTGTCTCATTCTCTCATTCTAATAGAATATTATATTGATTTTGTTTCAAAAGTTAGATTTTATTTTATTTGATTTTTTTGTTTTTTGTTTTGCTTGAATATATATATATATATATATATGTATATACAGAATATTAGTTCATTTAGTAAATTTTATACGCATATCATTAAGATTAACAAAAACACATCGTAGTTTGTTTGTTTTTTCTTTTTTTTTATTATATATTTTTGAGAACTCATATAACAACATAAATAAATTATTATTAAAATAAACTGTTCTTATAGGGCAGTGTCGAGGCTGAAAAATATTATTTTTTATATTTTCAAAATAAGGTTGTTCAGCTATAACCAAATTTCCTTTAGATATGCGTCTATATTTGTAATATGTCATTACGTATTTAAAAAAAAAACATATTAAGTTGTTTTTTATTTTTTATTTGTTGCGTATGATTAGATATTTTGCTTATAATAGCCGCTATAGCACATTTATCTTTAGGAAAAAAAAAAATATTTATAGTAAATTTTTATCGATAATCTTGTTTTTTTTTATATATAAATATATCTGTGTATATATATTCATATATATACGCTTATATGCACACTAACTATTGTTTGTCTACAATTGTATTTAAATATATTCATAAATTTTTTTATTTTTTATATTTTATTGCGAATAATTACATTAAATATATATTCATATAAATATTTTCTTTTAATTTATCTAATGTCTATTTTTTTTTTAATTATAAGTAATTTTTTTCACTTGTTGTTACATTGCATTAATACACAACTTACTCACAAAAGATCAGTCGATTTTATGGTTTGTTTTGTTTGTTTTTAATTTTATTTATTAAAATGCTCCTATGCATAAATATTTGTATTACAAAAACAAAAATAGTGAAACATGACAAAAAATAAATAAATATAGACAAAAAAAAAACAAAACAAGTTTCGTTCTTTTTTTTTTAGATGGGATAAACTTAATAGAACAACACTAGGTGGTATATTAGAAATTCATTTATAAACTTATTTCATATACTTATTTTGCGTGTTTTTTTTTACTCTCAAAATTACAAAAATATATATTTACATATATTTCTTTTTGTATTAAGAAATAAATAAAAAAAAAAAGAGAATTAAAAAAAGACAGGAATACGGAAAAAATAGAACAAAACTAGTTCTGGAACACTCTGTGGATTTATTCTTGTCATATATCTTCTTTTTTTTGTATGTAAATGCATGTTTGTTTTTTTTTTTTTTAGTTTTATTTACATTAATTTACTTATAAAATAAATGATATAAAAAAATTAAATCAATGATTTACGTATTGAGAACTATTTGACTTTTTATTTTTTGCTTTTTGTTTGAGAATAGGTATGTTTTAGTTGCTAAAATAAAATTCGTTGTTTTATTTATCGACTTATGATTTTTTTTTTTTACTTTTTTTTTCTTTATTTTTGTTGGTTAATGTTATACTGAATATGTAGTTTAAGTGACTATTGGTTACACTAATAAAATGTGATACGTTTGAACTATAATGGAAAAATAGATCAAATATTTTAATAGCATAAAGTAAAATATTGTATAACAGGCACCATCTGTGACTGCCTGATAATAGGAGGACTATGAAATATTTTTTTTTCGTTTTTTTTTTTGTTTTTTTTTTTGTTAATTAGACCTAGGATTAAGGGTGAATTGAAAAAGAAGAATCGATTGCCAATAAAGTTTGATGTCAGCTTTGTAGTTAGCAAGTTGCATTATTGTCGGAAGGATTATAATATTTATTTGCATCAACTTTCTTGTGTAACATCAATTGAAGGTGCCAGCGTAAGAACCGGACAACTCCAATATTTTCCTCGAAATATGTTTTTATACCCTATCCCATAGGGGTATATAAGTTTTGATACATAGTTTGTAACATAGAGAAATAATTGAGCTAGGTATACCTCAAAGTATATGGATTGACTCAGAATCGACAGCTGAGTTGATTTAGCCATGTCTGTCCGACCGTACGTCACCAGTTTTTGGGCCTTAAATTTTGAGCTAGAATGATGAAATTTGATACACGTGCTTAGTGTCGCTCCCAGCAGAAAAAATGTAAAAAAAACATTTGAAATCCACCCACTGCCATGCCCCCTTTTCGAAAAAAAAAACATAGTTTTAGGCCAAACCGTTAGAGATACTGAAAAAGTGTCTGAACAACTTATCTAGACAATCGTAATGTCTATATTTTGTTCATACAAAGTTTTTGCCACGCCCACTTTTTGGGGGCGTTTTTATTAAAAAAAAAAAACGTTTTTCGGAAATTTTTTTTAACATTTCGCAAAAAAAAATTGTTAATATAAACATTTCTTGTATACATCATTCTAAGCCACGCCCACTTTTTGGAGGCGTTTTCATACAAAAACCATTTATATACACTACCTCATAGCGTAACCAGGCGAAAAACCGTTGTTTTTTTTTTCGAACCATAAATGATTTTGATAACGAATGCTGCATCGATGTTTTTGGCCGCCTAATATGTTATGACATTGACATTTTGCATATTTCATCGCCATAAATCCGACATTTTACGGATATTTGTCTCAAGGATGAGATGGGATAGGGTAAAAAAACGATCCACACAGTGGATTTTAGCCTTCTCATATGTTTAAATGCAAAATTGTTAAAAAAAAAAATTCTGCACCGTTTGATGCCATGAAAGGAAATCAACGCTGATTCTAAGTAAGTTTTGTAGACTTTTGGAGTTAGGATATAACTTGATATGGAGCATGAAAAAGACAACTCCCGGAGTTGTCCGGTGTTTGCTCCGTTAAAATTCTCAAATTCAACGGGGCATGCAAATGTTCGTAATGATTTTACTCATGAAGCCACCTCTGTACATGGCAGAGTCCTAGAGAAAATGGGCAAAAGCATTATTGAAGTGCGCGCACACTAGGAAATATCTTGTTATAAATGGAAACGGTACACATAATCGCATATTGGTATCTTTTAATGTTTAAGCCTTAGGCCGTATGTCAATTGCGTTAAAAAGAGGGTTAAATTTAATCCACTGTTTAACTTTTGACTTTAATTTTTGATACTAATGTCAAAAATGAATGGAAGTGCATCTGAGTTAGATTTTTCTGCATCGGGTTCTGAATATGTGGACGAAATTTCCAGCGAAAATTATGATGATACATTACCTGTTCAAAAAGGTAAACCAGTATATGAACTTTAGAATAGTTACGCTGAGTTTTTATTATTTTTTTTTTGTTTTTAGGAAAGAAACGCATGCGAATTGAGAGCCATTGGAAACAAAGCTAAAAAGAAGAGGGCAGAGGGCAAAAGGTATACATATTGTAGGGGAAATATAGTTGCCGCGAAAACAATGCGGCAGCCCTGTTGTTGCAAGAAAAAGTGTTTTGAGGCTGGACGCCGGGACATATTTACCTCCGTCTTCAAGGAGTTTAATGAACTCGGAAATAAGAAAAAGCAAGATGTGTATCTAAGTGGTCTAATACTCCAATATGCAGTTCAAAGGCGCCGAAGGAGATGGTAAGGAGATTGAGAAAATACCAAAATAAGTATTTTAAAAGGGAAAAGGTGTACCCAAAAAAGAGGTTTGCAAAAAGGTATTTATTTCCAATCATGGAATCAGCAAAAGCAGGATTGAAAGACCTTCCAATTTTTTGATTAAATAGACAACAGCTCTGTCGGACATGCGAGGTCGGCATAATAACAGAGTGAACAAGATTCCAGTAGATGTTTTACTAAAAGTTAATTCACACATTAAAAGTTTTCCTGAAAATTAATTCACACATTAAAAGTTTTCCTGAATATAGGTCGTTTGTCAATTAAGTTAAAATTTTAGAGACTTCAAAATGTTTACCTGCTCAACAGTTCGCTTAAATGTATCCAGTGGCTAATTTTGACATTTGATATACCTACTGAGGGGTGACAGAGATGGAAAGCAATTGCAGAAATATCAAAAATTAGCCAGTGAATAAAGTTTAACACCCATTTTAACGCAATTGACACACAGCCTTAATGTTAAATAAATTGTACGATCTTTATTTAGAAAAGTTTGAGCCTGAAATATTCAAAGCCAAAAGTTACCTATGACTTTTACAGACAATATTTCATGCACAACTTTAAGCTTTCTTTTGGCTCACCTAGATTCGACACTTGTCAGTCATGCGATGGGTATGAAAAAAAAAACGTTAGCAGCAGATTCTGAGCAAGAAAGACGTGCAATCATGACTGACAAAGAGTGACGATGATATGCGCGCAAAATGCGCTTTGGCTTTACAAGATTCATCTGTAGAGTGCAACGTAATGCTGACTTTCAACAAAATTTGCACCTTCCTCTAATACCTTCCAGTGACGTATTTTAAAGAGGCAGATTGGTTTTTAGTTTTTGCATCTTCCAATGCAGTACAAAAAAGAGCTACATGTACATGTATGACGAGACTATCGGAAAGAAGGGTCCAAATGAAGTAATTAGCATTTTAAAACACTTCATTGAAAACGTCTTAAGTAAAACTGTTACAAAAATGTATTTATTTTCCGATGACTGCGGGGTGCAAAATAAAAACAACAACATCGTCTAACACCTCCATTCTCGTGTAAGACAGACAAACATAAGCCTCGTTGTACATGACTTGCCTGAACCGGGAAACAGTTTTTTACCATGCGACAGATCCTTTAGCGTTATTGAAAAACAAAACAGTCGAGTCGAACGCATGTATTTACCAAAAGATTGGAGAAACTTAGTGGATAAGTGCTCCAGCAGATTTCTCGTTGTGACGGTGACTAATCAACTGATATTTGATTTTAAGAGCAGCTTAGCTCCATTTTACAAAAAAAAAACTGTTACCAACAAAGATAAAGTTAAATGAATGACCGACGATTTAAGTATAAAAAAGATGGAAATCTATCAAAACTATCTGCCTCGATTTCTCACTATCGAACACTTACAACGCACGATATCGAAATAAAATCAAATTTGCAAGGTGATCCTTACAGGCCTGATCTGCTATACTCAAACACTCTTCCATTAAACTCCAAAAAGTACGGCGACGTGATGCTTTTGGCGCAAAAATATGTTCCCCAAGCCGATATGGCCTTTTATATTGATTTGAGGTCTCAAGATGTCGTTCGAGAAACTGAAGACTCCGATTTGTAATATTTTGACTAAAAACGGTGCAAAAATCAGACAACTCCAAAACTTAAAAATGATTTTGTTTGTACTGTAAAATATGTTTTTGTTGTTTTTATGAGAAATAAATTTTTGTTTTGTCAAATACTTTTTTTTTCAGTTTTCCCAACATTTTGAAAAAGTGGAATTGTCCGGTTCTTACGCCGGCACGTTCAATTTTGGAAAAAAGAAAACCAGCGTTGAAAATGCCTCATTGAAAAATGATATTTATTTGTTGAAAATATTCTGAAAAAAGGGCTGCCATTGTAGATATAACATACATATATGCATATCAACGCAATGGTAGGAAGAGAAGAAATCTTTAGCAGTATTGTCGAACATAGCCTACACGACAACACGTCTGGTAACGGACTTTGGGTAATTGAATTTGTTACGGAACGCAATGCCACTATTGCCAGCACACGGCTTCCTCACCTCGATGTCCATAAGGGTTCATGGCGGTCTCCAGATCAACGAACGGTCAACCAAATTTATCACATTGCGACAGACAAGATGCACGAATCTAGTACTTTGGATGTCAGAATATTTCGAGTGGCTAACATCGACTAGGACCACTACATTGTTGTAGCCAACGGTACGAATGCGCCACAACGCAATCCAGAAATACTGTGAAAAAATTTATTTCCACATACTGCAATCGCAAGAGACCGCAATGAGCCTAAGCATGCGACCCATGCACCACTCACAGCCAAACTTTGCGTGCACCAAACTTGAATTGAATTCCAATTTTATATGGCAATAGCATCTGCGGGTGATAATGCTATAATCAGGTGGTCTTCTTTCCATTTCGTAAAGGAAATAAGCCCCATGGAAGTTTTTTTCCTTTTTTTTGTGGGAATTAAACCTCATGTAACTTATTTCCGCGGGGGTTATTACACTGCACCGTCAGAACTACGAGTCGCATTATGAAAACCAACTTAAAATCCGTTAATATAAGATGATGATCTGTCTGCAATGTTTAAAAGGGATTACTGCAAGCCTAAGATAATTTTTGACTGACCAAACAAATTCTGATCGTGTGACATATCCAACTTATTGAACTTCGTAAGTAATTTCGATGGAATGTAAAAGTTTTGGTTGAGTTGAGAAGGTCTCGCTTACATTTTTGATCTGCTTGGGATTGATTTATATGAAGAAGCGACTCCCAGACTAAAGTTCTGTGATCTGGTCTAATTCCTACTCTTGTCTTACGTTATTTATGCGATAATATGGATGAAAACAGTCGTGCTTTTGATTTGTTTGGAATTGATTTATTTGAGAAAGATACCCCAAGGCTAAAGGTGAAATGTCTTCTAATTACTACTCTTGTCTAACATTATTTATGCAAAAAATGGATGGTAATAGTCGTGCTGAAAAGGATAAACGCAAATCGGTAATATGGCAGCACTTTCCTAGTTGTAATTTTCATTGTTTCTTTTTTTTTTTAATTGTCGCTGAGCATTTTCGATAGCAATTCCAATAAATTCGTTTTTTTTTCGGAGTTTTGTATGCAACGTTAAGGAATTAGACTGAACAGATATGAAGGCTTTACCGAAATCTATAGAGACTAAGAGGTGTTGTTGTATTTTGTACATAAATTGTTCTGACATTGACATTGACTGACATTGACAGTACTGTTACTTCGCACATTAATACAACGAACTACAGACACGTAACAGCATTGGCGACTGAGGCCATCGGCTGGGACAGATCAAGACATTAATACAACAGAGAGAGACAGATAGACACATAGAAGAAAAGCCATATAACATAAGCCTACGTGGCACAGAGGAGGAGACATAGATTTATATTGTCCTCATATTATCGCAAAGGTGGCGTCAGATAAGCTGGCAATTTTCGAAGAAAACAAATGCTGCAGAAGCTGGGGCTTGAACCCGCAGCGTTTGGCTTAGCAGTCAACTACGCATTCCTCTGAGCCATGGCCACCTGATAGATTGTTCAGTATACCTATATAGATTAGCAATATATCTGAACATATTTGCTCTACGGCGCTTGAAGCATTAATCGTCTCAAAAACGGATGAAGAATTCCGTGGTCGATTCGAGAGGAAAATTCTTCGAAAAATCTTCGGTCCCGTTTGCTTTGTCGGACTAAGGAGACGAAGATTCAACCAAGAACTATACTAGCTGTACAGCGACATGCCCCTGGTCAAAAAACTCCGCATTGGACGTTTAAAATGGATAGGACATGTAGAACGAATGGACGCCAATACTCCGGCTCGCAGAGTATTCGATTCCTAGCCAGACGTCGGACGCAGTAGAGGAGGACCTCGCCTTAAATGGCGCGTATTTTGACCTCAACCAACTTGGAGTGTGCAACAGGAATGCAGTTAGCTAAGGACCAGGCTGATTGGAGAGGCATGTTGGTTGAGGCCCAGATTCATTCCGGACTGTAGCGCCACTTAAGAAGAAGAAGAAGATCATATCGAAACTGACTGATAACCGAAGATCTGTAGGTGAAAATGCAGGAAATAACTGAGAAATGAGAAATAATCATGGATAGATCGAGCACATTGACAATGTTCCGGCAAAAAAACTCGGCAAGCAGTCCAAGACAACCGAAAGGTCTCATTTAACATATAGCTGATCTCACTTTATTGGTTATGGGAATCGATTTTTTTTTTTTAAATAAAAGTTCGATCGCACAGTAATCTCTGTCGTCGATAGAAAAGAAAAACAATAAGCTAGACAGGTTAAGATTACACTATTGCAGTATTTATTGAACTATGCAATCTAATATGTCTCGGTTTTGCTCACAGAAAAGCCGAAAAAAAATTGTTTTTTTGTTAGTGTTGAAATTTAAAATAAATGATGGTAATCACATTATAAAATGATTGATTCAATCACGATTGAAACTTTTACAACAAAGTTGTATACCACACATATTCGCATCCCGGAGACCCAGGATATATACATAAAACAAAAAAAGAAAAACAAAACTGACTCAAGTTTGTAAGCAAAAAAAAAAAAAAAAATTATTTCCTAAGGTTTTGAAGGAATTTTTCCTTAAAGTGAGAAACTAATATTGACCTCCTGTTGAGATAAAGATTTACTTATAATTAAATTATTATTATAAATTTTGTTTGTATAACAAATTAGATGTAATATACACATTCATGCAAATGCATGTATGTATGTTTGCATGTATACTTCTTAAACATTTTACATTTTATTTACTTAATTTTGTTTTACCGATGAAACCACACATATGCATACGATTTTGTATGTATATACACATTTTTACGTAAAATATGATTTTTTATGAAAAAAATTTAAATAAAAATTAAAAAAAAAAATAATAATACAAATACATGCACACAATTATTAAATTTGAATATTTAAATATGTTTTTTAAGTACTATTTGTGTTTTGTTAAATCGTTTATGTTTGCAAAACTTTTTTTTTTTTTTAATTTTTTGTTTAGTAAAAATATTCCATATATAATATATTCTGTTTTTTTTTTAATAACGTCCTTTTTATTTGGTTTATGTTATTTTTTGTTTTGTTTTAGTATATCTAAAAATCTACATTTAACTACAAATATTTATGTATACAATATATTTGATAAAAATTTATCTTGAAATAATTATTTATGTTTTTGTTTTGTTTTTTTTTTATATTTTTTTTCTATTAAGTAATCAGTGCTGATTTAATTGTTTTTCACTTTATATTTTCCGTTTATTTAAATATATTTGTTTCGATAATTTTTTTTATAGTGAGAATTATAAAAAAATATATTATAATAAATATACATTTATTCACTTTTTTTTTTTGTGTCTTATTGTTATCCTATTTCATTTGAATGATTTTATATCGACTGCTCTATTTGTTGATTTCGTAAATATTTTGTTCAGAGTTTTTCTTTTTTATTGTAATCTTCGCCGAAATTGTAACGTCTTATACCGAATTTGATAATCGTGAAAGGTTCAAAATACTATTGTTCTATATATTTGTTTTTTTTTTTAAATTGACTAAAAACATTCTATCTTCGAGTCAAATACTAGAAGCAGTCAAATTCAGTCTGTATTTGCAGTAATAAAGTGTTACGTTTCCAACGATGATACTTGTGTATTTTTTTTTTGTAATTTTTTCTATTTAAAAGAATATCTACATTAGAATAAAAATACATTTCAATTTTAAATCTTTTCTATAATATATATTTGTATATAAATATTATATTTTGTTTTTATATATAGATATACATATATGTATATGTATATATATATGTTATTTTTTTTTTTTTGTGAACATTATCCCATAGTTTAACTCGGTTGGGTACCTCCTACATACAAAATGAATATTTTATAAATACTACACTAAAAGACTAGTAGGTAATATTGGTGGATTATCAAGTATTTATTTTAAATGGTTTGTTGACTGCTGATTAAAACGAATCGAATGTGCTTGGGTGTCGAAACAAAATTTAAAAAACTTTGACTCAGATTTGCAGATTTTTTTTTATTCAAATTATTATACAATTCACCAAGCAGTTTCTTATGATAAAATGCAAAAAAAAGTAAAAAAAACGAACGATTTTAATCGCCATCAGACGAAGAAGTGAAAACAGAAGCATCAGGCAAACCTCAAACGAAAAGCGGACAACAGAATCGTGTATTAACTCAGGAGCTGATATTTTATCACAGCTCAAGTACACTACAGACAATGGAATCATCTATTAAGTCATTAAGTCTATTAGTCATCTATTAGGTCGATTTTATCACAGCTCAAGCCAACCGCAAACAAAAATGAAACCGCAATGAAATCAACTGCAGCGTCTATAAAATTAGTGCTGATATTCGAGTACAGCTCAGAATGATCTAAAAAAGCAAAAGCTCAGATGAAGAGATGAAAACAGCATGATCAACATCAGAAGCATATGTGAGACCCACATGAACAGGTGACAACAGCATGATCTTCAAAATCTCGAGCTAATATTTTATTCCAGCTGGAGCCATAATCAAGTGCATATGTGAGACTCTGATGAAGAGGTGACAACAGCATGATCTTCAAAATTTCAGCTGAAGAAAACATGAGACGAATATGTGACACTCAGATGAAGAAGTGACAGCAACATGATCTTCAAAATTGAGAGCTGACATTTGATTCAAGCTGAGACTCTGATGAAGGGGTAAAAACAGCATGATCTTCAAAATGGCGAGCTGATATTTTATTACAGCTGGAGCCATAATCAAACGCATATGTGACACTCAGATGAAGAAGTGACAACAGCATGATCTTCAAAATCGCGAGCTAATATTTTATTCCAGCTGGAGCCATAATCAAACGCATATGTGAGACTCTGATGAAGAGGTGACAACAGCATGATCTTCAAAATCGCAAGCTGATATTTTATTCCAGCTGGAGCCATAATCAAACGCATATGTGAGACTCTGATGAAGAGGTGACAACAGCATGATCTTCAAAATCGCAAGCTGATATTTTATTCCAGCTGGAGTCATAGTCAAACGCATATGTGAGACTCTGATGATGAGGTGACAACAGCATGATCTTCAAAATCGCGAGCTGATATTTTATTACAGCTGGAGCCATAATCAAACGCAAATTAAGACTCTGATGAAGAGGTGACAACAGCATGATCTTCAAAATTTCAGCTGAAGAAAACATCAGAGGAATATGTGACACTCAGATGAAGAAGTGACAACAACATGATCTTCAAAATTGCGAGCTGACATTTGATACCAGCTGAGACTCTGATGAAGGGGTAACAACAGCATGATCTTCAAAATGGCGAGCTGATATTTTATTACAGCTGGAGCCATAATCAAACGCATATGTGAGACTCTGACGAAGAGGTGACAACAGCATGATCTTCAAAATCGCAAGCTGATATTTTATTCCAGCTGGAGTCATAGTCAAACGCATATGTGAGACTCTGATGATGAGGTGACAACAGCATGATCTTCAAAATCGCGAGCTGATATTTTATTCCAGCTGGAGTCAAACGCATATGTGAGACTCTGATGAAGAGGTGACCACAGCATGATCTTCAAAATTTCAGCTCAAGAAAACATCAGACGAATATGTGACACTCAGATGAAGAAGTGACAACAACATGATCTTCAAAATTGCGAGCTGACATTTGATACCAGCTGAGACTCTGATGAAGGGGTAACAACAGCATAATCTTCAAAATGGCGAGCTGATATTTTATTACAGCTGGAGCCATAATCAAACGCATATGTGAGACACTGATGAAGAGGTGACAACAGCATGATCTTCAAAATCGCGAGCTGATATTTTATTTTAGCTGAAGCCAATATCAGACGTATATGTGACACTCAGATGAACTGTAGTGACAGCAGCATGAACTTCACTATCGCGAGCTAATATTTGATTCCAACTGATGCAACTATCAGACGCATATGTGACACTCAGATGTACTGTAGTGACAGCAGCATGAACATCAATATCGCAAGCTAATATTTGATTCCAGCTGAAACCAACAGCAGAAGGATATGTTACAACTGAATAATTTATAAGCTCATGAGTCAATGTTTGATCATAGCTTAAGCCAACCTCTAATCTGGATATATTTTACTTTTCTCGGATGGTGACCAACTAAAACGATCAAAGGAGATCGCCAATGTTGACTAAGAGTAAAATATATTATTGACTCAACTGGATGGTATGCATCAAGGGCGCAACATTTTTCTATCACCAATTATGAATGCGAGTGTAGTGCATAGAAAATCGGGCGCATATGTGATCACAGAATCATTTATAAGCTCATGAGTCAATGTTTGATCATAGCTTAAGCCAACCTCTAATCTGGATATATTTTACTTTTCTCGGATGGTGACCAACTAAAACGATCAAAGGAGATCGCCAATGTTGACTAAGAGTAAAATATATTATTGACTCAACTGGATGGTATGCATCAAGGGCGCAACATTTTTCTATCACCAATTATGTATGCGAGTGTAGTGCATAGAAAATCGGGCGCATATGTGATCACAGAATCATTTATAAGCTCATGAGTCAATGTTTGATCATAGCTTAAGCCAACCTCTAATCTGGATCTCGCTGTCAATGGTAACCAACTGAAACAATCGAAGGAGATCATCAATGTTGACTAAGAGTAAAAAATGTTCTCGACTCCATTGGATCGTATGAACCTAGGGCGGAACATTTTTCTATCATCAATTATGTACGCGTGTGTAGTGCATAGAAAATCGGGCGCATATGTGAGCACAGAATCATTTATGAGCTCATGGGTCAATGTTTGATTATAGCTTAAGCCGTCCTCTAATCTGGATCTCGCTGCCGATGGTAACCAACTGAAACAATCGAAGGAGATCATCAATGTTGACTAAGAGTAAAAAATGTTCTCGACTCCATTGGATCGTATGAACCTAGGGCGGAACATTTTTCTATCATCAATTATGTATGCGTGTGTAGTGCATAGAAAAATGGCTCAGACCCAGGATTTTCTATTGATCCAAACGAATAAATTGAGATAGGCTTCATTTTTATTTGGAATAGTTTTCGAAAGAATTCTCAAATTGGGAAAAGCTATAAAGCCCATACCGTCTCTAGAAAACTACTCAATCATTGATGGAGGTCAAAACACATACCAAGACATTACAACAACCGCTTCCACGATCATAACAAATTGAAATTACAAATAAAATTTAAACAAATTATTAAAAACTAACAAAAAGCGAACCTAAACAACTAATATCATTCGAACTTACAACTGGGCAGCTCTGTAGGTTAAATTATTTTCCAAAGGATTAACTTTTCTACGATTATA
Source organism: Rhingia rostrata (assembly GCA_949824845.1). NCBI lineage: Eukaryota > Metazoa > Arthropoda > Insecta > Diptera > Syrphidae > Rhingia > Rhingia rostrata. Next base: position 10,657,742 of record OX463759.1, read on the forward strand.
GCTAAAAAACTGGACTTTTGTGGTTTTAAGTAAAATCGAGACGCTTTACAAATAATTCGCTCCTAACCTAATCAAACATAAAGACACCTTTACGATGTATTACACCATCGAAGAAGAAGAATCGCGGCAATATAAACCTAGATAAGCTTGATCTGTAATCTATCAATTTTTTTCCAATACCCAATTGCTGGCAGCATATCCGGAAAATGAGTTCGTTGGTAACTATATTTATATCGAATCAAGATACCAGAAAACGTAAACATCTCAAAAATGAAAACAAAAAATCGAGTTATCTCGTGATTTCTTACGACATTTCTGATCACCCTAGTTTCGGTATTGACAACGAGTTTACATGAGAAACATGGTTTTAAGTCAATTCTAGTCGTGGGTGTATTACGAAGTAACCAAACAGCTATAGTGAGTGAACTCTTCGTTGAATGATTCGATCTTTCTTGCGAAATCTGGAACAGCAAATGTAAAATTAATTAAATATGTGATACTGCTGTGAAAATAAAACATTTGACAAGTAAACTGTCAGTGAAGAAAAGATACATTTTTACCAGTTCAGTTTATAAGTTTTATGATTGAAAGCTCGAAAACTTATCTGGAGTTAGTTCGGTTTCAACTTAGCACTGAAAACCGAATTTAGGTGCCAGTTATAGCTATCATTGGAGACCCTCATTGGAAATTTTCTTTAACTTCTTGCAGCTTTTTTATAAATTCTTATAAATAACTGCGCCCTGTAGCCATCACACGGTTTCCTCACCTCGATATCCATAAGGACATGGCGGTCTCCAGATCAACGGACGGTCAACCAAATTGATCACATAGTGATAGACAAGAGGCACGCCTCCAGTATTTTGGATGTCCGAACATTCCGAGGAGCTATCATCGACTCGGACAACTACCTTGTTGCAGCCAAGGTTAGAATGCGGATATCCACCACTATACAACAATCCAGAAATACTGTGAAAAAAATTGATGTCAGGAGACTGCAATCGCAAGAGACCGGCAAGACCTACGCGCAACGCGTATCCCTTAACTTCTCGATTAACACCATACCACCAGCATCGAATGTCGAAGAACAATGGTAACGATGCCAACAAGGTATTAGAGCAGCACAAATGATGTGATTAGTTTCTCGTACCCACCACCATGAAACCCCTGGTTTGATGAGGGATGCCAATAGATGCTTGCAGCCAAGAACGAGGCCTACAAGGCTAAGCTGCATGTGAAGACGAGAGCTGCCGTTGGGCTCATTAGGCAGAGAAGAAGGGAAGAACACCGGCTTTTCCGAAAGAATAATAATAAAAGCACGTGATCGTGGATATAGAGAGGTACCACACCAGGAAATTAGTTTTACCAAAGCCAAGGATACAACGCTCGAACAGAATCCTGTTGAGATGAACAAGGAAATATCGTAGTTGAGACACAGTCGATGCTGAGGATATGGAAGAACCACTTCTGCAGACTGTTAAACGGCGATGACGGACAACATTCCGCTGTCAGGCGGGACGACCCATTAAATATTGGCAACGACAGCGAAAACTGCCAACCACCCGACCTGAGCGAAGTAGGGATAGCAATATCTAAACTGAAGCTTAACATCGCTTCAGAAAATGATGGCCTTCCCGCTGAGATTTATAAAGCCAGCAGAGACGACTTGGTAACATCCACCAACTCATAAAACAAATCTGGTCGGAAGAAAGTATGCCTGAAGAATGGAACCTCAGCATCGTTTGCCCGATCCACAAAGAAGGAGACCCTCTAAACTGCGCAAACTACATAGGCAGAAATCTTCTCTACATCGCCTTAAAGATCATATCTGCCGTAATATGTGAACGCCTGAAACCGTTGACCAACACCCTGTTCGGCCCTTATCAGTGTGGTTTTAGGCCAGCAAAGTCCACAACCGATCACATTTTCACACTTCGGCAGATCCTGGAAAAAAACCCAAGATGTCCAAATCGATACCCACCACCTATTCATCTATTTCAAAGCCGCATAAGACAGCATCTATAGAGACGAACTATACAGAGCCAAGTCTAGTTTTTGTATGCCGCCCAAACTCGTCTGTTTGTGTAGGATAACGATGGAGAATTCTTGCTTCTCCATCAGATTCGGAAACCATCTCACCGACACATTAGATACCAAAAGGCGATGCGTTGTCATGTGACTTTTTCAATTTGATTCTTCAGAGGACTTTCCAAAATTCCCTAGCCAACACCAGAGGCATATACTAGAATACGCCGACGATATTGACATCATTGGTCAGACCCAACATGTTGTCATAGCCGCGTTTGCTATTATAAAGAACGAATCGGCAAAAATGGATTCAGGGGTAAGCCTAAATATATACTGTTAACACGGAAGGACATATAACATCGACAAACTGGACAGAACGTCACCATTGAAAGATACAACTTTGAGGGAGTACGGAACCTTGTCTACCTCTGTTCGTCCCTATTAACTCTGACAACAACATCTCGTCAGAAATTAAAGGAAGCATTACTCTTGCCAACAGCTGTTTCTTGGGGCTAAGAATGCAATTCAATAGTAAAACCCTCACTCGAACTACTACTAAGGAGACCCTGATCATCCCAGTCCTGCTTTACGGCGCTGAAGCATGGACCGTCGGGAAAGCGGATGAAGAAATCCTTGGTCGACTTGAGAAGAAAATTCTTCGAAAAATCTTCGGTCCCGTTTGCTTTGACGGGCTATGGAGACGAAAATTCAACATAGAACTATACGAGCTGTATAGCTACATGCCCCTGGTCAAAAAAACTGCGCATTGGACGTTTAAGATGGCTGGGACATGTAGAACGAATCGACACCAATACTACGGCTCGCAGAGTCTTCGATTCCCAGCCAGACGTCGGTCGGACGCAGTAGGGGAAGAACTCGCCTTAAGTGGCGCGCACAAGTAGAAACCGACCTCAACCAACTTGGAGTGCGAAACTGAAGGCTGTTAGCTAAGGACCGGGCTAATTGGAGAGGCATGTTGGTTGAGCTCCTAGGTTCATTCTGGACTTTGCAACACTTATGTAAGTAAGTAATGACATGTAGAACGAATGGACACCAATACTCCGGCTTGCAGCCAGACGTTGGACGCAGTAGCGGAAGACCTCGCCTTAAGTGGCGCGCACAAGTAGAAACCGACCTCAACCAACTTGGAGTGCGCAACTGGAGGCAGTTAGCTAAGGACCGGGCTAACTGGCATGTTGGTTGAGGCCCAGGTTCATTCCGGACTGTAGCGACACTTAAGTAAGTAAGTAAGTAAGTATTAAATTTGAGCTTGAAGTGTAAATTAAGAGAAAGGAAAACTATCAAACATTTTCTATGAAGAATAGGACTGTTATGACCTTTCTAAGAGCTAAGAGTAAGGTACTTCGGACAGGCTCGGTTATCAGAAACAGATAAAGTTGACATGTTAAACGGAGAAAATAATTGGAACCAGTGGTGGGTGCAGGCCTGAGTCATACGCAACTTTTTTTTCCATAGCGAGTTAATTTGACGTTTTGAAAATTTACCCAAATAATATTTATTTTGATTAATGATTCTAAAAATTATGTAAATAAATGACGAAATGTGAGTATACGAACGTTTATCCGTAATCGAAAGAATCAGTGTCCACGTGAATAATAATGTTTGGTTATAGGCTAAATCTGAAAACTCTGTTTAGGTATAATTACGTCAAAACCAATAATGTGGAATTCATGATAACGGTTATAGCAGTTTATAAACTAAATTTCATTCAATTTGGCCAAATAGTGTGCCAGAAATTGGCAATTTTCTTTATATGGCCTATATGCAAAAATGCGTTTTAAGAATTTTCTCGAAAAACAACTGTGTATGCAGTTTTTTTGAAACTAATATGCTGACAGTATACACGAACTTTCATCAAAATCGTTAGTGCCGTTTTACCTGTAATACCATCGTTAAGAGCAAACAAACGAACCGACGGACGGATTTCCAAAAACCACTTTTTTGGGTTCCACTATCATCGTAAAAATCAATCAAAGTCTCTGTTTCACGAAATCAATATCTTTCTCTTTGTAAGAGAATTTAAAATTATTTTCCAATAGCAGTAAAACACAGGCAAGAACAGCTAGATGAATTTAATCAAAAGAAAGTAAAAATTATTTAAAAATAATGGAAAAACTTCATGTTAAATTTGGATCACCGATAGACGGCGAATCGAATTGGGTCCTTTTTTTTTAATTTACCAGTTTACTTAGATATTCGACCCTATCGAGGTAACCGTTGGAGCGGAAAATTCTCCGATTTTGTACGATTCGGAGAGTTTTTGCTTCGAGGTAGTTTTCCGATCAGCTGATCGGAAATTCTCTCCGAAGAAATTCCCGACCCATTTGCATGCAATCAAGTACTTCTAATGGTTTTATTCTTGATAGATAAAAACAAAATTTTCTCCGACAAGTTCTTGTTGCAGAAATCAAAATCACTCGATTTTTATAAAGATGAAAAAGAAAAATTAAAAGAAACACGAACTCACAACACCGAAATGAGGCGAATAGCAATGCAGAAGCTCGAATTAACAACAATATTTTGATGGAATAATTTTCTTCTTTATTTTGTTTACCTACTTTTACTAACTTTTAATTAATTTTATTTGTTTTTTTTTGTCTAAGAAACAAAAACATAGCCATGGAGGCGAGTGAATTTTTTTTTGTGATATTTGTTTAAAAAAAAAAATACTTAATCAAAATGTAAGTAATAATGAAATAAACTTTATTAACGTTTACTTGTGTTATTTATAATGGACTTTTTGTTTTTAGGCAGAACGAAAAAACAAGCCCGCAGCAATACGAGCGGATGGTCAATCTGCTGACCGAATATCGCGATATTGCACAAAATTTTACTAATAGGTCACCAGAAATTGTTGCTGCGTTTTGTGAAGATCTAGCCAATCAGTTAAATTCATTGAGACCAAGACAAAGGGATGTTATTGGATGGAAAAAAGTATGTTCGTGATCTTTTGTTTTGTGCATTAATCCATTTACATTGTTATTAAAGATGTATATTTCATATATTTTTAGAGGTTTGGAGCGACCATAAGTCCTACATAAAGAAAAATCTTTTGGCAAACAAGAAGTCTTTCAAATATTGCCAGATAATTGCGCATCTTCCCACGCCGCCGCCACCAAAAGATAAGTGTGCATTGAATATCATGTCCACGCCACCAAACAACTTCGAGGCCAACATCGAAGTTAGAAGTTAGAAACCATCAACCACAACGCTTGTGTTCTTCTCAATAAAGATTTGAATTTGATTTTTAAAAACGCATTTTTAATTTTCATATTTAAAACTTATATCTCTTTATCGATATACAGTGGTGGTCCAGTATAACGAATGCCGATATAACGAATGATCGATATAACGTACACTTTTTTCAATTCCATTGGTGTCTCTATATAACGTATGAAAAAAAGCGTTGACATTCGATATAACGAATGTGTCTGTTAAACATATATGTATGTACATACATATGTAGGCAGGTGTAAAGCAACTCTCTGGATTGTGAATTTATGTACTGTGGATCGAAAAAGAAATCGGACACCAGCTGTTGCCCTTTCTTCACGCTAAGTAACGATAAATAGAACAGTCATGGTGTTCATGTTAGTTCTTTTTTTTTTTTAATCCGTGATCTCTTTCTTCGAATCCATAGCAAATAAATATGTTTCCATCTAAATTAAACAGCTTATGAATAATTATTTGTTTAAACACTCATTTTTTACCTCAAAAAAGAAATCGGACACTTGGCAATACTGCTCTCTCATCTGATTTTTAGTGGCCAAACAAAATTTGTATTTTATTCATAATATCCCGTTACACTTTTGTAATGTTATTGAAAAACAAAAAAACATTCCATTCGCAAAAGAAAGTCAAGATGGATAGACAACGTGGTTAAATTGTGATAAAACATTTTGAAGAAGGAAAATCTGTACGGAATATTGCAGAAATAGTAAAAAGAAGTCGCTCTACAGTTGGTGATATAATAAAACTGTATAAAACAAATAAAACCATTGAAAATTTACCAAAATCTGGAAGACCAAAGAAATTGACTGAGGCGAATGAGGGTTGGATTGTAAAGCAAGTCAAGAAGAATCCCACAATTAGGTGCACCAAAGTTGACTGCAGAGGTAAAAATTGTTTGCAGAAAGAGGTTCATCCGGAAACAGTGAGAATTGTTTTACGAAAAAACAATTTCCATGGAAGGTAGCCAGAAAGAAGCCGTTTATCAGCAAGCGGAACCGAATAAAAAGGATGGAATTCGCTAGGCATCATCAGAGCAAAGATTTTTCATTTTGGAAACGTGTTTTGTTCTCAGACGAGAGTAAATTTAATTTATTTCGGTCTGATGGACAAACATATGTATGGAGAAAACCAAACGAAGAGCTCAGGGAGAAGAATCTACGACCAACTGTGAAACATGGTGGTGGGTCAGTTATGGTTTGGGGTTGTATGTCTGCGGATGGAGCAGGAAATCTTGTGTTTATCAATGGGAACATGGATCAGTACAAATACATACAAATTTTAAAAGATAATTTGAGTCAAAGTGCTCAAAAATTGGGAATTAGCGACAGATATTATTTTTACCAGGACAACGACCCCAAGCACAAAGCTCATAACACTAGGATGTGGCTACTGTTTAATTGTCCATAAGTGCTCGAAACCCCTCCACAATCACCAGACCTAAATGTGATAGAACACGTGTGGAGCTATCTGGAGAATCAACTTAAAAACTACTCCATCTCAAGCAAAAAGGACTTAGAGGTTGCTCTAAAATCGGAATGGGACAAAATCCCAGCTTCTTACTGCGAAAAATTGGTCCAATCAATGCCAAATAGGTTGAATGCGGTAAAAAAGAGCAAAGGCCTACCTTCGAAATACTAATTTTTTTGTTATTGTTTTTATAAATTTTGATACGTTTGTCTAATTGCAAATTCAAGTGTCCGATTTCTTTTTTGAGATGAAATTTAATGGAGTTTTTGTTTAATTCAGTTGAAAAAAGTATGTACCAGTGAATTCAAATTTCGGTGATCTGTATTACGAGCTTATAGTGTAGGTAATCACAAAATCTATTAACATCAATTGATTGAGTTTTATTTTTGTTATATTTTGCGGTTTCTGTAGGAAATTGGCATGTGTCCGATTTCTTTTTTGACCAACTGTATGTATGGTTATGGGCCTGTTGTAAAACTGTTAGGTACTACGTATAACTTTTTGTTATTGTGTATTTGCACTCACAATGCTTTCGGTTTGCAAGTTTCTTCTTGTTTGTTTTGTCTTTGGCACATGCACATTTGGTATCCACATATGAATCTATGTTTCGAGTAAGAACGAGTTTAGTAGGCGCGTCTTTCAAAAGATATCGGTCGGGTTCTTTTCTTGCGCTAGTAGTTCGGTAAAATTGGTAAAAATGTCTTTAACTCGCTCGCAAACGCCTTTCGCTTCAAGATAAAGTAAAAATCATTGACGAGTGCAATAAGGGAGTCCCACTTAAGGACATTTCAAAGAAGTTTGCAATTCCAAAATCGAGCATTTGTACCATTAAGAAAAATGGAATCAAGGTTCTCAAAAATCTGAGAGATACACATAGTGGATCTTTTCACCGACGATCATTAAAGAAAGGTGAATACCCAAAAATGGAACAGCCATTATACAAATGGTTTATTACTCAACGTGAAAGACACATTTCCATAAATGGAAACATTCTGAAAGCCAAAGCTATGGAGATCCAAAAAAAATATTACCTCGGAGAATTTTCAGCGAGCAACGTTTGGCTGACAAAATTTAAAAAGCGCTTTGGGATTCGTATTCTTAAACAGTCTGGCGAAAAGCTTTCATCACGAGCAGATCTTGTTAACCCATTTAAAAAAAAATTGGGTGAAATCATAAAAGAAAATAAACTCCAGCTTAGATGCGGTATTCAATGCCGACGAAACTGGTCTTTATTGGAAAACGCTGCCAGACAGTACGTATGTTCATGCCGGAGAAGCAAGCGCTCCAGGGAGGAAAATTTCCAAAGAACGCCTTACGTTCCTTGCATGCTCGAATGCTACTGGTTTAAAAAAAATAAAGCCACTTATAATCGGGAAGTCAAGAAAGCCGCGGGCTTTTAAAAATAAAACTCTACCAATTGACTATGCGTTTTCTAAATCTCCATGGATGAATGCTGGTCTTTTCAAAACTTGGTTTTTCAAGAATTTTATACCACAGGTTCGAAATTAAAAAAAAAATACAAATTGTTCTTTGATTCTATGTACCCACTTATTTTTTATAGGTTGAAGAGTTTCTGGAAGAGCAAAATCTACCAATAAAGGCTTTGGTGCTTCTAGATAATGCGCCTAGTCATCCTCCCGAAGAGAAATTAGTAAAAGAAACGGCCGATGGAAAAATTTGGGTGGTGTACATGCCAACTAATGTTACACCATTGATCCAACCAATGGATCAGAATGCGATCCGCTTAACTAAGCTATTTTATGGAAGTAGCTTGCTGAGCAAAATTGTGAGTTCGGGAAAAGGCATAACATATGCTCTGAAGGAGCTCAATCTTTTTGAGGCTGTTTCACTCATTGCCTTGGCATGGAAAAATTTATCAGCGGTTGTGCTTCACAAGTGCTGGAAAAACACAAGTGCTCCAACGCCGGATACGGAGTTTGATGAGGAGGATGATATTCCGCTGTCAGTTTTACGGAGCCAAGAAGAGATGGTCGTAGTAACAAACACTTTGACTCTTGTCCAAAGTATTTTCCCAGAGGTTAGAATCACTTTCAAATGAGGTAAGCTATACATTTTACATTACATATGTAATGTACTTTAGGCTAACTTCACTGGAGAGAATTTGGAGTCTTGGAACATTGCTGAAATGTTTCTTGCAGAAGATAGTCGTACCAGCACATTTCAAGAAAACGATGTTATTGATGTTGACAATGATGAAGATGATAGGTCCTCAGAAACGGGTCCAAACTCTGTTCAGAAAATAAAACATACCGATGCGGTTGAGAATTTTAACACGTGTATTAAATGGGCCGACGAAAACAACGTTGAACATACCAAAATATTTGTCTTAAGAGGCCTTCAGGAAAAAGCTTTATATTGCTCTGTTCATAGTTTACGAAAACAAGCGTTTATTGGTGATTTCTTTTCAAAAAATTAATAATAGTATCCAGACTTTTTTTACTTTTTACTTTGAAAAGTTTTGTTTTTTTTAACTTATGAATAAATAAAAGAAAAATTAAATGAATGGAAACAATATTTGCACATTTTATTTAACGTTTCGTACAAGTAAAATGTGCTCGATATTACGAATTTCTCGATTTAACGAATACACCTGGATATTATATCATTCGTTATACTGGACCACCACTATATTAGTTAATTTGCACATCTCTGCCTGAAATTTATATCCATCGCAATGCGTAGTCGCATTTCTATAAAAAATTCTTCCGATGACAGCTACTTCGAACCGAAATTGAATCTGCGACGAAGAATGCGTTGCGGACAAAGTTCCGCTCCGACGGTTACCTCGATAGGGCCGATTATGGAAGTTTTTTTTTTTGTATTCTTAATTAGCATGAAACTAAGTGCACCACAACCAAGAACTCCCAGAAGAATTTAAATACTAGTAAGTAAAAATTATTTAAAAAGAAACGAAAAACTCAAAGTTAAAATTCGATCACCGATAGACGGCGAAAGCCGTTATCGAATTGTGTTCTTTGTAGTTTTTAAAGATTGCCAGTTAACTTAGATATTATGGAAGTTATTTTTTTTTTATATTTTTAGTTAGCATGTAACTAAGTGCACTAGCGAAACCTACTACTATTCTCAACTAAAGGTTTATGCTTCCCCGGGTGTATCAAACTGCCATTTTAATGTGAGACGATCAGGGGGCCTTTACCACGAAACAACAATTATTGTACAAGAACTCATTGTTAATATATAAGAAGAGTTTTGGTACGCATAAACTCTAGTTAAAAACTACTTCTTATGCAATACTTGTTTTCCCGTAGTAGAGGCCCTTGAATAAACTTTTCCCATTCAGCAATCTGATTTGCATTGCTGACAACGCAGAAACTCTAGTTAAAAACTACTTCTTGTGCAATACTTGTTTTCCCGTAGTAGAGGCCCTTGAATAAACTTTTCCCATTCAGCAATCTGATTTGCATTGCTGACAACGCAGAAACTCTAGTTAAAAACTACTTCTTGTACAATACTTGTTTTTCCGTAGTAGAGGCCCCAGGCTTATTGTGAATAAACTTTTTCCATTCAGCAATCTGATTTGCATTGCTGAAAAAACATTTTTTTAACGATACGATAGGCGTGGATATGTGACGAAGACTTTAGAAAATGAAGAAAAGCATTATAATACAAAATTGCAAACGATATTAGAGACAGCACTGTCTCATAAATTAGATTTCTCATCTATTGGTTTCAGTTTTAAATTTGGAATTTCCCCACATCGCTTGCCATGTCATAAAAAGCAAGAAATATTTCCATGTGATCGAATCGTAGCTTACTAAACAATTTTAGTATTCAGCTTATACAAACTCACATGGATTAATATATGAAATAAACACACACCGAAAAAAAATGATAGAACAATTATAAAAATAAAGAAAAAATGTTCTTGCATGCTTTTTATGTATGTTTTGGTATCTGTTAACTCTCCACCAGCAAACTAAACTTTAATCAAATCGTTGAAAATAATCATTTAATTTAGCATTCTTATAACACAACTCGTATGGAAAAAACATAATTTTTACTGAGCCATCTTTGAGTCCTTGCCTGGTGAAATGATTCAAATTTTTCAACAAAATTCATATATATGTAGCTGCTTAGGATTATTTATGTTCTTCCTTAATGCATTTACTTTATATAATAATAGCCATATTTTATTTTTTTATTTTTTTGCATATAAATCTGTATTTTTTTTTTTTTTGTTAAATATTTGTTTTTATTTATATCTTTTGTTCACACTTAATTCAATTTTAAATATAAATAAATTAATTTATTTATTTATAGATAAGGATATAGTTAAGTTTAACCTTTTATATTTAAGTCTTTTGGGTATAAGATATATATTTAAATTATATACATACGCATATATATATTTATATATATATCTTACTTAAAAACGGTTTATACCTATTATTTGTAAAAAAAAAATGTATTTATTCAGTCAAATAAACAATGTACTGTTCAGTATTAAAAAAATATATAGAAAAACAAAATAATTCTTTAGTGGAAAATATATATATATATGTATATGAATATACCTTGGTATATATCCGTATGTAATTGTTATAAAAAATGTTTTCATTATTAATAACTTCATATTTTTTGTGTCTTTGAAAACAAAACCACAACTTACAAAAACAAGAAAATAAAATTTAAATTTGCGAGCACAAAACAAACAAAAAAATTTAAATAAATTATTCTTACAAAATAAATATATATTATGTGATTTTTGTTTTTTATAAATTAAGCGTACATTTCTCTTTTAAATAATAAATGCTTTGAGTTATATTTCATGCACTTTTTTTTTTTTTGCTCAAAAAAATAGAAATTTATTTTTTTATATATTAAAAAAAAATTAAACAAAAAAGCTACTCCTAAATTGTTTAAATCGCATGTAGGATTCTCAGATCTAAGGCGTAATCGTGCCACGTTATGACGTTTTATTGCAATCCTAACACTTATGGACTCAAAATTATTTATATTATTATTTTGATATATTTTTTTTTTATTTATTAAAAATAGTAAATACATATAATAAACTATAAATGTTATGCTCAAAAATATAGCACTTTTGATGACTGTTTTTTTGTTTTTTGTTTTTTAATGTCTTGGGATTAGATTTGAGTATTTTTATTCGTTTTGTTTCTATATATACATTTGTCTTTTTTTGATTAAACGTTATTTTCTGAATGCAAAATAAAAACAAACCTAAATAAATATAAATGACTAAACAACAAAATAATCCGTAATTACGTATATATGAGTTAATAATATTTAAGTGAAATATGTAATCCTTATATAAAACTTTAGATTAATAAAAAAAAAGATCTTTAAAAGTCTTTATATTTTTTTGCCTAGTATTCTCTTTTCTTTTTTTAATAAAATTTGAATTATTAACATGATTGTGTGTTTTTAAACGGGAGGGGGCAGTTTAAATTCGTTTCCAACTGGAGTTGGAGAATTTATTTGTAAGTGCAAAAAAGTATTTTAAATGCTTGGTTATTAAGTGATGTTGACTAAATAAAAATATAGACAATTTCATGTTTTAGGAACATGTCAACTGAATAGACAAAAACATTTTTCGTAGGTATTGGACTCATTTATTCCAAATATTGTACGTGAATTCATCATTTCTTGCTGTTAACTGTTTGTCTATGATGTTGCGTTAAGAAAAGAAAAAAAGAATATTTCAAAAAGCACCGTTAGTCTTTGTCTGTATCTCTTCCAAAGCATTTCATATGAAGAAATGCATCTTTTTTGCGTCAACTGAATAGACACACAGCCATTGACAGTCATTATCTTCAATGTTTATGCGAGTTTTGTGGTGATTGGCATACGTAATCAAAAGTTGAAGTGTCCTAAGTGAATTTTAGTCGTTTAAATAAAATTAAAAAAAAAAATGTGTTGATCAAAAGCTTTAAATAGTGTCGAGAGAGCTAAAAATTGATTTGTTAAAAGACCAAGTACTGACCGTGCATGCTATAGCCACCAAAATTGAACAGAGTATTAGTGTTGCCTATTCGTACCTCAGAAATAAAAGTTTGTGCGGGAAAAACATGAAAGGAGGTAAAAAAACGGCAACAACAGCAAATGATCGACGTGCAATATTGAGAAGTGCTTTCAATTGGAGATACTCTGCGACAAAAATGAAGCAAAAAGCTGGAGTAACTGCAACTGCTTCAACAGTCCTCAGAGTAATTAACACCTCGGATCATTTAAAACGATTGGAACTCCAAAAGAAACCACCACTAAACAAGCAACGTAAAGGTATTCGTTTAGAATTTTCTAGACTCCATATGAGCTGTGAAGAGTGAGTGATTTTTTTTCTGATGACAAGAAGTTCCATTTTGATGGCTTTAATTATTACTTTCATGATGTGAGGAAGGAAAAACGATTTTTAGCGCGGCATCATAGTCGAGAAGGTGGAGTTGTGGTATGGGGTAGCTGTTAGCTACTATGAGACTCTTGACGTTGAGTCTCAAAGGTCAACAATGACTGCAATAACCTATAAAGGAGTTTTAAAAAGAAAATTTCCTAAATTTTCGGATATTTTTGTACCCATTAACTGGACTTTCCGATGGGACAACGCCCCCATTCACACGGCACGCATTGTCAAAAGTTGGATACAGGGCCAGAATATTGAATTGCTTCAATAACCGCCGTACTCACCCGACCTGAACTTTATAGAAAATGTATGCGGATGGTTGGTTCGAAAAGTTTTTGAGTCGAGCCGTCAGTTTGAAGGCAGAGAATCACTTACTGCAGCCATTAAATTAGCGTGGAGGGAAATTTCGCTGGATTACTTAAAGAGGCTATACGATTCCATGCCACACCGAATTTATGAAGTAATTAAAAACAAAGGTGGCAGTACCCTCTACCAGAAATAACCAATAAAACAAATATTTAAACAAAAACTTGTTTTATTCCATTCCGTTAGATTTTCTTTCTAATTTTAATTGTTGGGTCTATTCAGTTGACGTAAAAAATAAAAAACCTGCATTTTACCAAATGGAACGCTTTGCAAGAGAGCGAGAAAAAAAAAATAGCGCTACTTTTTGAATTATTCTTTCCGATTTGTTTTCTCAACATCATAAGCAAACAGTAAGCAACATCAAATGATATATTAACGCTCAAAGTTAAGAAACAAAAATGGACAACATACCTTAGAAAATATGTGTGCTTATTCAATTGAAACGGAGTGTATCTCTGAATAGAAATGAATTCTAATTAAAACAGAAAAAAAAAGTGTTGACTAAACATAAATACAGCCAATTTAATTTTTTAAAAACTTGTGTATCTCTAGCATAGAAATGGATTCTTAATAAAACGACAAATGTGTAAAAATTGCGTGGTCGCTCTGGGAAACGTTAGGGGAATGATAAATTCATTTAGAAACGGCGGTTTTAAAATGCAAATTATATACACTAGATTGGAAAAAATGTTTCATCAAAGAAACTGCTATCATGGAACACCATTTGGATATTGAAATCATGCATTTTTGTCTGTCTGTCAGGAAAGCATCATGTTGCGTTTGCCATCGATACCATTTTTAGTAACTTGCACATTATTTTTAGTAATGCCTCCATCAATTGAGATTTCACTCCTCCAATGAGTATTTTTCATGCAATAATCACAAATATTGAGAAGCTTAGACTTGTATACTTCAGTTTTGGCCCTTATTGGGAGTGTTCATTAGCGATCGACAGTCGATATTTGTCGGTGGTCAATTGTGAAATTTGGTATTCGGAATGGTATCGTGTAGGGTCCATTTTTTTTTGTAAGATTATTACTTATGGAACGTTATGGAAATTATTTATCAATATACGAAAATATATATAATTGATGAAATCATAAGTTGTGCCTGTTTTTAAGCAAATAACTCCCGGACCGCTGTGTGGTGGTGGTGTGTTCATCCAAAATGCATGTACCACTGTTCGTACATGGATTTCGGTTGAACACACCACCACCACACAGCGGTTGCCAACTTATTTAACCAAATATAGAAAAAGACAGACAGAAAATATCTTCAAAATCTTACACAATACCAAAACCAAAATCTATCGACATGATTGACACACAACAAGTCGATAATCGATCGACATTCTAAGTAGGCGGTTTTTATTTATTTTATTTTTTGTTAAACATTCTTCAGATGACGCAAACTCATACCACTCCAATATTTGTAAAAAAAAATTGTTTAAAATATTGCCCCGCACTTTTTCAATTTTATGGGAAATTCAAACATAATAATTCCCAACACACAACTAAACGAAAAACATGTTTCTACCACATGGTACTTAAAATTAATAAGTGTACTAAAAGATTGTTTACCTATCCCTTTAAAATATTACTATAAAAAAAAAAGAAAAAACAAAACATAACATTTTAAGAAAATCAAAAAAATTCATAATTTTATATAAAAGTGTAACAAAAAATATTTGTAATTTGTTTTACAAATTATCTAAATACGAAAAACATGTCTTTTTATAAAATGCGAATGCATTACATTATGAGCTTTCACTTTCCCGATTTATTCGTCTTTACTACTAAAATTTTCTTGTTTTAAAATAATATTAGCAGATAAATAAATTAATTATTAATTAATAAGTGTTAACAATTTAAAATAGTATATCTTTGTTTGCGTATTAATATTTTGTTTTATATATATATATAGAGAGAGATTACAAATTTATTGTAATAATAATGAATTAGTTCATTGTAAAAATTTAATAATAAAAAAAAAAAAAAAAAACATGATATATAAAAAGTATTTTTAATGCATTTTTGTGTGTTCTGGTTTTGGTTGTTATTGTGTGAACCTCTTTAAGGTAGAATCCGCATGGCATGGTAGACCGTTTGGCTACATACGGGACAGCAGCCATCCACAGATGTACAGATATGATTGGCACACTCCATACAAAACATATTGTGACCACATGGCACTAAGGCAGCAGTAACTTCCTTATCTCCACAGATCAAACACTCACGACGCATACTGTTCAATTGCTGTGAAGCAGTTGAGAGAAGTCCAGCTCGATTAACATTACTTACCGCATTGACAGCAGTTGTGGATGAGATCATATGACTGATATTGTTACTACCGGTAGAGCCACCGGCACCGCCCAGTAGAGAGTCAGTGGGGCTCACCGATTGCGATGGTGAGCAACCAATTGCACCGGCTACCGATGGTAAGGTCCAAATGTTTGGTGATTCACCCAAACCTTCGTCGACATCCAGAGACTCGCCAAGATTTTTCCAGATGTTCATGAGTTCGGGACGCGAGTGTGTGGCACTTTTAGATGAGGTGGACGACGAACTGGATGAACATGACCGACTGCCACCAGTTGAGACGGTATTACCACCACTGACACTACCAACCATGCCATTGATATTAACACTGTTATTGATCATTGCGACGTTGGTTTCATTTCCAGGCATAATGCCACCACCATGACCAACGTTCATGACTAAATTAGATGCGGTAACGGCACCGTTTCCAGCATGATGCAGCTGATGTTGTTGCTGGTGTTGAAGATTGTGATTAGTATTCGCATTGAAAGCACCCAAAGTCGAAGCGTTCGTATGCATTGCTTGATTTGGCACAACCATATTACAGCCGGGGTTATCATCAGACGACACTTGGGAATCAACATAGTCGAAGGTTGAGCAAATGCCGTTTTTGTAAATGGATGCAAGGAATTCCGGACTCAATTCGTCGCCGTTAAACATTTGATTGAGGGAATTAATCGTTTGTACGGATGGTGAAAGATTTCCAGTGCGAAGAGCGATGTGAGCTTCGATTTGTTTGCGAGCTGCTTGTACATTATCTGGCAATCCGGTCACTTCGAAAATTGGCTCCTTTTCACGTGATGGTGTTACTATATAGGTGTGTGTCTCCTGTTGAATGTGCTTGATGGTGGCACCCTTGGGCCCAACAACTAGACCAACAACGCGATACGGTACGCGCACTTGAATGGTTACTTGTCCGGGAATTGATGGGGGGCCAGGTGGAACTTTTCCCAAGTTACCAGCAAGAACTGGTTTACGACTTGCACGAATTAGGCTAAAGTGTTCAGCGGCCGATAAGATTTCTCTTTTTGCCTTGGCAACATCTTCTTTACGACCAGTCACAACGAAAACGGGCTCTTCGCCTCGAACAGGAGTCTTAATATATGTGTTTGTTTTGGCACGTAGCGCCTTAATTTTACATCCTGCAATTGAAAAGAAAAGAATAATAGAAATTAGTTACCAATCTGAAAAGGTCACGGCAAAGGATATTTCAAAATTTTCACCTCGAACTCGTAGAGAACAACTATTTCAATTTAATTTGCCTTATCGAATATGAAGGCTGGGATTCGATAAATCGTTTGGATAGAGTATTCCTTTCTTTAGTAATATACCAATCGGAGCACCTCACAAACCTTTCTTCACAGCAAACGTATATAAATATTCAACGAAACCAATTTTTAGGAACTTGAAAGCTGCAAATATTTGCTCTATAGAACCGATGAGAATATACCCTGGTAAATCAACCATTTTGGCTATCAAGTTTGTAGCCACGATCCTATTTGTTTCGTCAAACCATAGTACCGTGGCTTTCCAAGGATAAATATCTGTCGGATTGCAACTAAGTGTCATTCCTGGGATTGATGTTGACAGACAACCCACAGACACTAGAGATGCCCGTAAAGGGAGAATTTCGCGACATTCTATGTCAAACTAGGATATGGTTTGGTTCGAAATGGGATAAGGATATGCTTGGTAGTTTGAAAATTTCAGGAAATTTTAAGTCCCTTTTTCGTTGACGCGCTAATTGGATGAAGGTGTATTTAGGACGAGCCATTATGGTGACATAAAAGTGGTTAAACAAAAAGAAACTTAACTTAACGGCACTGAAGCTTGTACCGTAGTAGACGAAGGAGAGAAAAACCTCGCTTAAGTTGATGCAAAAATAAAAAAAACCCGACCTCAAACAACTTCAAGTGTGTGACTTAGTGCAACTATCTAAGGGCCAACCTAATTGGAGGAGCATGTTGGTTAAGTCCCAGGTTCAACGCGGACTATAGACACCGAAGAAGGTAAATAAGGACGCCTTAGCCGACTATAGAACAGCTAATACGCGGATGTATTAGCGTGTGCAGCGATGGAGCAGCAGCTACGACTGGTAAAAATAAAACTAGGCCTGTGTCTTACATCATCATGCCCTTTACACGAAGGAAATATTTAAAAAAAAAAACTACGTACAGAAAGCTTTCATCAATGTCTTCTTCTACGAACGGAAAATTTACCACAACAAGTCTCACGCTGCATCCCTTATATCATGAACCAAGAATCTGTAGGAAGTGGTAGCCACCCATGGTCCAAGCCAACAGTCAACTACCTTCAGACCCTGAGAAATCAAACTAAAATAGGTCTAACAAGTGCGACAAAGGAGTCCACTAAGGATGAAGAAGCCCTAACTCTGTTCGGTGCAGCCCCAAGGAGAATGGAGAGACTTACAACAGAGCAACGCCAAACAAAAGCGTGCGACAGAAGTCCACGGGAAAACGCCGTCGTCGAAGCCCAAGGACGTGGGAAACTCGCGACGGTTAACATCAGCATCAGACAGGAACGATCTGAACAGTTCGATGGGTGAGGGAGGACAATACCTCGTCGACCCCAACACGATGATGGCTGGTGGAGGAGGATGATCCCTGGAGCTTTCACCCCAATGTAAGCGTTCGCGTTACCACTTTGTAAATGCAAAGATACAATGGTAAAGTTGTAGATTTTCTCTTTCCACCCAACGTTGGGGCAACGGAGGAGAAGTGGTGGCGTGCGGTGGACGGCCCAAAAGACACCCGTCCAACAAGCCGAAGCACTTCAAGTAAGGATCGATGGCCAAAAGAGGACGATCTCTTTCCCTCACCAATGAAGCAATGGAGGAGAGAGCGAGAAAGCGAGTAGCGTGGCCGGAAAAAAAAACCCTCTCCAAAACACATCACAAACACAATATTAAATATATAAGGGACACGGATGACAGTAGAAACACAGGCATGCCCACAAAAATTGGACACATCGATAACCACAAGTAAAGACTATGGAATTCGCTAATCATAATCACCCTATTGAGGTATCCGTTTGGAACAAAATTTTCTCTGATTTGTTCGACATTGGAGAATTTCGTATCAAGGTATTTGTTTGATTTTGCATTTCGAGCAGATCTTCCGACGAAATGCATCGCACATGATCGCAAGACGACTTAATGTAATCAGTCAACAATTTTTGACAGCACCGACGATTTTTTTTTTGCGGAATTCTTGCGAAAATGTAGACCACCCCAAAATTGTGAGTAAAATAATAAATAAAAATATTTTGTGTAACACTTAAATATTGTGCTCTAGAAAAAATTCGTTGAAATATTTTTGTTCACTCACTATTCACTTTGATAAAATTACACAGCTGACAGATTGTCAAACGTTCAACCAAGCCTTTGTAAGCTTAGTGCCAGCTTGCGGAGAAAAACCTGATGAACAACGTTATGTAAGCAAAAATACTTAAAGGGAAGTACAAAAAAGGAGACGTTTTGTTACCACGAACTGCTCTTTAAAAGCTTGCGTTTGTGCGTTTGCCGCATTGGGGTCCAATTATAGCTATCATTCAAAGCTGAATTGATTTTTTTTTTAACTTCTTGCGACTTTTACATTGGCAAGTTGTTTGCAAAACAAAACTTTTGCAAAAATTAACTTTTTGTTATTCACTGATAACATTAACTTTTGTTAAGTAACCTTTTTTGATTCCGGCCAAATGGAACAGAATTTTCCAATGATTCCGATTTTTAAACTTAAATTTCGATACCTCTAAGGCCCGAGTAAACTCAGCAATGAAAAGCTGAGTTAACTCGAATGAACTAACCCCGGAATAAATGTATTCCAAAGTTAACTCATGAAGCAGTTTTTCTTTACGGGATTAAATTTGATTCCGAGTGTGGTGATTTGATTTGGTAGCACTCATGATTTATTGATTTTGCTGTCAAAAAGTTATCGAAATGAATAGAATCTACGTGTCATTGTTGAAAAATCTTTCTTACATTTTCTCTCTTTCTTTGTTCCAATTGAATTTTTTTCTAACTTTTCTTTTTATTTTGAGCATTCAATTGTTTACTCATTGTATGCAAGTAAAAAGTAACGCGACAAATTCAACGGTAATTCAGAATTTTCATTTCATTGTGAAATTCGCTAAATGTGTGCTCTATTTTTGGCTCATCTGAATAGGATTAACACTTTTGAATTCACTTTTTAATTGACTGCGTGATTGAAAACAGTTGAATTCTTTTGTATTCCAAAATTTAAAGCAACTGCTATCAGTTTTTTGTAAAACGGGCCGCGGAAAACCTTTAACCGATTTTGAAAAAGGTCAAATAAAAAGCTACAGTGTCTCCCACGTCTAACCGGACAACAACTGCAGACCCCTTTAACACTTGATAATATGGTATCAAAAATAACCACTTGAGCCAACTTAAATATCAAATTAAAGTTTATTTTATTCTCTTTAATTGTAATTCTATAAAAATTTTATAGCCTTAACATTTTATTTATTAAAATAAAAGAAATGAAAACAAGTCGAAATTCGATCTCACACGACTAACCGGTAAATTGGAATTGTATGCTTATTAAACTTAGTAACTGTTTGAAGTAACTGTTTCGTTTTTTGCTGATATAGAACATGATAATGCGTGATGTTTTTCTGCATTTTGTTCAGTTACATTGTAATTTTCATTCGAAAAAGTCAACAATGGCTGGTCGACGTAAGCAAACATCTCTAGAGATAAGAAATTTAATTTTGCAACATCGCTCGGAGGGAAAAACAATAAGAGAAATTTCGGATATTGTTCACAGAAGTTCTTCAACTATCCATGATATAATAAATAAATTTGAAAAGGAAAATCGAGTGAGTAACAAGTGCAGAAAAGGCCAAGGGAAGAAACTAACACTGAACGATGAAAAGTTCATTAAGAGAACTGTTGAAAGAGACCCCTTTCTGCCGATAAAATAAGGATTGAGGTCGAAAAAAATAGAAATAAATCAGTTTCAACTGAAACCATACGCCGAATGGCGTATAAGAAGTTTTGGTCCAAATGGGCGAGCTATTAGGAAGAAACCATACATTTCTCCTAAAAATAGAAATGCAAGATTAGTGTATGCAAGGACTCATCTAAATAAGTCATATGAGTATTGGAGTCAGGTAAAATACCTTTTAACATGCAATATATGATTTTATTACTCTTATTATAGGTCCTTTTTACTGATGAAAGTAAATCTAATTTACAAGGCTCAGATGGTCGAAGGTTCGTTTGGCGACGCGCAAATGAAGCATTTCGACCAAAACATACTAGGTCTACTTTGAAGCACGGGGGAAGCTCAGTTATGGTTTGGGGTTGCGTATCTGCTGCCGGAACAGGGAATTTACATTTTATTGAAGGTAAAATTTCAGTACGTCAACATTCTTAAACAACATGTGAAACCGTCTTGATAAAAATTGGGAATCGACAACCTTACATTTTACCAGGACAACGATCCCAAACATAAATCACATGTCGCAAGATCATGGCTAATATACAACTGCCCACATGTTATGGATACACCAGCACAATTCCCAGATCTCAATATCATAGAGCACATTTGGGACGAACTTGCGTGTAGAGTGTATCAAAATACTTTCTCCAGCATTCTGCAACTTAAAGAAGGTAATTTAACGGCCTGGAATTCAATAACCCCTGAAATATGTCAAAATTTAGTAAGATCCATGCCAAGAAGACTAGAAGCTGTCATATCCAATACTGGATATGCTACAAAATATTAAATCTAAAATTTTCCGGTTAGTCGTGTGAGATCGAATTTCGACTTATTTTTGTTTCTTTTATTTTAATAAATAAAATGTTAGGGCTGTAAATTTTTTATAGAATTACAATTAAAGAGAATAAAATAAAACTTTAATTTGATATTTAAGTTGGCTCAAGTGGTTATTTTGGATACATATTATCAAGTGTTAAAGGGGTCTGCAGTTGTTGTCCGGTTAGACGTGGGAGACACGTATATTGAATCTGGCGAGTAATTTTCTCCGTAATGAAGCAGACTATGGAAAAAAACAACAGCATCAGAGAGGCGACTTATCCTACGAACCGCCTCAAAGTCCCACCTTTCTGCTGGTAAAATTAGGGAAGAATGCGGCGTAAAACGAATTATTCGAAGTGCTAAATACATGAAGAGATTGAAAAAAAAAAACACCTCTCAATGATGCTCATAAGGAAGCACGACTTCGATTTGCCCGAGAACACATGACGTGGAACAAGGAGTGGAAGACGGTGGTCTTCTCCGATGAAAAGAAGTTCAACCTCGATGGACCGGATGGCTATAATTACTATTTCCACGATATGCGAAAGGAAGAATTTTTTTTTTAAGTCACCATCACACTTGCAGTTATGGTGTGGGGAGCCATATCGTTTTATGGAACATGCGAGCTGCAGTTTGTCGACTCGAAGATGAACGCAAATGTGTACAAGACTGTGCTTGTACACAGCCATATCGTTTTATGGAACATGCGAGCTCCAGATGTGTACAAGACTTTGCTCCAAATGGCTTTTCCCCCACTTTTCGGAGATTTATGGTCATATTCCATGGACGTACCAACATGACAACGCTCCCATCCATACCGCTCGGGTTGTATAACAGTGGATTAAAGACCAAAACGTCAAATTGCTTGAGTAGCCGCCTAACTCCCCTGACATTAACATTATCGAGAACATTTGGGGACTTTTGACTAGGAGAGTAAAAACGTCAAATTGCTTGAGTAGCCGCCTTACTCCCCTGACATTAACATTATCGAGAACATTTGGGGACTTTTGACCAGGAGAGTATACGAAGGAGGAAGACAATTAAGTGACTCTGGGACCCTAGTTAAAGCAATTAAAAAAGCCTGGTCAACAATTTCACTAAATGAAATCGGAAAATATTATGATTCTTTACAAAACCGTTTGTTTGAAGTTCTTGCTTCGGCAGAACATATACTAAAATTGGAACGTTTGTTTGAAATAATTAAGAACAAGGGTGGGCATACCAAATACTAAATAATGCTAAAACAGTGTCTTTTATTATTTAAGTTACCCGTCTCCATGAAATTTTGCTTTATATACTTCTGTTTAATAGTTTTAGTGGTCAAACCTATTCAGTTGAGCCAAAAAAAATGTTGATTTTTTGCTATGTTTTTTGAAAAAATAATAAAAATTGATATAAAAACAAAACTAACAGAACAGAAACTTTGCTATTTCACAAATGACTGACTTCTTTATACAAAAAAAAATTTATTTCGATTAAATTGGAGTGCTTGTGTTACAGAGAATCAACGTTTCAAACCTAAAAAAAAAAAGTCAAACCTATTCAGTTGAGCGGCACTGTATGGACTGCTAGTGAAAGGTCATTTTCTTACGCTTCTGAGAGAAAATATGTTCCAAAACAGCACAGGCTCCGTTGTTTCACTGCGGATTAGCAAAGAAACAACTGCCGCCATCAAGCTAAATTTCCAAATTTCAATTGTATCATGCTAAAAAAAAAAGCGACATCTTGTACCAAACGATTCCTTTCCACAGCGATATGCAGCGTCATCTATTCAAATGATGGCCAACTACAAAAAGTGATTTCGAATAAATTCTGCAATAACAATAAATGTCTTCACTTATTTACCCACAAACTGAACAAGTTTTGTAAATTTGTTTCTTACTATTGTTTTATGATCATTCACATAAATTTTTTTTTTGCAATGTGATGATGCAAATGTTTGATTTCTTTTTTGCTTACTTAGTTTTCCGCAGTGAAACAGGGGCGTGTATGTAGTTTTGGAACATGCGTGAAGTTGGCTACCAGCAGTCCATATATAATAAGTCAATGCTGCGAGAGCTCAGTTATCAGCTGCAAATGAAAATCCTTTTGTCGCGATCTTACAAGTCTTTTTCTCCTTAAAAGAGTCAAACACAAAATTTAAAACAGTTTCCAGTCGCTGGGATCTGAATTTAAATATATCGTACACGTATTACCTATAGTTTCAAAAAAAATTGATGATATGGCCACACAAATGAAATGGAAAATAATTGTTTGTTTGGTATTTTATCATCTGCCAAAAACATCTGATCATTTATTTCCAGAGTTAACTCACTTTACTTGCTGGGTTAACTCTAGATTTAAATTGACTTTGAACTATTTTCTCGAGTTAGCTCGAGTTTAATCCCAAAACTAGGATGATCTCGTACTGAAGAGCCGGGCCAACAGAAATCACCTGTTAAAACTTAAAATAAATTTTTGTTTATCATTTATTCCTCATGATGGCGTCGAAAGGGCTGACAAGTGTCATCAAACAACCGACACGTGTTGACATATCAAATAATACGGCGACCTTAATTGATCATATATATGTTAGCATTACTAAGCTTAACATATTTTCTGCAGTTATCGAAACGGATTTATCTGACCATTACGCCGTTTTATATGCTACAGAAGATCTGCACAGAACAGAAACCTCATTTGAAACTGAATTTTAACACATTAATCAGCAGAAAGGTAATGAACTTATAGAGCAAACAGACTGGCAATATCTACTTCAAGAAAACGAGGTCGAGGCACTATACAACAATTTTGTACGAGTAATGAATAAAATATACGCTGAAGCAAGCAAAACGACCACAAAAAAAAGAACACGCAAACATAAGCCTTGGATCACGCCAGAAACAATACCAATGTGCAAACAAAGGGATGAACTATATAGGAAGTGGAAAAGCAATCCCAGATGTAAGACGTTTGAGGTTGAATACAAGAAATTTCGAAACGTAGTGAATAAGCATTTTTACAAACAAAAATTCTTAAATGTCAATCATGACCCGAGGAAAACGTGGAAAATTGTGAATGAACTGCTTGGAAGAAAGAACCTTTCAGTAGATGAAACTATTAAAATCAATTTTCCAAAAGCGTCCGAATCTGAAGGCTTAAAAGATATTCACCCCTATCGAGGTATCCGTTCGGAACGAAATTTTCTCCGATTTGTTCGATATCGGAGAATTTCGTACCGAGGTATCCGTTCAGATTTGCATTTCGAACAGATCTTCCGACGAAATTCATCGCACATGATCGCGCGACAGCTTAATGCGTTAAGTCAACAATTTTTGACAGCTACACGTTAAATTTCATCGGAAATTCTCCGATGAAAAATTGTTGCGGATTTTTTTACGAAAATGGAAACCACCCCAAAATTGTAAGTAAATAAAAAATAAAATTACTTTGTGTATTACAACAAATTTTTGATTTAGATAAAAAACGACAAGAGCGCAACAAGAAAAATTTGTTGAATTGTTATCAACCAAGGTTGATATAGCCCGCAACTCAACTAAAAGGCCTCCAGAAGAAGTTGCAATCTTTTGGCAAAATATTACGGATGAGGTGAATTTACTTGGACCACCAATTCGTGACGTTAATGGCTGGAAAAAGGTAAGAAAACTTTTAAGAAATAGAATGCTTGTGGTTGTACTAAAAAGTTTTTAATTACATTGCAGGTTTGGAGCGACTACAAATCATACGTGAAAAAAAAACTAGCGGACAATAAAAAAGAAGCCGGATCTACTGGTGGTGGAGCATTTATTCAAAAAACCTTCACCCCAGTTGAAGAAATGGTAATTGCTATTATCAATTTGAAGGACACTATTGATGGAGTAGGTGCACAAACCTTTGGCGCGGAAAATGAGGAATTAGGTGCCACAGTGCAATGGAACAATGAAAATAATTTTTTTTCACTGACATTTCACATTTATTAAATTGAACATATGACAGATATGTCAAACATAGGTACGCGATTGTATGCTTCGTTTATTTTGTTCCGCAACGGATACTTCGATTGTAAACTGAGTTCCGATCGGAACCGACTTTCGTTTCGGAAATTCTTTGAACGGATACCTCGATAGGGGTGATTGTTGAGGTATTCGCGGAGCAGTTTTCAAATAAAGCGGCGAACATTATGCATGTCTGTGACACCAAAACATCAGACCATGAGAACTGGGAACTTCAACAAAGTATTTACTTAGAGGATGCAACGTAACTGAAGTCTACGAGATACTGTGTCAACTTAGTACCACAAAAGGTCCTGGAGCAGACAACATCAGACCAGTCGATCTCAAAGTGAATGCCATGTGTCTTACCCCTGTAATCACGAAGATTGTAAACCTTAGTTTGTGTCAGTGTTGTATACTTAAGCTCATGAAAACTTCTATAATTCGACCAATATACAAGGGAGGAATTAAAAAAGACACGGCAAATTATAGGCCAATTTCAATTCTGCCAGTTGTTGAAAAATGTTTGGAACAGATAGTCGTTAAACGTATTAATTGTTTTATGTCAAAGCACAGAGTGATTCATTCAAACCAGTTTGGATTTCAAAAATGCATGAGCACCCAATTGCTACTGAGAGAATTTACCAATGTGGTAAATGCGGGGCTAAATAAGAATCATCACGTACTTGTTCTTTTTATAGACTTCAGAAAAGCCTTTGATACCTTGACACCCAAAAAACTCGTGGAAAGTGTGAACAAATTGGGATTGAGAGGATCGCTGGCAAGCTGGCTCGAAAGCTATCTGACTGATAGAGTAATCCAAGTCAAGGTATCTGACATATTAAGCTGAAAAAAATTTAGCAAATACGGGGTACCTCAAGGTTCCAAATTGGGTCCCATTTTATTCATTCTGTTCACTAATGAACTGCTAAGAATATTTAAGAAATCGATTGCCTATGCCTATGCTGATGATATCGGAATCGTTGTTAGACACAAAGACTTGCATTTAGCCGTGAAGATATTGCAAGATGAATTCAACGCTGTACCTGAATGGTGTCATGATAACGGTCTAGTGATAAATGCAGAAAAAACTAAAGTGATGCATATACGGACTCCATCAAAGCCAACCGAAACCATTGAAATATTTCATGGCAATGATCGCTGTCCAGTACTAAGAAGCAGCAACGCAATTGAGGTAGTCAAAGCCACTAAATATCTTGGAGTAACCATCGACGAGCATTTTTTGTGGCGTGAGCACATCAACATTCTCCGACTTCAACTTAGGAGTACGATATTTGCAATGGTGTATCTTAAGCGTTACTCACATATGGAGGTACAAAAGCAAGTTTACTACTCGTTGGCAGAATCACGGATTAGATATGGGATTCTGGCTAGGGTAAACGCCACAAAAACCCATCTGGATAAGATATCTAAATTACAACATCGTCTTGTTAAATTAATTAGACCTATTAATTCAACTTTCAAAGTTTTAGATGTCAAGGCGTTTTTCCAGATGACAACAATGCTTACATATATGAACGACCAACGATTTCTCCGACCCTTAAGCCATCAACAAAACACCCGAAGACGAGCCCAAGGGATGTTAGAAGTTCCGGAAGCTTACAACACATAAAATCGTGGACAAAAGTATTTTGTCACAGCTCATAGCAATATTCTAGCGCGTGTCTCTCTGTACGCGTAAAAGTAACGGGATCCATTCCACTTTCCAGTAAGAGGTTCTATTTATGGCTTTCAGAATGCAAAAGATGACACTGATAAGTCAATTCATTGCTTTGCTATGACATGTGATGTGAGAGATTTTGACATTTTGCTTTCATTTAGTTCTCATTTGTTTCGTGAGCATTAAAGACAGCTTTTTGCCATTTGTAAATCCAGAGTATAAATCTTCTACTAGCTTTAAACTTTTTTTTGTTCAATTTCATTAATTTGTTACCGTTATTTCATTAAAATATGGGTAAAACACGAGAGGTAAGCCAAATCCAGCGAAACGAAATGGTAATAAAGTACCACGCAGGTATTTCGGTCCAAAGCCTCAGCAAATTTTATAAAGTACCCCGGCAAACAAATTATTATCAAATTAACAAGCATAAACTGACAAATTCCACGGATAATTTAGTCAGAGCGGGACGACCACGCAAAACTACGCCAAGACAAGATCGTCTAATCTTAGGAAAATTTAAAGATGAGATGATTTAAAAGCAGCATCAATGGAAGTAAAAAAAAGATTACGATATTTCAATTCGTAGAAAAACAGTTGAAAGACGATTGAAAGAGGCTAACTTTGCTACTTATCCGATACCTTTTATTTCACCTAAAAATAAGTTGAAACGATTAGCATTTGCCAAATAATTTGTTCACAAGCATCAATCTTTTTGAGAACAGATTTTGTGGACCGATGAGAGTTCTTTTGAGTACCATTGTTCAAAAAATAAAATTTACTGCAGATTACCCACAAATATTCGAAAGAAAATGAGACCCATATGCCAACGCATACCACATGGTGGCGGCAGTTTCATGTTTTGGGGATGTGTTTGTTTTAACTGGATCGGTGATTTGGTACCCATCAATGGTACGATGAATCAAGGACAATATTTACATATCCTGAATAACCATGCATTGCTTGCCGGCGACAGACTTATTGGGCAAGACTTTATCTTGCAACAGGATAATGCTCCATGCCATAAAGCAAAAATGATTATGAAGTTTTTGAGAGATTTGGAAGTAAAATCATTAGATTGGCCACCCCAAAGTCCCGATCTCAACATCATCGAGAATGTGTGGGCTTACATAAAACGCAAGAGGAGTGCAAATTTGACAAGAACGCGTGAGGAGGCAATTGCTGAAGTCGAAGGACTTTGGAAGGAAATTTCCATTTAAACGCTTCAGAACTTAATAAAATCTGTTCCTTCACGTTTGCAAAAGGTGATAGATGCCAGCAGGTGGCCATGGCTCAGAGGAATGCGTAGTTGACTGCTAAGCCAAACGCTGCGGGTTCAAGCCCCATCATCGAGAATGTGTGGGCTTACATAAAACGCAAGAGGAGTGCAAATTTGACAAGAACGCGTGAGGAGGCAATTGCTGAAGTCGAAGGACTTTGGAAGGAAATTTCCATTTAAACGCTTCAGAACTTAATAAAATCTGTTCCTTCACGTTTGCAAAAGGTGATAGACGCCAAAGGAGGGTTTATTTTTTATTAATTTCTTTTTTGTTTTTAAAAGTTTTGGCAATTCATATCAAATTTGTAGCAAATTCTGTTATGTCAAAATACTTTTGGCCTTATTTTTTATAAGATTTAATATGAAATTTAATTTTTTTTTTTTGTTTTTTATTACCTTATTCCACTATTGCTATGAAAAAATTTCTTTAATATTTTTTTGGATAATAAATTACAGTTTATTACACAAAATGTGCATTTTTATTTATGTCAAAATACTTTTGTCCACGATTGTATGGTGATAGAGAACTGCGATGCACCGTCCCTAAATTAGTTAATTCGATACCACAGTTTTTAAAAGTAATTCCAAATTTAAAAAAAAAGGAAAAAAGAGTTAAAAAAGCATTTGTTTGAACTTTATTTTGTGAATTAGACAGTTAAAGAAGATTTTAACAGCACTATTGTAATTCTAACCTTTTTGTAAAAAAATCTTTGCAATTCAAAAGTTAATTTATTCAATTTATGCTCAACCACCCGCAGATAAGCACTCTGCTTTGCAGGTAATACATGTAAATGAAAAACCTCTTTTGTGCAAATAAAATCCATCAACATTAACATTACCATCTTTTCATGTCAAACACTGAAATAGCCAAACCGCAATTCAAGGAACGATGCTGTTAATAACAATAGGGGAGTCCGCCAAAGAATGTTTGAACATTTAGGATTCCGTGGCTGAATATAATTGGGAACCTCTAATCCAAGCATTGCCCTCATTTGTCGCTGGAGGATTTGGAAATTGATCTAAATCTTGCCAACAAAAAAGAATCGACAAGGACGATTATTGTATGAATGGATGACGAAAATCTTGGATTTAACACAAAATCAATCCACAAGGTCTAAGCAATACCCTCATTTGTCTCTGGAGGATTTGGAAATTCATCTAAATGTTGGCAAAAAAAAATCGACAACGCCGATTATTGTATAAATGGATGACGGAAATCTTGGATTTAATGCAGAACCAATCCACGAGAAACATCTCCACCAAATTCATCCCGAGACTGTCACTGTTTGGTGGTGATGTTGGTCTGGCGGAATCATCGGTCCTTTGCCACAGCCGTCAATGGCGAGCGGTACCGACCAATGAGAAGTATCTTCTTCTGACTTTAACTGAATGACATGTATACCAACGACATGTGGCTTCAACAGAGAGGTTTGCATGAATATCACATTTGAACGACCGCGATGTTTAATGACGCACTCAAAGGCTTAAAATGTTCTTTCAAATAAAAAAAAAAAAAAACAACAAAATCAGTGGGATAACTCACACACAACGTGTTCTATCGAGATTTAAAAATAAAGCGTGTTTATTAAAAGGGTCCACAACAAAAACAATTTAATATTTTTTTGAGACTATTTTTCATGTCCCTTGACTAGGAGTTTGAGAATAGTTCACAGGTTCACCAGTTGAGAATCTTCGCGCTTTCTTCAGAAATCATCCGCATCGAGTTGCTTGCATATTGATTTAATATAAACGTGCAATCACTATGCGTGCATATACACGTAAATATTTATTTATATACATATGTGCAAAGTTATTTATTATTTTGTTTTGTCCTTCTTATTTGCCTTCCTTGGTCGTACTGCGTGTTCTCAAAATATACTTGACTCTGCGAAACTGTTGTGCGAATTCATTTATGTGATCCGATACCTTATTTAGATTTTTTTCTTTAATTAGTAACAGTTCAAGAAAGGTGTGGTTTTTTTTATTTTATTTGTCTAAATATAATAAAAGGAATTATTGTGATTTACATTATTAATTGAAGACAGGAAGGTGTGGTTTCAATTAGTTTATATATACAAAAATAAGCATATGGTATCCAGACAGTCATTAGTCCGAAAAGGTGCTTTCGGCTTAGCAAAATTTGTACTATCAGGTCCATATAATAGTTTGGAAATCTTGTAGGTTAAACTGCTTAAATTGTTTTTCAGACGTCAATTTTTTATTCTGACAACAAAATTTTGTAAGAAATTAAGCGAAGAATTACTCTTGCCAACTGATGTTTCTTCGGGCTAAGAAGGGAATTCAGTAGTAGAGGCCTCATCCGAACTACTATGGAGATCCTATATCAGACATTGATCATCCAAGTTCTGCTCTACGGCACGGAGGCATCGACCGTATTAACTCCTTGGTCGATTCGAGAGGAAAATTCTTCGGAAAATCTTTGGTCCCGTTTGCGTTGACGGGCTATAGAGACGAAGCTTCAAACAAGAACTATATGAGCTGGTACAACTTCGTCAATGAGCACATCAGCGTTCCGCCAGTTTTAACTCTAGGTTAGGTTGGGTTGTAGTCTAGAATATAGAGGGCCATTGTGTTACCACGTGGATCCGTCGACTTCCCTATATTCGTTCGCCTAATTGAACTATTCAGAGCTAACTATGAATGTAGCGTAGGAGGTTTCTGATACTGATAATAGCCATCTCATCTAGATTATGGAAGAATTAGTCTCCCAGATTACATGACAAGCTCAGTGGCGCGATAGTTAGTGCGATGAACTGGGGCGATAGAATGTCTGGGTTCGATTCTACGCCTTAGCAACACCTAAATAATTTATCAATGACCCTCCTCTCGTACTGATGTACTGATGTGATAAGTTTTTCGCACCCAATAGCAAGAAACCGTGGTTTGATGAGGAATGCCATCCAACACCTAAGAATGAGGCCTACAAGGCTAAGCGGCAGGTAAAGACGAGAGATGCCATTAATCTCTATAGGCAGAGAAGAAGGGAAGAACACCAGCTTTCAGAAGGAAAAAAAAGAGTAAGAAAAGCGCGCGATCGAGGATATAGAGAGGTGCAACACCAAGCAATTAGTTTGCAAGTTTTACCGAAGTGTAAAACGTCAAAGCCAAGGATACAAGGCTCGAACAGAATCCTGTTGAGATGAACCAGGAAATATCGTAGTTGAAACACAGTCGATGCTGAGGATATGGAAGAACCACTTCTGCAGACTGTCATACGGCGATGACGAACAACATTCCGCTGTCAGGCGGGACGAACCATTCAATATTGGCAACGACAGCGAAAACTGCCAACCACCCGACCTGAGCGATGTAAGGATAGCAAAATCTAAATTGAAGCTTAACGGGGCTTCAGGAAATGATGGCCTTCCCGCTGAGATTTATAAAGCCAGCAGAGATGACTTGGTATCATCCACCAACTCATAACCCAAATCTGGTCGGACGAAAGTATGCCTGAAGAATGAAACCTCAGCATCGTTTGCCCGATCCACGAAAAATGAGACCCTCTAAACTGCGCCAACTACAGAGGCATAAGTCTCATCAACATCGCCTACAAGATTCTATCTGTCGTGATATGTGAACGCCTGAAACTTACCATCAACCTGATCGGCCCTTGTCAGTGTGGTTTAATGCCAGGAAAGTCCACATCCGATAAAATTTCCAAACTCCGGCAGATCCTGGAAAAAACCCAAGATGTCCAAATCGATACCCACCACCTATTCATCTATTTCAAAGCCGCATACGACAGCATTTTTAGAGAGGAACTATACAGAGCCAAGTCTAGTTTTTGTATGCCACCCAAACTCGTCTATTTGTGTAGGATGACAATGGAGAATTCTTGCTTCTCCATCAGATTACGAAACGATCCCACCGACACATTCGATACCAAAAGGCGATGCGCTGTCATGTGACTTTTTCAATTTGATTCTTGAGAGGACTTTCCAAAACTCACTAGCCAACACCAGAGGCATATACTAACATACGCCGACGATATTGACATCATTGGTCAGACTCAACGTGTTGTCATAGCAACGTTTGCTATTATAAAGAACGAATCGGCAAAAATGGATTCAGCAGTAAATGGGGGTAAGCGTAAATATATACTGTCAACACGGAAGGACACATAACATCGACAAATTGGAAGGAACGTCACCATTGACAGATACAAATTTGAGGGAGTACGGAACCTTGTCTACCTCGGCTCCGCCCTATAAACTCTGACAACAACATCTCGTCAGAAATGAAAGGAAGAATTACTCTTGCCAACAGCTGTTTCTTCGGGCTAAGAAGGCAATTCAATAGTAAGACCCTCACTCGAACTACTAAGGAGATCTTATATAAGACCCTGATCATCCCAGTTCTGCTCTACGGCGCTGAAGCATGGACCGTTTCGAAAGCGGATGAAGAAATCCTTGGTCGATTTGAGAGGAAAATTCATCGAAAAATCTTCGGTCCCGTTTGCTTTGAGGGGCTATGGAGACGAAGATTCAACCAAGAACTACACGAGCTGTACAGCGACATGCATTGGACGTTTAAGATGGCTGGGACATGTAGAACGAATCGACACCAATACTACGGCTCGCAGAGTCTTCGATTCCCAGCCAGACGTCGGTCGGACGCAGTATGGGAAGACCTGGCGCGCACAAGTAGAAACCGACCTCAACCAACTTGGAGTGCGAAACTGAAGGCAGTTAGCTAAGGACCGGGCTAATTGGGGAGGCATGTTGGTTGCGGCCCAGGTTCATTCCGTACTGTAGTGCCAAGTTAGTAAGTAAGTTAAGGTATCCTAGGTATCCGTTGGAGTGAAAAATTCTCCGATTTTGTTCGATTCGGTGGATTATAGCTTCGAGGTGTTCTTCCGAAAAGCTGTTCGGAATATTTCTCCGACATTTTGTAACGCACCCCGGCGAAATTCGTTGAAGTGCGTTCAGGTGCATTTTTCATGGAATTTTTGACAGCAAGGTTCAATTCTTTTTCCAATTTCCTCCGACACAAATTCTTCGTGGAATTTATTTACGAATTGAGGTGAAGTGATTTTTCTCCAATGACACATACCTCGAATGGAAGTTAAACCTCCGACAAAAGATGCGTTGCGGAAAATTGTCCGCTCCGACGGATACCTCGCTAGTGCAGATTATATATTATGTCTCTATGTTAAGAACTTAAGTATAGCCCCTATGAAATAGCCTATGAAATAGCCTATGAAATAGGGTATACAAATTTTTCCTTATAATCAGACAAAAGACTGTCAGCAGGTGGTAATGTGTCCAGGTAGGTGCAATTTGCAGCGGTTAACATTGATCTTCAAGAATTCAATATTCGCCTTACCTGCGAGTAGGGTTTTTAAAAGAAAGGGATTTTTGTAGCTGAATTATTATTTTTGTTTTTGTATCGGTGTGATTTTTAATTAAAACAAGAAAATAGTTCACAGAAATTGAAAAAAAATTAATTAATTGCTTTGGAGAAATTTCTACGTTTCCTTTTCAAACTGGAAGTTTGTCTCTTTAGAAATATCTCTGACACTTAGATCTTGCAGGAACTAGTTTGTTCAACTATCCAGCAATTATTTTTGGAGAATTTTGAGGCAGTAAACCACTAGTCAGCTGTATAAATGCTTTGGTGTGATGACATTTAAATTTCATCGCGTGATTTTAGATTATCCCTAGAGAGTTGATCATTGGTCATTGGACAGGGAATTAAATGATCCTAAATAATCCTAAAGTAGCGCCCTGAGATCACCCTTGCACTTTTTTTTTGTCTGGGCACTTGTAGATTTGTCTATTGGTAGTAATACCTCATCAGGATGTTAGTGGCATTTTTTGTTTGGTCTTTAGCAAAAAGAAATTCGGAACAGCGTCGTTTTTGCCGTTGTAAGATGTAAGATTTATTGTACTAAAGAGACATATCCCCTGCAAGTGTTCGCTGGGCCGAACGCTCCAGTTTTGAAGTAAGAGAAGAATCGTCAATAAGGCGGATTGCTCAGTATTCGTAAAGTGACATTCTTGGAACATAAGAATTCTGGTTTAAAACCTGCGACATAGTACAAATAAAATGTTAATCTCTAATGACTCTGCTTGATCTGATCACTGGTCACAACTCACAGTATAGTTAGTTACCACAGTGGAAAACTGAATCTGCATTCAGCCGACCACTGCAGAGGCTGTGGTGGTAATGAGATGTTTTCGGACGTCGGTTTTCTCACATTTCTTATGTTACTAGAATATTTCTTCCCGGATCTGTTAGTAGCTAACAGGGGAAATGACCCTACTTTCGTCATTACAAGTAGACAAGCGGTTTTTGATAGTAGATACCCTCTTCAATAATTCTGAGAAATTCACTGTGTGTCACTGGAAAGTTCCATCGGAAACATTATACTCTGATCAAAGAATAGAAGAATTCGAAATAGAGGATGGCTTTGTATCGTCCCACTTCAACACCGACACTCAAAGATAGCCTTCAAAGAACTAATCCCTTGAAATTAGCCCGATAATCACAAATCGCACTATAAATTGCGGATAAACAGGAGCTCTCAAAGGAAAGTTACCTGCCAAACGTTTATAGATACTCGTGATAACAAAATTTCCAGATAAGTCACTTACTTAGTGTTGGTGTTGGTTTTAGTGAGAAAACATCTCACACTGCTTTAGACACATGCTAATCGTGGCTATGAAGATTTCCACCAGACTCCAGAGAGAAAAAAAATCCCCAAAGAGAACCAACAGGGATCATTTCGATGTGAAGAATAGTAACGCCGAAGACATTAGCAAACGCATTGTAACAATCAGCATCAAATTAGCCAACATAAGCCTTACATGCTCTCACGACCCAACGGGAGAAAAAGATGTTACAGCTAAGGATTACTTCCACGAGCTTCTTAACAAAACCTATGACCGACTACCGAAGTAGGAATTTGAAATCGTGGTGAGAGATTTCAACGCAAAGGTAGGAAAAGAAGACATCTTTAGCAGTATTTTCGAAAGACATAGCCTTCACGACAACACGTCTGATAACGGACTTAAGCAAATTTACTTCGCTACGGAAAGAAATGCCACTATCGACAGCACACGGTTTCTTCACCTCGACATCCATAAGTTACATGGCGGTCTCCAGATCAACGAATGGTCAAACAAATTGATCACATTCCGATAGACAAGAGGCACGCTTCCAGTATTTTGCCAGAAAATTCCGAGGAGTTAACATCGACTCGAACCACTTCCTTGTTGCAGCCGAGTTAAGAATGCAGATACCCACCACGCCACAAAAATCCAGAAATACTGTAACAATGTCGAAAGACTGCAATCGCAAGAGACTGCCAAGACGTTCGCGCCCTTAATCTCTCAATAAACACCATACCACCAGCATCGCAACAAGCCATTAGATCAGCCGCAACTGCTGTGCTAGGTTTCTTGCGTCTACCAGCAAGAAACCCCAGGTTTGATGGGGAATGCCGATAGATGCTCGCAGCCAAGGCGAGGCCTACAAAGCGGAGTTGCGAGTAAAGACGAGATCTGCCATTGAGCTCTATAGGCAAAGAAGAAGGAAAGAAAACCGGCTTTTCAGAACGAATAAAAAAAATAGCAAGAAGAGGATGGAATCGGAGATATACGTAAAAGCCAAGGATATAAGGCTCGAACACAATACTATTGAGATAAACAAGGAAATATCGGAGTTGGGACACAGTCGATGCTGAGGATATGGAAGAAACAATTGTGCAGACTGTTAAACGGCTACGACGAAAAACATTCCGCAGTCACGCACTATTGAATATCGGCAATGATGGAGAAAACTGCCAACCACCCGACCTGGGTGAAGTGAGGATAGTATAATCTGAACTCAAGCGTAATAAGGCGGCCGAAAATGACGGACTTTCCGCTGAGCTTTACGAAGCCGGCGGAGATGACTTGGTAAGTAACATCCACCAACTCATAAGCCAAATATGGTCGGATGAATGTATGCCTGCAGATTGGAACCTTAGCATCGTTTATCCGATACACAAACTAGGAAAATCTTTGAACTGCGCCTACTACAGAGGCATAAGTCTCCTCAACATCGCCTACAAGATCCTATTTACCGTAATATGCGAACGTCTGAAACCGTTTACCCACTACCTGATCGGCCCTTATCAGTGTGGTTTTAGGCCTGGAAGCGATCAAATATTCACACTTTGGCAGAGCCTGCAAAAAAAAACCCCAGGAAGTCCAAGCCCAAATTGATACCCACCACCTATTTATCGATTTCAAAGCTGCACACGACAGTATTTATAGAGACAGTTCCATGTGTAGTTTTGGTGTGCCGCCCAAACTTGTCCGCCTGTGTAAGATGTCGATGGAGAATTCTCGCTGCTATATCAGGGCTGGACACACTCGATACCAAAAAAGGATTAAGACAATGCGATGCGCTGTCAAGTGACTTCTTCTTCAGTTAATGAGGATAAGACTAAATATATGCTGTCAACACGAAAAGACATACAACATCGACGAAGAGGACAGAACTTTTCCATTGACAGATATAACTTTGAGCTTGTATGGGACTTTGTCTACCTCGGCTCGCCCGGCTATTCAGGCTTATCGAGAATTATTTTTCAGGGGGAAATTTTTCCATTCAGCAATCTGATTTAAATTGCTGTAAAGGGAAATATTCTCGGAAAAATTTATTCGCGATAGGCCTGATTAACTCTGACTCTGCAACAGAAGTTAAACGAAGAATTACTCTTGTCGACCGCTGCTTCTTCG
Source organism: Rhingia rostrata (assembly GCA_949824845.1). Lineage (NCBI taxonomy): Eukaryota > Metazoa > Arthropoda > Insecta > Diptera > Syrphidae > Rhingia > Rhingia rostrata. Next base: position 10,695,055 of record OX463759.1, read on the forward strand.
GGCTAAGAAGGCAATTTATTAGTGAAGCCCCCACTCGAACTACTAAGGAGATCCTATATAAGACCCTGTTCATCCCAGTCCTGCTCTACGGCGCTAAAGCATGGACCGTCTCAAAAGCGGATGAAGAAATCCTTGGTCGAGTAAAATTCTTCGAAAAATCTTCGATCCCGTTTGCGTTGACGTGCTATGGAGACAAAGATTCAACCCAGAAATATACGAGCTCTACAGCTACATGCCTCTGGTGAAAAAAAAACTCCTCATTAGACGTTTAAGATGGCGCGGATATATAGAACGAATGGACACCAACACTCCGGCCAGCGGAGACTGGAGACTGGGCATAGTCCACGCAGGAATCGCTAACTCATCTATAGGAACACGCAGGAATCGCTAACCCATCTGGAGGAAACAAGCTAATTTATAACGCTGCAAGAAACTCGAATCCAGAAACCGACTGGTGTCTATAAAAGATCAACCAACGAACATTGAATATACTGGACACTGGGCACAGTCCACGCAGGAATCGCTTACTCCTCTAAAGGAAACAAGCAAATTTTTAACGCTTCAAGAAGCTCAAATCCAGAAACCGACTGGTGTCTATAAAAGATCAACCAAAGAACATCTAATATACTGGAGACTGGGCACAGTCCACGCAGGAATCGCTTACCCCTCTAAAGTAAACAAGCAAATTTTTAACGCTTCAAGAAGCTCGAATCCAGAAACCGACTGGTGTCTATAAAAGATCAACCAACGAACAGTGAATATACTGGAGACTGGGTACAGTCCCATCAGGAATTTCTCACTCATCGAGAGGAACCTATCAATTTTATAACGCTGCAAGAAGCTGGAATCCAGAAACGGGTGGTCTGTATAAGATCAACCAACGAGCATTCAATATACTGGAGACTGGATACAGTCCACGCAGGAATTTCTAACTCATCTACTGCAAATCCAGGATGTGATTCAGACTCTATTAGGAATTTAGCCACAAACGTCTACAATGGCAACCTTGTAATAGGAACAACGAAGGACATGTTCAGTGTAGAAAGAATCAATTGGCCAATTGACTACTTCTCTTCCTATAAATACCCCGGAATCGATGGTTTTTTTTCCGATCATACTTCCGGATACTGTGGCAGTGAATATGTATGCAAAATCAGGAATGATCACTATGGATAGTCACCTCATTGAGAAACTGAATCTAAATTCAACCGAGGGGTTTATTTCTTTTTGGAAAAGGAAATAAGTCCCGCGTCCGAATTCGCACACTTACCAAATCCAATAGTAAGCTCAAGCAGGGGGGTTGCAGGGGGGCAGCATGCCCTTCCACTCACATTCAAACTTTGCGCTAACCAAACTTGAAAAGATTTCCAATCGGAATTCTTGGCGGGGCTTATTTCTGGGGGAGATATTCCATTGTACCGATTTATACCCCCCAGCGGTATAGCGCCAGCACGGACGCTATGAGAAGTTATTTCTCTTTATGTCAGACCATCAAACTAGCCGGCTAGTGAGAAGTGTTTCCATTTTAAAACGAGTCGCGAATACAGAAAAATTTACTGTTCCAGTAGTTAATAACCGGCGAACAACTCGTTTACTGTGTCCTTCCTTCCTTGCTCACGTACAAGAGTAAGCAAAAGAGAATACTGACAAGGTATGTGAGCAAGAAAACACACTCTTTAACTAACGGGCGGGTATATGTGGAATCTAAGGATGCTTTGTACATATAATTAAAAAAAAAAAAGTTATTAATTCCAAGTAATTGTAAAGGATACCAAAACCAAGGTAAATGTATATTAACTACAAAACTGCATTGCTTGCATGGGCTTTTTAAATGTTATCCATTGTAAAGCAACTGCATTCTACATAAAACAACTTTAAAATCTTAAATAAGGACATTTTTTTCAACTAACTAGAGATTATGTACTTGAAATCTGCCAGGATTCGCAAACGACCCAATCACTAGTTAGCAAAAGCACCAAAACAGCTATTTAACTAATTAGTGTTCAAGTGTCTAAATTCCAGCAGAAAATCCTTCGATAAACAAGGCTGATGCAAGTCACCCAAAGAAGCTGTCTGGAAATAAAAATAGGGAGTGAACCCCATTTTGTAATCAATTTACTGTTTTGTTGTTAATTAATTACAAAACGGAAGAACCTGGCGTATCAGGGCAGAGTAGTTAAGACACCGACCTACGAATTGATGAAGCTTTTAACATTTTTGTATATGGTTGGCAATGTGAGTAATTTCTGCAGCCATCGTAGGTATTACGCTGAAATCAAATAACCGGCAAAAAGAGAGGCTAATAACCTCTTAAGTTTTCAAACTTCCAGACGCATAGCTAAACGAGTTCAAACAACCCCTTCTGTCTCTCTAATACTAGAGCCAAAACTGAATACCAGTATATAACCTTCCTTTGACATGTTATTTTATATATATTGACATGAAGCAGTATTCCACAACCACTCAAGCAAACCTAAGTCAAATGAATAGGAAGAGAAAGAGAGAGGGGACGTGAGCGATATCATCACCACCACCACATAGAAGAACACAGCACGGTAGAGTGTGCGATAAATGGATGAGGGTGCAACATCCCTTATAATATACAACACGCGGAAATGCACGTAAAAGCAAACCTTTTTCATAAAGGCTTTAACTTCCCTTCTTTTTAGAGCCCCAGTGTACACACCCATATTGATACACAATCCAATACTACTATATTTTGGTGTATTACATTGTTGTATTCTGTTTAGTTCTCATACTAGAGGCAGCACTTTTGTTGTCTTCTCCTGCTGCTACTTTCGCACAGGGTGTGTTACCCTCTACCATGGGAAAAAGGAATGATCGAAAAGCTCTACTGGGGTCATCGGCCGGTCCGGACTCCGGGTATGATGTAAGTAAGAGTTCTAGCAGTTTCGCGCAGCTGTTTGAATTGATTTTTTTTTTGTTAAAAGAAGAAACCGTTTTATTGTGAAGTATTCCCAGTAGAGTAATAAAGTTAGCAACAGTGAAAGACAGAGACGATGCTTAACCGTGCTGTACGTTATGTTTGTATGCGATGTCTGTGTGTGAAAAGAGCGGCTGCAAGTTGAATATTTGTTGTGTTTTATTTGCAAGGGTAGTGGAATGTGTAGACCATATCCCGGTTATATCGGCATTCATCATAACTATTTATCTGACTTAATATTGTTTGGCAACTAAAGGTGCCGCATTCAGCAGAACAAGGAATCGCATGAGTTAGAGGCAGTCTTTTAAGGGAGAAATTTTATATGTACAGGGAAGGAATTTGGAGAGCCATAATATCGACGAACATCTTCACAGCTAAGCTCGGTGAGAGCATGCATCTATTTTTGGTTGTACCCTTAAATGTCTAGACAAACGAATGTTACATAGCCGGTGAACCGAAGTCCTTGATTTTTCTAAAGTGGTATTAAGGTGGTACATATTACTAAAGCAGAAATTTTGCAAAATAAATGTAAGCCCTTTAATCGAAGAACATCATCCTGTGAGCATGCATCTATATTTTTGCTATCTAAATATCTGGACATACAAATGATGCATTTGCACCAAGCCGAAATACGTTATTTTCCGGAATATCCAACTGTCTGGACATACGAACGATACATTTGCACCGATCCGAAATGCACTATTTTCCGAAACGTCTAAATGTCTGCACATACAAATGATATAAACGTCAAAATGTCTGGACATACCTACAAATGATGCATTTGCACCGATCCGAAATGCATTATTTTCCGAAACGTCTTAATGTCTGGACATACAAATGATATAAACGTCAAAATGTCTGGTCATACAAATGATGCATTTGCACCGAGCCGAAATGCATTATTTTCCGAAACGTCTTAATGTCTGGACATACAACAAACATACGAAAACCGAGCCGAAACGTGTTTTTTTTTTCCCCCAAAACGTCAAAATGCATGGACATACAAATGATACATTTGCACCGAGATGAAATGCCATATTTTCCGAAACGCATTTCTGAAGTGGAATGTGAAAGTTATACTCTTCGAACATCATCACAGACACGCTCTGTGAGAGTGGAAAAGAAGTTCTCTAGGAAAGATTGCGTTTTTTAGGCTCCACACTTAAATGCCTAAACAAACGAAAGGTACATTATCATTGAACAATCGAAATGCGCAATAAATAATAATACTCCTCTAGCTTGATTCATTAAAGTGGTCCCACAAAAGCAAGAGAAGTGATAAGAGCCGGCTTTTGTTTTTTTTTTTTCAATCTTTAGATTCACCTCCTTCAAACCCTTTAGTCCCATTTTATCAGAATTTTGTTTTATGCAAACATTGAGTTTTCTTTGGTTTGAGATGTCAACATATATGAGCGAGATAAGAGAAAAAAAAAACAACTCTTCTATGCTCTCGACGATAAAAGTTTGTCTTTTTGTTCAGCTTTGAGAAGTATACAGATGTCAAATGACTTAATCGGCCCTATCATGGTATATGTTTCGAAAGAAAAATTCTCCGATTTTGTACAAATCGGTGAATTCTATTTCATGGTAATCGTTCTGATTAATTTTTTCGGAACATTTCTCCGACAAAACGCAACGCACATCAGCAGTCTACGAGGGGTTGCATTTTTTGCATCTGTTTTTGACAGCCCCATGTCAATTTCACTCCGATGGTCTCAGACATCTCTGTGTCGCGGAAATATTTGTAAGTAAGCAAAATGTAAGCAATAAAATAATTTCAGTAATTTTTTGTTTGATTTTTTTGTATGTTGTAGGCAAAATACAACTAAAAAAACAAGCACCAATCAATATTAGCGCTTGGTTGAGTTGATGTATGAGGAACCCGACGTAGTTCAGATTTTCACCAAGAGGACATCAGAAAAGGTGGATGATTTTTGCTGATGTCAAATGAATGAGTTGATGCACCTTCGGAAAACGGAAAACGGAATGTAAACTCAGTCTCTGACTGGATTTTCGTTGCGTAGAAAATTACTCTCCGAAGGAATACAATGATAGGGACGAATATGTCATATCATCTCATAGCAAGTAATAAAGACAAAGCACAGGTAGCAGATTCCAGGTATAGTAGTCCACAGTCCATAAAAAATCGCTTTCACGATCGTTATAGATTATTTGCTACAGATTTGTGTCGTTCTTAACACAAACAAAACGAACTGTTGTTTTCAATATTTTGACGTTTATATTGGAAGAGCAGACTGGATGTTTTTTTTAACGGTTTTTACTCGATGCTACACATATTTTCTATACATTCTGAAGACCAAAATAAGTTGAACATACAAAATTTGTGGCTGTTAGTTATGAAGTGTCATATCAACACTAGATTGAACGAAGATGACATTTGATTTGAAGGATGTTTTGAAATTTTCTTAATTTGAAAACAATTTTATATAAATTATTAACCAAAGGAGAGATTCAAAGACAACCAGCCCTATCGAGGTATCCGTTGAAAGAATTTCCGAAAAGAAAGTCAGTTCCGATCGGAACTCAGTTTACCGTCGAAGTATCCTGTGAGGAACAAATTAAATGAAGCGTATATTCGCCTACGTTTGACAATCTGTCAGCTGTGTAGTTTTATAGATGTGAACAAAATATTTAAACAAAATATTTAAACAAATTTTTCTTGTTGCTTTCTTGTCGTTTTTTTTCTAGCAAAAGTTTGTAGTAATACAGAAAATATTTGTATTTGTTATTTTACTCAAAATTTTAGGGTGGTTTCAATTTTCGTATGAATTCCGCAGCAATTTGTCATCGGAGAACTTCCGAAGAAATTCAACGCGTAGCTGTCAAAATTGTTGACTCAACGCATTAAGCAGTCGTGCGATCATGTGCGATGCATATCGTCGGAAGATCTGCTAGAAATTCCAATACGAAAGGATATCTCAGAATGGATATTTCAATAGGGATGAATATCCAAAAATTATACCCAACGTGTCCTGTTTTTGATTTGCCAGTTCCATTCAAGATAACGAGCTTGTAAGCTTTTATTCCACAAACTGTTTATATTGTCAAGCCGCGCCAAAAATCTAGTACAAGAAGTACCCAGAAATTTAGGAAAAAACGTGCATTTCTTAGATGAGGAATCGTCGTTGGCGTAATGCTATTTTTGAAACGGTCGTCGGTAAGATAGGCGACTTTATAAGCACAACGATGTAACCTTCTCCATGAATTTTAACAAATGAGATAGTAGGCAATGGAAATGCCAACCCTTCATTTCATAGCGTTCTATCATTCAGGCTTATCGCGAACAATATTTTCCGGGAATTACTCTCTTGTCAGCCGTGTAAATCAGATTGTTGAACGGTAACAGTTTCGCTGGAAAATTTATTTGCGATAGGCCTGATTATTTGTTTCTATGAAAAGTGACAGATAGTAAGCTATCAAATACTGCTTGACAACTTGACGCATAGTTCCAACGAAGGAATGGAATGGAAATTGCAAAGCAAAATAAAGAAGATTTGGTGTGAGAAAGCGAGGAGTACCTGGTGGAGCTATGGCCAGACAAAAATTACGAACTCCAAGGATTTTATTCCATTAATATAACTTAACACATATTTTGCAGCTAGTACCACAGCTGAGCTGATTAAAATATCAAACGAAACCTGGTCAAAGTTCAGCCTGAAAGAACAAATGGTGTGTAAGCACTATTAGGCCATGTGTCATCGGAGTTTTATTTTGAGTGGTATTTACTTGCAGAATTTTTATCATGGTTTTAGTTTCGTGATTGTAAGTGAAACTTTCATGTGGTGGAGGGTTCCAACTGCTGGCATAAAATTACCTGTCATTGCAATTAAAATGTCATACCCAGATCGTAATTCACTGAAAAGTGACAGATATATGATAATCACAGATTACACTAGTGTAGCAGAGAAAATATACCCAAAATTTAAATTTACTTTCTTAGCAGTTGTCGGACTGCTATGAAATACTCCTCGACATAAAACCCGGATTGCAATAACGAGTTCGTTTAAACGATGGTGCTTGTCAGTTGAGTGTGTTTATGAAGAAAAAACTTGGGTATCATAACGACTCCTTCTGAATGATTGTGATCAAGGGATAGTGGTCGGTATCATCTTAAGAAAAAAAATCGTCAAGTCGACGTCATCAGAAGATCATCGCTTACAGGTTTTCTAGGGCCTATTTCCTAAAACTACAACACAAATAATTTTTTGTGAATTCACTTAAATTGTAAATTGTTAATTTTGTTCACATAATTTACAAGTTACAAGGGAATTCACAAATAATTATTAGTGCTGTAGGTTTATGAAATATGCCCCTAGACTATCATCGCTTACAGATTTCTTTTTCAGAGTCGGCAATAACTTGATCGCTTAACAATAATTGATTTAACATTCCTAATAAGGGACGGCAACCTATACAGGCTAAGTTAAATATTTTTCAAGTTTCACTTAGAAAATGTGTATATTTTCATTAAGGTGTTAGAAAATAAGTTTACAAAAAAAAAACTCACCTTGTCGTCCGACAATTTCTGCAACATGCTCTGAACTCGGTACAGGCACACACTCTGTCATGTTTTGTGATTTCTTTGAACGATCTTCCAGTGTTGGCAATATGGAGGCAGCAAATTGGTTAAGGGTTGTTCCCGGTGGTAGGACGTTTGTTGTTTGAATAACTCCCGCTGATGCACAAGCCAACTCGAACTGGCAATGTAGCTGTTGCGGTTGCAGTTGCTGTTGTTGCTGCTGCTGTTGTTGTTGTTGGTGCTGCTGCTGCTGTTGTTGTTGCTGTTGCTGCAGATGATGAGCCAAATGTTGATTTTGTGACTGCTGGTGTTGCTGACGTTGCGTATGCCCATGGCCATTATTGACTGCTGCTGCAACAGCTGCAGCTTGCATTGCGTCCGATAATCCAACCATCGATAGCTCTAACGCTAATTGAAGTGTACGTGGATCTTCAATCAAAGTTGAGCTGCTACTCATGCTGCCTCGACTACCACCACTGCCGCTCATACTGACGCCGGATAATGAAGATATCCCACTACTGCTCGATGTGCAGTTTCCCAACCCAACGAGATTTGTGGAAGACGCTGGGGAACCGGTTAACGGGGTTCCCATTGAACTAGTCGAATTCGATTGCGGTAATGACGACATCGATGATCCGCCCGACAAATTTGGTGATGACGATGATATTGAAGAGGAAGAGGATACTAATGCTGGCGGAGTGTTTCCATTAAGAATCGATTGTGCTGAGCTAACAATTGATTGTTGCTGCTGCTGCTGTTGTTGTTGTTGTTGTTGCTGCTGATGTTGCTGGTGATGTTGTCGAAGTTCTGCAGCAACAGCAACAGCAGTCGAAACGCCAGCAGCTGATTGTAATGGGGGTGTGTTAACACTAACGCTGGTTGAGAATGATGATGCTGTTGTTGCACATGATCCATTTACACTACCCGCCGAACGTTCCAGTTCTGAATAAAGTGTTGTCATTGTTTGCCGTTAAACCGTTATGCGTGTTTATTAACTTTATTATTATCGTTATATTTAATTTATTAATTATTTTGATTTTGATTTTGTTTTTTGTTTTTTTTTTCTGTATAAAATAGTTTTTCTCTCTTGGTGTAGAAAATAAATTCAGTTCTCTTGTATGTTCTTTTCGTTATGCATTCAAACAATGAGGATTGCTTTGTTTTATTTGTAATACTAAATTATTTGGTGATCTCTGTTTTATTTAGTTGATTTGTATTTTTATGTTGCTTAATATTAAAATTTCGTTAGTTTTTGTTCTGTAATGAGAGGATATAAAACGATTGGTTAGGTAAACTCAAGAGATTTGGGGTGGGACTTTATATTTAAACAAAAAAATTAAAATATATGAACATTAAGTATTTTATTTGTTTTTTTTTTATTAACATGTAATGTTATTTGACTTGCGCAAGGATTGTCAGTATTCAGTTAAACTGCAAACTATTATGGAAAAAAAAAACAGAGTTTCATGGAGTATTCTTCATTCGTGCTGTTGGGTTAGTGTAGGAATATTTTGGAACATCAGTGGTTTGAGCTGCGACATAGAACAGTTGCGATATTTGTAGACATTTCTACGATGTTCGATCTGTTTTACAGAGTCTTATAAGCCTCTATGTCTCTCATATACTTGTTTCAACTATTTCGAATCTTGCCTAGTAGGTGCAAGGTTGTTATTATCGGATAGTTAATTGAAGCCTTGGGGTTCTGTCTTTGAGAATTTTGCTGCTGCAGATTTCAGTTTGGGGATAGTGGGTTTGGAGATTATGTATTAGGAAAACGAACCCAAACCCATTTCATTCCTCCCTCTCATATTATAAATTAATCTATTAACCAGTCTATATATTCTAAGTACTAAATTTGCCAAATAAAAACAAATTAATTGTAGACCCGACCAAGGATCGAATCACCACATCAGTATACGAGTGAGTGAAATGCATACGTTATCGAATGATCATTGCGATGATCACATAATGGTCACATATCGAATGCACATTGAAAATTGTACCAATCGTACTAGTAAAATTCTGCTACATTGAGATTTGACGTTTGACAAATGCCAAATGTATTGTTTTTCTATGAATTTTAGGAAAATAAATTTTATCTTCACAGCCGTTAGATGGACATTGTGATTCCATTGAACGAAAACTTTTAGCAATCATTTATCTTTGGAATGAGAATTTAATTTTCTTGAATCATATTTCATAACATAAACTTATTACAGTTTTATTAAATGGCTCAGGGTAAATAAGAGTGCATTCTTGTTTATAATGGAGAAACTTAAAATAACAAAATGAAAAAATTCTTACATTTATTCTCACACAAATGCATCCACTCAACATTACTAACCCTACCGTGTAAAAATATACTCGATCACTGATGACGGAATACCGAAGTTCGAAACTCGATTATCGTATGCGATGATATCAAATCATAATTTTTCAGTCACTAATGACTCGATAACTGATGTGGTAATTCGACCCCTTGATCGAGCGGCGGCTTAATGCGTTAAATCAACAATTTTTGACAACTTACGCGTTGAATTTCTTCGAAAGTTCTCCGATGAAAAATTGTTGTGAAATTAGAACGAAAATGGAAACAACCAGAAAATTGTTTGTAAAATAATAAACAAAATTATTTTTTGTATTACTACAAAATCGTAGCCCAGAAAAAAAAACACAAGAGCACAACAAGAAATATTTGTTTAAATATTTTTTTTTTACCCATATTTCACATTTGTTAAATTACACAGCTGACAGATTGTCAAACGTACGCGAATGTATGCTCCATTTATTTTGTTTCGCAACGGATAGTTTCATGGTAAACTGAGTTACGATCGGAACAGACTTTTGTTTCGGAAAATCTTTCAATGGAAACCTCGATAGGGCTGATAGTTTGAATTACCTGCCTTACGTGATATCAGCAAGGAAAGTCCTAAGTTGGAAAACGAATAGGAGCACTATGAGATGAATGTGCTATCAATGATCCGTTTTAAGAACACCACATGATCCAGGGTTCAGGCACATAGATAAATTCTCAAATTTCAAAGTGCAACAAAAATTGGAAATATGTTTATTGATTTATCATAGCAATTGGTATGAAAATAAATAGTTTCAGGCCGATTTCTGTTCACGATTCAAATATTTCTATAACACTTGAATGGTTACCTTGCTTTATTGCATGTCCCACGTCTATTATTTGCAGATTTTTGACTCTCGATGTATCCAATTCGAATGCAATGGACATGGATATAATAGTGACATAAGACACAAATTTAACATTTGACATTATGACACTTCAATTAAGCGACTTAAGGCCAAATGAGGAAAGTGAAATAAAGCCGAATTGTGCTCAAATCAAATTGTATATACACGTATCAGGGAAGCAAACTGAATATGCAATCGAAAGTGTCATAAAGCCAAATTGGCCATTTGACGTTTTATCAAAGAGTCATAATACAAGAAGCTAGAATGTAGCCTTATCTCACTTTCAACAAAACGTCATAAGACCAAATTTATAAATTAGGCGTTATGAGGCTTGGCCTTTTGTCACTGCACAAAATAATTATTCCAAATATACCTACGCGCGAATCTGTATGTTTTTTTCAAAATGTATTTTAGTAATTGACTTTAAAAATATAACCTTTCAAGGTTTTTTAGGCAAAACCTTGTGAGTAAACGCTGATTAGCTAATCAGTGACTAACTTTTGACATTTGCGCGAGTGTTTCCTATGGAAGAAACTGCAATGTCAGTCATTGATTAGCTTATCAGCAATTTATTAATACGGGGGTAAATGGGAAGGATCATTTTTGTTTTTCGTTTTATTCAAACTTTGACTCTTTTTTTTTCTCAAAACTAGATTTTAACATATCACCGATACGGATTGAGAACTCCGCACTACATATAAAATCATTTTTTCATGAGTTGAAAGAAATTTAACGAAATATTTAATTCTATATTCTCTATATATTCTATATTCTCTGGTTACTTTCATTAATGTTTCTTTTTTGCATCTTATTATATGGTGTATTTTTATATTTTGCGCGCGTTCAAAAAGTTAGAAAAAACATTTAAAGGAGTTTGCACATCGCGGGAAGAAAGAGAAACACAGACAAAATGTTGGGCGTAGTGAAGAATTACTCTGTTCTATTCCATAGAAGTCAATGACACTTATTTGAACTTTTAATATTTTTATTTCTATGAATTACAGTTTCATGGAATTTTATTGGAATTAAATCACAGCCACCCATTATCCGCAATATACGAAAAACGAAAATTATGGGGGGAGTTAACTGATCCCAGACACACCTGATCTCATCCCACAAACTTATTGTTCGTATTTCTGCTGCAAGTTTATATGCAAATGGCTGACAACAAGCACTCTTTTGACAATTGGGCAAGGGTTATCCATTTAAAACGTAAGCAAATGGCTGACAACAAGCACTATTTTGACAACAGCTCAAGGATAATTCATTTAAGATGTAAAAAAAAGTCCTGTGATATGGAATGGATCTTACTCGTTAAGTTTTTTTTTTTCTTAAGTTTTAGGGGCACTCATAAACGCAATTACACACGATTCACTTTTTTGAATTTGAAAGAACACTGGTCAACCGTCTAATGGTAGGTACCTACTATCAAACAAATTATACCGTCACCTCAAATTAGGTTTTTATTTCAACACGAACCTTACAAAAATACAGAACGTAACGTGCGAATTGAACAGCCCTCGTTACTGAGTTTTATAAAAATAAAATTATTCACAACAGCTGTGTCTCTTCTCAAAAGAAATCTTTCGGGGAGATCTGGGGATAATGAATTGCTTGACATAAGCTAACTTTCTGATTGAAAAACAAAGGCAATGATCTCGCCGATACTCGAAGGAACAAAAACAAAATTCATTGCCGGCTAATAGAAGTAAACACAAACGACCGCACGTTCGCATCAACACATTCACAGATGCGCAAACAAAAAACAAAAAATAACACAACCCCAGACGAAACTTTAAAGCTCAAGTACGCTATCCCTTGTCTCCTTTGTTTTTTTTTTTATAACGACTTGCACACACAATTTTTTACACAAATACCTCCGTGAAAAAATATCCAATCTATACAATTTAAGTTCGTTTACCAATAGCACAATGTCTATCGTGTTTATGAATGAATGGGTTACAATTTAGATCCTCGCGATGACAAAAGGATTTGTAGAACTTTTGTGACAAAAAAAAAAATAATCGAAGAAAAAGCTTTCACTACACTATAAATGAAATTTGCTACTATAAGCGCGGTAAACCCGAGTTACCGGTTAAGTGTAGGTATATACCCACTTAATGAAATTTGCACAACACAAATGAAAGGACAAGAAGGATAAGTTTGGTGAACCAACCTTTTTTGCACTACAGCACGAGAATTATGTGTGCACGCCCAAGCAACAATAAACGCCCAAAGCAAATAAAATAAATCGACCAACGTCCTTCGCCGCCGAAAGTTAAATTCAACTAACATATCCTGATTTCCTGGGGCTGTGCTAAGGCAACAAACCGATGGCTGTGTATCATATACAACAATCGCAAGCATACTTCACGCACACACACACATACCAACCAAAACATGAGAGCAGATACCGTGTGCGGCGGCAGCAGCGAAACATTTAGTAACCAGACAAAGAAGGGTAAAACAAAACGGGGGCTCTTTTCACTGAAGAGAATCTGAGATATATATGGCAAACTGCAGAGGACACCTTACATCCATCCGCACACTACAAAGGTGAGCAGAGGGATTTAATAAAAAATGTGTTCGTTGTGCGTATGTCATGTCAACATGGCTAGGCTGAAACCCATGCAAATGGTAAAAGCACACCCATTTTCCCCAATCAGTGAGACAATCCCCAAAGATAAATGAGTTCGCTGATATCCTTACAACGTATTCCGCTGCAATATCCCGGCTCAAAGGTGTGTGCAATATTTCACACAGCTGCAGGCACACACACACACACACACACACACATCAAGCCATAAACATATTCTTCAATCTTCATGGACTATACATAAATCCGCATGTGTATGCATTCACCAAAAAGCACAGTCCACCACACACAGGCCCATACAATTGGTCCCTTTTGGTTATGTTTTCTCTCTTTTCTATACGTGTAACTTTAGAATATAATCACCGTTGCCGTCGTCCTTGTCAATCGTCAACGTCGTCTACATGTATTCAATTAAGGATGTTAAGATGTGAACAAACTCAAAATTGCTCCTGTGGTTAGGTGTGCGTAGACTCATCGAATTTGATAAAATACAATAAGAAAAGGTAAACTAAAAAAAAAAAATAGGGACACTCGAATTTGTGCATCTTATTGCCAGATGGCACATTTTTCCAGGTCGTCTTTGTTGTTGTTAATCTATTCTTCCATTCGTCTTCGATAGAAATGTCATGCATACATACATTAAAAAGAGGATCAGACTCTTTTCATCAGGACGAAATTTGTTTCGCTGTTTTTTTCTTCGTCTTGTGTTATTAAATTGCAGAGACAGATGTTTTGCCGAACTACACACGGAAGAGGCAGACGGCTGTTGACGATACATCGAAAATTTAAAAAAAAAATCTTCTTGTCCTGACGAAGACAATTGGGCGTAGTAGAAAGTTAAGAAGGGACCTGAATGTAGATCACCCTAGGCAGAGGATAATAAGGAAGGTTCGGATAATGAAGGTGTTTGCACGCACCTAGGTTCAAAAATGGAATTATTCATCCGTTCATTGACAGTTGCGCATAAATACCACACAATGGTAGGTAGGTAGGGAATTTAAATTAATGATCTATAAGGCTCTAGGCTCTACTCATAGCTATCGTTTTGCAGTTTGCAGGTTTTACTGTAAAACCCATTTGCATTCATAGCGCAGCGAGTGTTCCGGCTGAATGGGAGGAATGCAGCTGGCTACTTTATTTGAGCATTGCTTGTTAAAATAGCGAAAACAGATTATAAAGCCACCTAAATGACGTATTGAGAACAAAAACGAGAAACTTTTACTCACCAGCATCATGGTAAGAGATCCAGACATATGGCGGGCTGTGCCAGTACGGCCCGCCATAGAACACTTTTTCGTGTATGCAGTGCGTCATCTGTATGGCTTTATAATCTTTGATGGTATTAATCCGCATCAAGGCCGAATTCGCCAACATAAGCCTTATATGGCCTCACGCCCCAACAGAGTAAAAAGATGATATAGCTAAGGGCTGTTTATACAACCTCCTTGACGAAATCTATGAGCGAATGAAATGCGACTATAGCCAGCACACGGTTATATATATCCGTAAGGGCAAACGGCGGTCTCCACGTCAACGAACGGTCAACCAGATTTATCACATTGCGATAGACAGGTGCACACATCCAGTATTTTGGATGTCCGAAAATTCCGAGGAGCTAACATCGACTCGGACCACTACCTTGTTGCAGCCAAGGTATGAATGCGGATATCCACCTGGCCACAGCAATCCACAAATACCGTGAAAAAAAATTTAATATCGAAAGACTGCAATCGCAAGAGACCTCTAAGACCTTCGCGCAACACGTATACTTTAACCTCTTGATTAACACCATACCACAAGCATCGAATGTCGAAGAACAATGGCAACGACAAGTCATTAATGTGCTAGGTTTTTCGCGCCCACCGAAACCCCTGGTTTGACGAAGAATACCGACATATGCTCGCAGCCAAAAACGAGGCCTGCAGGCTAAGCTGCAGGTGTACACGAGAGCTGCCATTGAGCTCTACAGGCAGAGCATAAAAGCAGAACACCGGCTTTTCAGAAAGCAAAAAAAAATAGCAAAAAAAAAAAGCGCGCGATCGAGGATGTTGAGAGGTGCCAATCCAAGAACGATGTTCGCAAGTTTTACCAATGTGTAAAACGTCAAAGCCAAGGATACTAGGCTCGAACAGAATCCTGTCGAGATGAACAAGAAAATATCGTAGCTGATACACAGTCGATGCTGAGGATATGGAAGAACTACTTCTGCAGACTGCTAAACGGCGATGACGAAGAACATTCCGCTGTCAGACAGAACGAACCATTCGGTATTGGCAACGACAGCGAAAACTGCCAACCACCCGACCTGAGTGAAGTGAGGATAGCATTATCTAAACTCAAGCTTGATATGGCTGCCGCAAATGACGGTCTTCCCGCTGAGCTGTATAAAGCCAGCGGATATGACTTGGTAAGAAACATCCACCAACTCATAATCCAAATCTGGTCGGAAGAAAGTTTGCCTGAAGAATGGAACCTCAGCATCGTTTGCCCGATCCACAAGAAAAGGAGACCCTTTGAACTGAGCCAACTACAGAGGCATAAGTCTCCTCAACATCGCCTACTGTCTGTCGTAATATGTGAACGCCTGAAACCGTTTACCAACAACCTGATCGGAACTTATCATTGTTGTTTTAGGCACGGAAAGTCCACAACCGATAAAATTTTCATATTTTGACAGAAGTCCAAACCGATACCCACCACCTATTCATCGATTTTAAAGACGCGTACGACAGAATTTATAGAGACGAACTATACAGAGCCATGTTTAGTCTCTGTATACCGCCCAAACTCCGTCCGTTTGCGTATAATGACTATGGAGAGTTCTCGCTGCTCCCTCAGGGTTGGAAACGACCTCACCGACACATTTGATACCAAAAAGGGATTTAGGCAAGGCGATGCGCTGCCATGTGACTTATTCAATCTGATTCTTGAGAAGATTGTGCAAAACTCACGAGCCAACACCAGAGGCACTATTCTCTAAAAATCTGTACAACTACTAGCATACGCCGACGATATTGACATCATTGGTAGGACTCAACGTGATGTCATAGCAATGTTTGTGCGATCCGATCTTTAAGGATCAAATATGGGTGGGCACATTTGCTGCTATAAGATATTGAGGTAGCAATGTGGTTTATTATATAATCTACCACCTCTCTACAATATAATTCTCTAAGCATTCCATTATACCCTTTTGAGATGCAAAATGACTGAGCTGATTATTCGCGGATTTAGTCGACCTACGCTAAGTGTAATTTGTCAGAAGATTGCAAAGGCATTTGCTGAATAATATCGGAATTTGTAAAAATGCCAACAAAAGTGTCTGGGCAAATAAGAGAGATAAATATGACATAAACTTGTATAAAATTTTACTGTTTTGTACTAGATTTATAAATTTTATTACGTTTTATGAAACAATAATTGTTAAGTTAAGCAGCAATGAAAACTCGATTATAGACAAAAATCCAAGCAATGTGGCTTAGAGACAATTTAAATATTTCATGCTTAAATATTTAAATTATCTCTAAGCAACTTTGCTTAAATTCCTATCTATAATCAATTTTTCATTGCTGCTTAACTAAACGATGATTGTTGCAAAAAACGTAATAATATTCAAAAATCTAGTACAAGAACAGTGACAATTTAATTGAACAACCCCTGAGACACGTTTAAAAACAAATCTAATAAATACGACTGCAAATGTTTAGTTCGCCATGCGAGGAATATATACATATGTACGATCTGAACGCCGCACCGGAACATTCTATTCGTCAGTAGCTTTTTTAAAGGATGCGAAAATTCCCCCAGCACTTTGCAAACAATGGAAATAGGTACATCACTCTGATTGTGTCTAGAAAAATTCTCCCTCCTACTAAATATGTATACATGCTCTTAATTTTGATCATGATAGATATATTATTAAGCGAAGAAAATAAATTTTATCTATGAAAAAAAAAAAAACACTGACGCAAGCCATACAAAAAAAAAACCATTTCCATCTAACATTTGACAAGACATTTTTTTAACAATAATTTTGGCGCAGGACATACTTGGGGTGCCATAGAAATGAGTCTACTGCTTGGATTTTCTTGCCGGCATAATAACTAGGTCGGCCAAAAAGCTCACGCATTGATTGTCAGACAGGCGCTCAAACGTCAAATGTTTGCAATGACTGAATTGTTTCGGCTTTAAATCTTCGTGAATGTCGTCGCTCTAGTAAATTGTTTTGTGGAGAACTTAAAAATAAATAAATTAACGTTCTTTAATCGGTTCTTCTGACATTTGATTGTTACCTAGGTGCGAGCATACCTACATACATTATTTAAATGCATTGCAATATACAAAGTAAATCCCTAGATGGGTTACTTTGAAACCATTAAATGTTTGCATTTGTTAAAAACAATTTTTGTGTCCACCCCTAAAAAGCATCATTTGGCAGAATCATTTTCATGCTCCTCAGAAGCAAATGCGAACGAAAATACCAACAACTCCGACAAGCATACTAGTATATCGTCGAAAATAGCTTTTTCATATGAAAGGCAATGACCCTCCGATGACGGCGAAGCTGAATGCAAGGATGTGGTCTGTTTATGTGTATGGGTGTTCACGCATCTTCACTTGATGGTTTATGCCGTGAAAGCTACACGAACGTGAGAATCACCCCCATAATATTCAACTCAAACCTGAATTATGTTTGTGGCATTATGGGGAGTTGTCCTAACAGTGTGATGGTTCACTGAGATGAAAAATCCTGCACTGAAATTTTCAAAACAGGGAGACATTGTACCTACAAATATATTTTTTTGTTTTAATTTATTTTTTAAATTTGTTTGTGGCCTTGGTGTAGAATATACTTTCGATAACAGTCCTTTTCTCCTCTAGAGCCAAACGAAGCCTTTAATCTAAATACACAAATAAACAAAAAAAAACATTTCGAAACAAATGCGACGTATATTAATTCCATAATGCGATATACCATTGTAGGATTTTTTAACACGTGGTGTGATTTCGCTTTTGAAACCGAAAAAAAAACTCTATAAGTATGCATACAAAGGGCCAATCCATACCGAACATTATAGTCGCAAAAATTTACGGTACGTACACATATAAGATGACGGGAAATGATTTTTTTTTGTTGCCAAAATTGAGACACACATTGTTGGCAGGGAGCAATATCCATTTACATGCGGTTCGGATTTAAGTTCACAAATTGCACTCAAAACAAACATTGTGGGCTCTAGGGTTTTCTCTTGTTCACTTATAGCCGCACATGGGATGACATGCCAAAGAGACTCTATTTGGTTTGCCTTTAGACTGAGTGGCTTTTTGAGTGAAATAAATTCCGGTTAACAGATGCAGACATTGACCAGGGTTGCCATAGTTCCTCATGCATTAGAAAACTAAATGCTGTTAAAGCTGAACTATAATAGAAGAAGGTTACAGACGACCACTTCCGTAACTGTGCGAACACATGGAATTTGTATTGTAAGACCATAGCATATCGCTTCGATTCGTTCTTTTTTGATCGCTTGCGAAAAAACGATTTCATTCGCTCTTTCTTTTGTTCTTTCATAAAAAAATTGACATTTCACTTCAACTGCTGTGTACCTACATTTAAATTTTTAAGTTCATAAGCAACGATTTTTTTTGTCTAAGCGACTTCCAATTTGACAGTCTGACAATCGTTTCCTTTCACAAAAGTCTATTATGGGCAACTTGAGTAATTGACAGCCTTAGATATGAAATAGATTGAAAGTAGTATTTAAGAAAAAAAAATTAATGACGCAAAAACCTATTACGAAAGTTTTTGGCCGCACCAAAGTTAATAAAATTTGAAAGCTTCTTGCTTACAACTGGTTTTTCGGGCTAAGAAGGATCTCTCATCAAAGCTATAATAGCAACAAAGAAGTTAAGGGGCTTATTTCCTTTGCTAAAGTGGCAGCAGTATGGCAGCATATATATATATATATATATGCAAAATTGGTATACACCCAAACTCGCACTCGGATGGGATGTATGGAAAGTATAAACCCCCTGCTTGGGCTCATTGTTGGATTAAGGTTATGTAGGTATAGTTTGAATATGGATTGTGGGGGGGGCTTACTTTACTTACTAGGACGTGTGTCAATTGGAGTGCGCAACTGGAGGCAGTTATCTAAGGAGCGGGCTAATTGAAGAGGCATGTTGGTTGAGGCCCAGGTTCATTCCGCACTGTAGCGCCACTTAAGTAAGTAAGTAAGCTCAAAATTTAAGGCACAAAAAATGGGTGACGGACAGACGTACCGTAAGACAGACGTACCGTTACTCAGCTGACGATTCTTAGTCGATCCATATACTTTGACATCCATGCAAAAAAGTAAAACTAAACAGATTTGCGGGTAGACTGTGTTGCTACAAATCGACGATGAAACGATTAATGCCGAATTTTGAATTGTTGAAGATGCAAAGAAATACTCGGCTTTTGTAACAACACTTCGAGTTGAATGTGTTACCGTTGGGACTCAAAAATTTCAAAAGGTAGCAACGAATTGGTACATAGAATGCACCGAGGTGAAGTGTTTTCGCAGATCGACGATTTTGCTATACCGAGCAAAACTGTAAGAGAAGGGTTGGATCGCCTTCTTCGTTTTCGACTCTGAAATTTAAAAAAAAACCCGCTTCGATTCAGGCCTTGGATGAAAACATCACGCGTGTCATTCGCCAGTTACCAGTCGAAATGCTCGAACGAGTGATCGAAAATTGGACTCAACGGATGGACCATCTGCGACGTAGCAACGGCCAACATTTGATAGACATAATCTTCAAAAAATAAATGCCAAAGAATGTTCTTTCAAATGATAATAAACATTTTCTCCATTTAATTTGAATTTTCTGTGTTTTTTTCTTTAAAAAAGTTGGGAACCTCGAAATGGATCACCCTACAAACTTTTGAAAACAAAATGTTAAGATCACTCAACAATTTAAGTCAATTTTAAGTAATTTAAAACCAAATTCATATTATAAAACTATAAAAATTTGTTCCATTCAGTTTGTTACTGCAAACGATGACATGATTTAAATCGAAACAATAATTGTTGCGATGAAAACTTGGCAGCAACTTTGTGGTGTGTATCAGAACACACCTTAAGTAAACTGACAGATGTCGGTTTAGGAATGTAAAATGGTTTTCCTTTTTGTGGTTAGGAAACTGGGCGGTGGGAGCACGATTGTAAGCATTTATAAAATTCGAATACAAAAACTTGTAACTAATTTTATTAATGAAGATTTTAGTGAGCACTGGATTATAACTTAAAATAAGTGTTTTAATTTGACAGCTCGACTTCCCAACAATCTAAAATTGTTGCTCTTATTGTTAGCCCGGCTGCTAACCTTGAAATGGAGATGACCGTGATGACCACGCGGGAAAAGGGGAATACGCGTCTGGGGCAAACTCAGCTGTAACAAGTGTGACTGGCACACAATCGTCAACCGGCACAGTGGTTACCTTTACAACCGCGGCAACAGTGACTTGCCGTGACTGATAACACCAGAAGTGCATGACCAATCAATGTAACGAAACGAAATGCACCAGTCATTCCGTTTAAACCATCAGGCGTCAGCTCGTCGTCGACTCACAATATTAAAACGTTTCGTCGCGACTGGAATTCTCACAAGATATTCCGCAGACGAGTCACATGCATTTGACAAACAAAGCATCACAAGAAACTGCTAAGGAGTTTGGGTACATCCCGCCACTTCATTCTACATGCTCAACAATATCGTTGAGGGAAATGGAACGGCGAACATTTTTAGTAGACAGAGTCAATCCAGTTACCCAGTTGATGTCTTCAATCCGCGCAGAAAATCATCCTGGCATAACTATACGACAAATATACATTCCGCACCCAACATGAATCCCACGTGGTCGAGCCATTGCTGCATAATAGTGTGCAACTTGCAGCCGGACCCAAATTTATCATCGTCGGCAACACAACACGACAGCAGGGGCACTTATACACCCTCTACTTCTTTTCACAATCCTCAAAAATTCGCTATGCCATCAGCGATAACACTTTTTATGGCGATCCAATTGGTGTTACTTATACAAATTCTCACGCACCGTTTACAAATATTAGCTTGCAGTACAGGACATCACACTGTCGCCGTCACAGATTGCGTCTCGGCAAGTTGTACCGAAGGAATTGTAATTTTTTATGGTCTACCTGAGGAGTGGCCCCTCTTCATTACTAATGACATGCAGTCAACTGAACGATGTGGATATACAGACCAGAAAAATTTACTCCGCCTGTAAAAGTGTCTCAAGGGTGACGCGTTGCAAGCAGTACGTGGACAACTTATGGCGCCAAGTACCGTTTTCTGTGCAATCGAAACACTCAAAATGCTTGTTGGTCGTGCGGATGTAATTCACCAGAAAGATGTAACAACCAGACCAGACAGTGCAAATTGAGACAGGAGCCGCCCGTGAAATCAGATAAGTTGGAATCCCTAGTACAATTCGCATTATCTGTTCAAAATTATTGTGCAACTATTCAAGCCATAGCTCTTGTAGATTATTTATATGACCCAATGCCGCTAGCTGTGTTGGTGATTAAGACGGGTGAACTAAAACTAGATTGGGGTCGTCATCAAATTCAATTCGTTCGAGTGGATATACCTAGGAGTATTCGACAGGTTGCTTTTTGCTCGAGCTACTTGCGCCAGTCAAGTTACTTCGATGCACGACACCAACAGTGAGGTGAAAAATAGTAGCAGACAACCAAAACAGCGCATAATGTTGCACGAGGTCGTCGAGCAAAAGAGAAGTTCGACAAAGGAGCAGGCTTCCTGTCGTAAATCAATGGAGGTCATCGTCAGGCAGATTGCAGCAGATTCGGTTCAAAAGAACGATGGATGTTTGTGCGAGAAGAAGGACTTTGTTTTCGCTGCTTCAAAAAACATCAGGTGAGACGTTGTAATTTGAAGAAACAATGCGGTGTAGACGGCTGCAAGATGTCATACCACGCTCTTTTGCAGGCTACATCCAACAACAAGATAACCAAAGTAGTGGTGTTAAAATGGAAGCCGGTGTATCTGGCAGTATCGTAAATGATCTTGTGGTTTTCTTTCATTCAAAAGATCAAAAAAAGGCGATGTTTCGATACGTTCCTGTTACACTCCTTAATGGAGGAAAATCGTTCGACACCTACGCACTCATTGCTGAAGGATCGGCATGCACCCTAATTGAAAGTAGCATCGCAAAAGAGCTGGAGTTACAAGGACCGACAGCGGAGTTGTGTTTGAGGTGGACTGGCGACATCACTCAGAGTGAAACGAATTCAATGGTGGTAAGTCTGGATGTTGCATCACTCGATATCAACGCAAATCGATTTAATTTGAATAGTGTACGCACAGTTTCAAGTTTGGATTTACCTGTGCAATCACGTCATGCAAGTGTAATGAATGAGCGCCCTCATTTGCGAAATTTTACGATTTCT
Source organism: Rhingia rostrata (assembly GCA_949824845.1). Taxonomy (NCBI): domain Eukaryota; kingdom Metazoa; phylum Arthropoda; class Insecta; order Diptera; family Syrphidae; genus Rhingia; species Rhingia rostrata. Next base: position 10,717,809 of record OX463759.1, read on the forward strand.
TCGTACTGTGATGCACCAGCGCGAATTCTTATTGGCCTTGACAGTGCTAAAATTGGTCTGCCTCTTGAAACTATAGAGGTTGAGGATTATGATTTAGTTGCGACGAGATGTAAATAAGGTTGGGTAGTCTACGGTCGAAACGGTGATTCTTCGGGTGCTTCTCAAAGAGTGTTGCACATCTGTCCATGCAGTTCGACAGAAAAAATTGAAATTATGCTGAAGGCGTACTTTTCATTGGAGTCAGTTGGTGTCGTTGTGACATTTAAGACACTCGAATCGAAGAAACGTCTCAATATCACCTTGCTGAAAAAAGATGGGAAAGAGGATTACTCTGGAAGTAAAACACCATCGATTTACCAAATTCGCTTCCAATTGCTAAACGCAGACTTCAGTGTCTCGAATCAAAGATGCGGCGTGATCCAGACTTGGCGAACTTTTTGATCGACACTATTCGTAATTACGAGCAGAAAGGGTATGTGAGCAAGATAGAAAGGGAAATTTCCTTAGGCGGTAGGTCATGATACATCCCAATCTTTACGGTGACAAACGCGCACAAGAAAAAGAAGAGACTTGTCTGGGATGCGGTGGTAGCCATAGTGAATGACGTCTCTTTAAACAAAGTTGTGATGAAAGGACCAGATTTTTTAGCATCATTGATAGGAGTGCTTATTCGATTCCGAGAAAAGCCAGTTGCACTCTGTGGTGACATTAAAGAGATGTTTCATCAGGTCATCGTTCGAAAAGAAGATCAGGTTGTTCAAAAGTTCCTATGGCGTGAAGGTGATACAATGAAGGATCCTGATGTGTTTGTCAGGCAGGTTATGACTTTCGGCGCATCATGTTCTTCTACCTTAGCCAATTTCATCAAAAACAGAAATGCGTATCGACGGGAAGAACATCGTCCTAAGGATGTACATTCTATCGTCAGAAATACTTATGTCGACGATTGGCTGCAGGGTGTGGAGACCGAAGAGGAAATGATCCAGATAGCGACTACAGTAAGGCGCATCCATCGTGATGGCGGTTTCGAGATGAGAAATTGGTCATCCAATTCAGAACGCGTTTTGGCTGCCTTATTAGGTTAAACTGTACAGGTAGATAAACGTATCGGTGAGTTTGACGTTATACAAGGTAGAGTGGATTTGGTTTCTGGAATAGAGACGAGCGTGAAGCGCCCAATTATAACGCCGCGCCATCATTCTGTTACACGACTGTTAGCGGATTTCTATCACCATAAGTTGAACCATCACCATGAGGAAATTGTTGTCAACGAGATGAGTCAGTGGCCATGAATTGTCATCTATGTTTAATCGCCGAGCAAGCCCATTTCATCCCACTATGGGTTCTTTACCACCGGAACGTATAGCACCGTTTACGAAGCCCTTTATTGGACTCCTTCGGACCAATAGATATAGTGGTTGGCCGATGACGAAAAAAGCGATGGGGTGTGCTTTTCACCTGGCTTGCGACAAGAGCGACACACACCTCTCCATCACTGTCAACGGAATCAGTTTTACTTGTCCTGAAGCAGTTTATCAGCAGACGTGGCATTCCAAGGCGTATCTTGTCGGACAATGACACAAACTTTCGTGTAGCGTGTCGTGTTTTGGCTGAGGAAATTGAAAAGGTGTCGCCTGGGCAGTTGAAGCAAGAGTATCCTGAGATTAAATGGCGTCGCCTCATATGGGTAGATCGTGGGAGAGGATGATACGCGTAAAGTCAATAATGATGGATATTTTGCAAGAGACTGCATTACCGGAAGACGTTCTAAGGGCAACGGTGGCAGACATTGAAAACATATTAAACTCCCGACCACTGACTTATGTTCCATGATATACGGTAGGATGGGCCGGGCAAAAAGAGGATGAAAAACATCTACTACGGACCGTGTTATAGTGAGCAGAAACAACGACTTTTCGGATATTTGTTACAAGTGCCAGACATAGGCAAGAAGTCTTATGTTTCCAAGAAATTAGCGAACGCATTTTAACAATCCACATCAAGGCCAAATTCGCCAACTTAGCTTAATAAGGCTAACGGGAATGACGACCTTCCTGCCGAGCTTTACAAAGCCGGCGGAGATGACTTGGTAAGTAACATCCACCAACTCATAAGCCGAATCTAGTCGGAAGAAAGTTTGCCTGAAGAATGGATCCTCAGCATCGTTTTCCCGATCCACAAAAAAAGGAGACCATCTAAACTGCGCCAACTACAGAAGCATAAGTCTCCTCAACATTGCCTACGAGATCCTGTCTGCCAACAACCAACAACCTGATTTTGCCTTTTCAGTGTGGTTTTAGGCCAGGAAAGTCCACAACCGATCAATTCTTCACACTTCAGCAGATCGTGGAAAAAACCCAAGATGTCCAAATCGATACCCACCACCTATTCATCGATTTCAAAGCCACATAAGACAGCATTTATAAAGACGAACTATACAGAGCCATGTCTAATTTTGGTATACCGCCCAAACTCGTCCGTTTGTGTAGAATGATGATGGAGAATTCTCGCTGCTCCATCAGGGTCGGAAACGAACTCACCGACAAATTCGATACCAAAACGGATTTAGGCAAGGTGATGCGCTTTCATGTAACTTCTTCAATTTGATACTTGATAGGACTGTGCAAAACTTACGAGCCAACACCAGAGGCACAATTTTACAAAAATCGTTTCAACAACTAGCAAAAACCGGCGATATTAACATCATTGGTAGGACCCAACGTGATGTCATAGCCACGTTTGCTGGTATAGAGAAGGGAGCTGCAAAAATGGGTTTAGCAGTAAATGAGGGCAAGATTAAGTATACGCCGTCAACACGAAAGGACACACAACATCGACGAAATATACAGAACGTCACCATTGACAGATATAACTTTGAGGTAGTACGGGACTTAATCTATCACGGCTCCGCTATTAATACTGAAGTCAGAAATTGAACGAAGAATTACTAATGCCAACCGCCGTTTTTTCGGGCTAAGAAGGAAATTTAGTAGTAAAGCCTCACTCGAACTACTAAGGAGATCCTATATGAGACCCTGATCATCCCATTCCTGCTCTACGGCGCTCAAGCATGGACCGTCTCAAAAGCGGATGAAGAAATCCTTTTTCGATTTGAGAGGAAAATTCTTCGAAAAATCTTCGGTCTCCTTTGCGTTGGCTATGGAGACGACGATTCAACCAAGAACTATACGAGCTGTACAGCGACATGCCCCTGGTCAAAAAACTCCGCATTGGACGTTTAGGATGGGTAGGACATGTAGAACGAATGGACACCAATACTCCGGCTCGCAGAGTCTTTGATTCCCAGCCAGACCTCGGACGCAGTAGAGGAAGACCTCGCCTTAAATGGCGCGCACAAGTAGAAACCGACGTAAACCAACTTAGAGTGCACAACTGGAGGCAGTTAGCTAAGGACCGGGCTAATTGGAGAGGTATGTTGGTTGAGGCCCAGGTTCATTTCGGACTGTACCGCCATTATTGTAAGTAAGTAAGTGGGAATGTACCAAAGGTAAGCAAAAATCACCAATACACAAAGTGACTGATCGATGTTATGTTCGCAAGCTTGCATATGGGGAGCGTACGAATAGTCGACAAAAAAATATCGATAAATGGCCGTGTTCCTGGTTTTAGTTTTACGAAGTTAACTTTGCCGATGCATAATTCCCATTGGTCTTTCGAGAACTTTTAGTCACATGACAAGGTCGATTGACCAATGAGAACAGTGAATCGGCTAAGTTAACTTGGGAAATCTAAAACCTGGAACACGGCCAATGTACATCAATTTCATCAACTGTTAAAATGTCGACTAAAGTTTGATCCACGATTGATAAGTTGTCGGTAAAAACGTCGATTTTAATCTAAAATAAAGCAGGAATTGCAGGTTGATGTGATTAAAATAATCCCTCCTAGCGAGTTATCAGTCTTAGCAGAAAATTTTCCGCAGTGCATACTTACTTTCGGGTGTTCAAACTCCATTCGAGGTATGTGCCATCGGAGAAAAAATCACTTCACTACAATTCGTAAATAAATTCCGCGAAAAATTTCTTACGGAGAAAATCGGAAAAGGAAAAATAATTGCACGTAGCTGTCAAAAATTGCACAAAAATGCACCTGAACGCACTTCGACACAATTCGGCAGCATGCGTTAGAAAATGTCGTAGAAATATTCCGAAAAGCTTGTCGTAAGAACACCTCAAAGATAAAATCCTCCGAATCGTACAAAATCGGAGAATTTTCCGCTCCAACGGATACCTCCCTGAATATTCGAGAGTGACTTGTTGATCGACAGTGAATGATTTCTTATGCATGCGGCGCCGCGTGCATGTGAACATCATTCACTTATCCGAATCGATGTTTTAAAAATCGACTTTATAAGAGTCGACATTTTGATCAGTCGGTATTTTTACCAACCGACTTTTCGAAAACCGATATTATAAGGGTCCATTTTTTTTAAATCGAAATTTTAGAAATCGGCAAATCGTACCCAACCCATTGAAAATATGTGATGTGCAAATTGTGTCGAATATCGTGTGAACACCTCGCATATAGGCCTCAACATTTGCGATCCCAATTGGGAACATATCATATGAAAGCACCTTTATTGCAAATGCATATCGTGTGAACACGCTTATAACGGGTGATCCAAGTAGAGATACTTTTTTCAATAGCCTTTTTTGACAGATCACGTGTGAGTCGTGTCATGCTGTCATGTTATTTTTGTTTAGTATTGTTTGGCATTTCATAATGGAAAGACTTACGCGTGAACAACGTTTACAAATTGTTCAACTTTGTTATGAAAATTCACGTTCTGTGAGGAATGTGTTTCGTGCACTTCGCTCAACTTATGGTCAATATAATAGGCCTACTGAGCGTACTCTTCGCAACACCATCAACCGTTTGAGACCCAGCATTCATTATTGGATAATATTCGACCGAATAGACCACGTCCAGCACGCTGTGAAGAAAATATAGCGGCCGTAGCTGAGAGTGTACACGAAGACCGTAGAGAGTCGATTCGGCGCCGTTCGCAGCAACTCGGACTGACGTATGGAACGACTTGGCGCATTTTACGTCAAGATCTTAAATTGAAAGCGTACAGAATACAGCTTGTGCAACAACTGAAGCCGCTCGACCTTCCCAAGCGACATCGCTTCGCTCTATGGGCTCTTAATAAGTTCCAAGAAGATCCGACGTTTTCGAGGCAAATTTTGTTTAGCGATGAGGCCCATTTCTGGCTCAATGGGTATGTAAACAAACAAAATTGACGCATTTGGGACGAAGAGCAACCTGAAGAGATTGAAGAACTGCCACTTCATCCAGAAAAAACAACGGTTTGGTGTTGTTTGTGGGCCGGTGGAATCATCGGTCCATATTCCTTTAAAAATTATGCCGGTGCGAACGTAACCGTCAATGGCGACCGTGATCGTGCCGTGATAACCGACTATTTGATGCCTGAAATTGAAGCTCGTGATCTCGGCGACATTTGGTTTCAGCAAGACGGCGCCACTTCCCACACATCGCATAAATCAATGGACTTATTGAGAGAACATTTCGGTGAGCACATAATTTCACGTTTTGGGCCGGTCGATTGGCCACCAAGATCGTGTGATATCACACCGTTAGACTTTTTCCTGTGGGGATATGTAAAGTCAAAAGCTTATGCCGACAAACCCGCTTCGATTTAGGGCTTGTAGAAAAACATCACGCGTGTCATTCGAAAGTTACCAGTCGAAATGCTCGAACGAGTGATCGAAAATTGGACTCAACGGATGGACCATCTGCGACGTAGCAACGGCCAAAAATAAATGCCAAGGAATGTTCTTTCAAATGATAATAAACATTCTCCATTAAATTTGAATTTTCTGTGTTTTTTTCTTTAAAAAAGTAGGGAACCTCGAAATGGATCACCCTTTAGTATGTGTATGGAATTCGCGGCACATTTGAGAGTTGTTTTCGTCGCATATAATCCTACTCTACCTGTTTATGAATTTCTGACAGACTTCATGTGTTAAAAAAAAACTAACGGCAGCCCAGTCAAGGACGCTGTCCACTATGTACTATAAATGCGAAACAATGACAAGTTGCGTTGTCCAACCTCTTATAAATCTCTAAAAAACAATGCGTTTCTCCAAATATCACGAAATATTTAAAACAAAAATTTCTGATTCTCCATTCGCAAAGAGATTTAAAATTCCCACTCAAATCACGATGTACATAATGTGACAATGAGCATCCTGAATAGAGAATCCACAGCAATACCCTCTACACATTTTGTGTAGCCATGTATTTGCAAACTTTTTACTCACTCGCCGGTTTTCGAATCCAAACGCGAATGCACATGTGGTTGATGGCGGACCTTCTCCCACAGAGATTCGACACTGACATAAACTCATTTTCGGTAATTCAAAATAATGTCTCCGTATGCGGCATTCTAGTACAATGCAGTTCGCAAATCTGTGACCATCATAATAATGAGTGAAATAAAAAACAAAATATTAACCAAAGGAAAAATAAGGGCCAATTAAGAGATTTTATATTCATTATAATAATTTCCCCAGCTTCCTTTTATTGAATAAAAATACACAATCAAAATACGTAACGCTGTACAAACACTTACGTTTCTCATTTTGATTCCGTTGTTGTCACGCACATGCAGCAAAAATGATTAACAAAAAAAAAAAAACACACATACACAAAGAGAACGAAAGGAAGACTCAAAAAACAACACAAAGTTCCTTTTTGCGGCGTTTGCACCGCCCGCAAATTTGTTGTTTTCAAATTCGTAGATGGTGTGCGCTTGTATGTTGGGTTCTTTTTCACGTTTGCTTTAAGCTTTTGTATTTATTTTTGGGTTCGTCCTTTAGGCACACAATGAGCCAAGTCAACTGAATGTTATTCCCACACGAGAAGGGAAATTATTAAAAATGAGTTTTTTTTTTATTGCTGTTTTTTTGTTTCTATTTTATTTCGGTTTTAGTTGTGTCGTCGTACAGCACTTTTAGTGATTGTTTGGCAAACGATTCGTATCAATATAATATCCGAGATATTAATGCAAACACTGGAAAAAGGGTTTCCACAGAACGCAGCCGCCAGTAACACACCCAACCTCCGCGAACAAAATCTGCAAACTGAGTCCGATGAACGAATACCGGAATGTTGATGGTTATCGCGCAACTCCGCGCATCAATGCAAACCCATAGGCAGATGTTGAATTTTGTTGGTGGGTACTCTGTGATGGGATTGCGTGAAAAAGGGTGAATCGTTGTTTTGTTGTTGTTTTTGGAAGAAACTATTAGCGATGTGCTGATATGCTAGGGATGCCAACTACATAGTTGCATAAGGCCACCATTTATGATCATGATTGACAGCTGAACGTTATACCTAATAATGTTAACAACTAAATAAAACAGATCAACAATATCTAAATCAAATTATTTCTTTTTTTTAAATATTTTTATTTTAATGACAATAAAGAAAGCATACATTAACGTAAGCAAATGAACAAGAAAAACGTATTATACTGGACAACCCGACTTTTTGCCTGATATCCAACAGTCACTTGCAAAATTGTGTCGTTTAAAATGATACCCAACTGACCATTATTCCTCTATCAGGATATAAAATTTAGTTTCCACAAGCAATTATTTCTGTAGGTCTTATATAGTACTTCTGCGCGGAGGTTGAGCATTTTCGTAGTTGATTGTTTGGATAGAAGACTGTTTAAGACATTATGCAGGAAAATTCATATGCATAACCGAAGTTATGATGGTATAAGAGCTTACGAATGAAGGCTTAACAAAGCTAAGGTTAAAAGATCGCGAAAAATGTGAATAGAACATGAAAATGTGAAAAGATTAGGATAAAGGTGAAAAGATCGTGCCTATTTCTGTAGGCCTTATATAGTACTTGTGCGTGGAGATTAAGCGTTTTTGCGTCGATTATTTGGATAGAAGACTATTTAAGACATTATGCAGGAAAATTCATATGCATAACCGAAGTTATGATGGTATAAGAGCTTACGAATGAAGGCTTAACAAAGCTAAGGTTGAAAGATCGCGAAAAATGTGAATAGATCATGAAAAGGTGAAAAGATTGGGATAAAGGTGAACAGATGGGGAACCTACCCAAGAACGAGTCAAAACGATTCAATTACCCAATTACCAATTATTCCTCTATAAGGAAATAAAATTTTGTTTCCACAAGCAATTATTTCTGTAGGTCTTATATAGTACTTGTGCGCGGAAATTAAGCGTTTTTGCGTCGATTATTTGGATAGAAGACTGTTTAAGGCATTATGCAGGAAAATTCATATGCAAAACCGAAGTTATGGTGGTATAAGAGCTTACGAATGAAGGCTTAACAAAGCTAAGGTTGAAAGATCGCGAAAAATGTGAATAGGGAATGAAAAGGTGAAAAGATTGGGATAAAGGTAAAAAGATCGGGAACCCACCGAAGAACGAGTCAACACGATTCAATTACCCAATTACCATTTATTCTTCTATAAGGAAATAAAATTTAGTTTCCACAAGCAATTATTTCTGTAGGCCTTATATAGTACTTGTGCGTGGAGATTAAGCGTTTTTGCGTCGATTATTTGGATAGAAGACTATTTAAGACATTATGCAGGAAAATTCATATGCATAACCGAAGTTATGATGGTATAAGAGCTTACGAATGAAGGCTTCACAAAGCTAAGGTTAAAATATCGCGAAAAAATGTGAATAGACCATGAAAAGGTGAAAAGATTGATATAAAGGTGAAAAGATCGTGAACCAACCGGAGAACTGGTCAACACGATTCAATTACCCAATTACCAATTATTCCTCTACAAGGAAATTAAATGTAGTTTCCACAAAGCAATTATTTCTGTAGGTCTTATATAGTACTTTTGCGCGGAGGCTGAGCATTTTCGTAGTTGATTATTTGGATAGAAGAATGTTTAAGACATTATGCAGGAAAATTCATATGCATAACCGAAGTATGATGGTATAAGAGCTTACTAATGAAGGCTTAACAAAGCTAAGGTTAAAATATCGCGAAAAAATGTGAATAGACCATGAAAAGGTGAAAAGATTGGGATAAAGGTGAAAAGATGGGGAACCTACCGAAGAACGAGTCAACACGATTCAATTGCCCAATTACCAATTATTCTTCTATAAGGAAATAAAATTTAGTTTCCACAAGCAATTATTTCTGTAGGTCTTATATAGTACTTGTGCGCGGAGATTAAGCGTTTTTGCGTCGATTATTTGGATAGAAGACTATTTAAGACATTATGCAGGAAAATTCATATGCATAACCGAAGTTATGATGGTATAAGAGCTTACGAATGAAGGCTTCACAAAGCTAAGGTTAAAATATCGCGAAAAAATGTGAATAGACCATGAAAAGGTGAAAAGATTGAGATAAAGGTGAAAAGATGGGGAACCTACCGAAGAACGAGTCAACACGATTCAATTACCCAATTACCAATTATTCCTCTACAAGGAAATAAAATTTAGTTTCCACAAGCAATTATTTCTGTAGGCCTTATATAGTACTTGTGCGTGGAGATTAAGCGTTTTTGGGTCGATTATTTGGATAGAAGACTGTTTAAGACATTATGCAGGTTCATATGCATAACCGAAGTTATGATGGTATAAGAGCTTACGAATGAAGGCTTAACAAAGCTAAGGTTAAAATATCGCGAAAAATGTGAATAGAACATGAAAAGGTGAAAAGATTGGGATAAAGGTGAAAAGATCGTGAACCTACCGGAGAACTAGTCAACACGATTCAATTACCCAATTACCAATTATTCCTCTATAAGGAAATACAATTTTGTTTCCACAAAGCAATTATTTCTGTAGGCCTTATATAGTACTTGTGCGCTGAAGTTGAGCCTTTTTGCAGTCGATTTGTTTGATGGTATAACCTCTGTAAGGTTGCTTTAAAGCTTCCGGAGATGTGTGTACATGTACAATACGTTAAGATGTTTCAGAAGAACCTCCCGATAGCCTAGAACAATAGTCTAATCTTTGGGGCCCGATGATGTATATTTTGAGAGTGCGCGTTTAAGCAGCTTTATTCCGCCTGAAACCTTCCTATATTTGGATAGTCGAGGGCTGATACAGGATATATCGGCGGTTCCGCTAATCAACCACGTCTTCCGAGGAACTGTGGATATGCGGCTCCTATACGACCGAGACGTCGTCGCTCAGAGCGGAAGAGGGCGCCTGAGTTTCAGCAGGAGTGTGCCCGATTGGGACCATTGGAGTAGGTTGCATCAGGAAAACCTGTTGTTGTGGTTAACTTAGTTAAAGTTTGTTAAGTCTTGAAAATATATGGCCAACTTACCTAGTTTTAGGTTTATGGTTAAGTCGTATGGTGGCACAAAAAAGAATTTCTTGCTGTGGCTGCTCAAGTTATTAAGTTATTTTTATTTAGTTGTAATTTGTTTTTAAGTAGTTTTAGTTAGCCGATAAGTAGTTTTAATTAGCATAGAAGTTTAAATAAATGAAACAAAAAAAAGATAAGAAACCAAGTTTTTTCAACTGTTTATTGGTAAACTTGTACTTTTACATATTAGATAATAAGGCCGAAAGGCATTAGAATTGAGTTGTTATCGTTTTAGTATGCTAGTTAAGTAGGATATAAGTAGGCTAGTTTTTATGAATTTTTGTCTTGCATATAAGTTTGTTCTAAGGTAATAAAAAATAAAATATTGACATTTAATCAGTCACTTCCACATATCAAATGAGGCATTGAGAGCAGGATTGATGTAACCCTCATTTTTCCAATTTTGAGTGTATTGCACCATCATGACGAATTAACATATTTTATTCGATGAAGAAGTGTCACTAATTGTGTACTAATTTTCGCTTTTCAGTTATTGTTTAAAAAATAAATCAAATAAAGCGGATCGATTTTTTTTTTTTAAATTTATTACCATGAACATTTTAATTGTTGCAGTTTGATGTTACGCCACTACTGCTCTCAGCGCCTCAAATCACATTAAATGTGGCAGAAGAGCCGTCAACTTCGACTCGTCGTGGTGCCCGACAATTGAACATCTCACGAACATCACTGCTGCGAATTTTGAGTAACGATCTCAATTTACACGCTTACAAGGTTCAATTGACTGAATAGCTGAAGCCTACTGACCAAGTGTCGTAAAACGCCGAATAGTTAGTTAAACAGACAGAAGTGAATGGTGACTGACAAAGGAAATCATCTTTAGCGCAGAGGCACATTTTCCCCTTAGCGGATTCGTTAACAAGCAGAATTGCCGCATTAGGGAAAATGGGAACTCTTGATTAATTGTTGAAAAGCCGTTGCATCCACAATAAGTGACTGTTTGGTGTGGTTTATGGGCTTGTGGTTCAGGCTGAACTTCTTCGAAAATGAGGTCGGCCAAGCAGTTACAGTAAATGGTGTTCGCTATCGCGAGATGATAACTGACTTATTGTGGTACAAAAAGCGGATGAAGAAATTTTTGGTCGATTCGAGAGGAAAATTCTGGTCCCGTTTGCGTTGACGGGCTATGGGGACGAAGATTCAACCAAGAACCATACGAGCTGTATATGTCCCTAGTAAAAAAAAAACTCCGCATTGAAAGTTTCAGATGGCTAGAACATGTACAACGATTGGACACCAATACTTCGGGTCTCAGAGTCTTCGATTCTCGGGCAGACGTCGGACGCAGTAGAGCAAGATCTCGCCTTTAGTGAAGCGCACAAGTCTAAGCCAACCTCAACCAACTTGAAATGCGCAACTGGAGGCAATTAGCTAAGAACTGGGCTAACTGAAAAGGACTGTTCCGGACTGTAGTGCCTCTTAGTGAGTTTTTTTGCGATAGCGTATAATTTTTTTTCGTTTTTTTTGCAAGAAGTTTCTAAAAAGTGGAGTTGGCTTAAAATGATCTTTAAGCTAAATCTTCACATTAATATAATAAAAGTTATAATACCTAATGCTTTTTTGATTTTGGACTTATTGGATCTTCTGAAGAAATATTTCGCAGAAATTCGTTCAAATAATGTGTGCCCGTCTTTACTTCTCTTTATTATGGTCTTCCTTACGAACCTCAAGAATTCCTTCACAGTGGTAATTTGAATGATAGAATTTTTTAATGATTGCTACAAGTAACTTCTCTAGTAAAATTAAAATTCCATCATGAATTGTATTCCAAAGAAGCTTTTGATTACAAAACGTAGTCATGAAAAAAAAACTATGAATACCAATTTATAGAATATCATGTTCACTATCCTTTTAAAAATCCCTTACTGTTTATCGTTTGTAATTTACTTTGGACTTCGTTTTTTGTTTATAATATAAATGTTACTGTTACAGCTAATTTGGGAATATATAGCCAGCTGTCAAACATAAAGCGCAAGCTAAGTGCCCAGTTATAACGGGTGATCCAATTAGGGATACTTTTTTCAATAGGCTTTTTTGACAGATCACGTGTGAGTCGTGTCATGCTGTCATGTTATTTTTGTTTAGTATTGTTTGGCATTTGATAATGGAAAGACTTACGCGTGAACAACGTTTACAAATTGTTCAACTTTATTACGAAAATTCACGTTCTGTGAGGAATGTGTTTCGTGCACTTCGCTCAACTTATGGTTAACATAATCGTACTATTCGCAACACCATCACCGGCCGGTCGATTGACCACCAAGATCGTGTGATATCACACCTTTAGACTTTTTCCTGTGGGGATATGTAAAGTCAAAAGCTTATGCCGACAAACCCGCTTCGATTCAGGCCTTGGAGGAAAACATCACGCGTGTCATTCGCCAGTTACCAGTCGAAATGCTCAAACGAGTGATCGAAAATTGGACTCAACGGATGGACCATCTGCGACGTAACAACGGCCAACATTTGATAGACATAATCTTCAAAAAATAAATGCCAAAGAATGTTCTTTCAAATGATAATAAACATTCTCCATTAAATTTGAATTTTCTGTGTTTTTTTCTTTAAAAAAGTAGGGAACCTCGAAATGGATCACCCTTTAGCTATCACTAAAAACCCTTTTGCAGTTTTTTGTTTACTTGTTGCGGTTTTTTTTTATAAATTCAACCATTGGCAAGTTGGTGTAAAAACAAATCTTATGAGTTTTAGAACAAAATTATCTAAATATATTTTAATTCTTAATGGAAGTCTTCTCAGAAAATCACTCTTTGTTTTTCAATGTTATTTTTGTCAAGTACTGTTTGACACTCCACCGAACAGAAACGGAATTTTCCAATAATTCCTATGAGGCCGTGTGGCAATTGCGTTAACATTTTAGATAGTGGGTAATTTTTGACAGCAGTGTGGTGCAGAAAAGTCAAAAATTAGCCAGTGGATAAAATGTAACCCTCTTTTTAACGCAATTGGCACACAGCCTAAAAAGCTATGAGGTGACATTTCAATTCCATCATGTGCTGTGTTCCAATGAAGTTGTTCAATGATATCTATAACTGAAATATATAGTTTTCATACAGTTTCACACTGACGTTGTCCTGAACACTTCTATTGCGATAAAATGAGGGTTAAATTTTATCCACTGGCTAAGTTGTGACATTTCTGCAGGGGTACAAACAAATTGACTTTTTGCTGTGTCAATTAGATTAAATGGGATATTATTTTAATACTATTTTCAATAATATCCCAAAAGAATTGGAACAAAATTCCTTTTTTATAATGTTTTGTAATAAAGGAATACCGAATGGATATCAGAAAGATCATCAAAAATCCCTTAATTATTAATTATTGTCAGTAAAAGAAATATTGCTGTACAATTTGTGCTCATTATTAAAGATATCCGCCCTACTTTGAGTGTTAAACATATCTCACATATAGCAAAACAAATGTTATCATAACATTTATCAAACCATCTACTTTAAAAATCCAATTTTAGGTCTTTGCTGTTCGTTGTTTTTTTTTAAATCTGAACGAATGTACTATTTTCCCACAACATGTGAAAACTGGTACCTAGAAATAATCCGTGAGCGTAGTTTCCATCTATGTCACTCCTCAATAGGTATACCTAACGTCAAAAATTAGCCACTGGATAAATTTTAGTGCGCTTTTGAGTAGGCTATTATATATTATTATGTTAGCCAAACTAATGTAAAAAATTATCCACTGGCTTAAAATTTAACGCAATTGACACACGGTCTTAAATGCAATATTTACACATCTATTCGGCCTTCGCCGAATGCTTCAACCAATCGAACCTCACGTTTGTTGGTGGGATTGGTGAGGAGGGTGCACAGTTTGAGAGCCACTGTGAGCAATTTTTCATCCACAATTAATTGGTTGAAGAGGTGTAATCTACCAACACATGTGTGTAAATCAAATTAAATTTCGAGGTTCCCTACTTTTTTAAAGAAAAAAACACAGAAAATTCAAATTTAATGGAGAATGTTTATTATCATTTTAAAGAACATTCTTTGGCATTTATTTTTTGAAGATTAAGTCTATCAAATGTTGGCCGTTGCTACGTCGCAGATGGTCCGTTGAGTCCAATTTTCGATCACTCGTTCGAGCATTTCGCGTAACTGGCGAATGACACGCGTGATGTTTTCCTCCAAGGCCTGAATCGAAGCGGGTTTGTCGGCATAAGCTTTTGACTTTAGATATTCCTACAGGAAAAACTCTAACGGTGTGATATCACACGATCTTGGTGGCCAATCGACCGGCCCAAAACGTGAAATTATATGCTCACCGAAATGTTCTCTCAATAAGTCCATTGATTGATGCGATGATTCCTCACAGAACGTGAATTTTCATAATGAAGTTGAACAATTTGTAAACGTTGTTCACGCGTAAGTCTTTCCATTATGAAATGCCAAACAATACTAAACAAAAATAACATGACAGCATGACACGACTCACACGTGATCTGTCAAAAGAGGCTATTGAAAAAAGTATCTCTACTTGGATCACCCGTTATAAAAAAGAAACAAGAATTTCAACAAAAACTATTATATGCAAACAAAATACGTCGGTAGCACTCAATTTTAATAGTTTGTGTGGTAAATTATCAAAAATACAAATTTTTGGCGCAATATTCTCGTTAGTTACCAGGGCCTAGCATATTTCTCACAACCATTCACGTGTGCGTGTGTACTTCTATGCACGATGGCCGGACCTCCTGTTTTATGCCAAAACCGAACGGCGAGGTTGAGATAAGCTATTCATGACAATTGATACTATTCGGATGATTTGTCAAATAAGAAATTTAAATATTTTTGGATAATCATGTTCTTAGCTTCATAAGCTTTGTTTTGACACCAACTCGCCAATGGTTGAATTTAAAAAAAAGCCGCAAGAAGTAAAGGAAAATTTTCAATGAGGGTGTTCAATGATAGCTATAACCACTTGAAAGTTACACATACACTCACAAAACTAACATCATAAAAGAAGAAATGAATTAAATACTTGCAAATCTAAACTTCGGGTAATGAAGATTAATCCAATCTCTCTATCCTCAATAGGTATTCCAAATGTCAAAAATGAGCCACTGGATACATTTAAGCAAATCTGTTGGCCATGTTAAGAGTTTGAAGTCTCAATTCACCACAATAATCTAAGAAATTGGCATAAATTTACTTTAGCTGCCATTCACTTTTTGCATTTTTTTTAATCGATTCTTCTCCGCGTGCTGATTATTTATTAGTTTTTAAAAATTGTCGCTCACTTTTAGGCCGTGTGTCAATTGCGTTAAAATTTTAGCCAGTGGATAAATTTTGACATTAGTATGATGACTATAGACATATAAATTTTAACCTGCTCAACAGCTCGCTAAAATGTATCCAGTGGCTAATTTTTGACATTTGGTATACCAACTGAGGGGTGACAGAGATGAAAAACAACCGTATAAATGTCAAAAATTAGCCAGTAGATAAAGTTTAACCCCTATTTTAACGCAATTGACACACGGCCTTATTAATTTAAAAGTTATTGATAAGTTATTGCACTTTTTTGGTTATAATTTCATACAAATTGTGTACAGTTTGACACTTCTTGTTTTTTTTTGCCATGTTGAGAAAAAAAAACATACTAAATAAAAATATTTTATCAGAAAAAATTGTTAGTCAAGATTGATAAACGTTCGAATATGTATTAGGTCATAATATTACTTCTGCACAGTCCATTCTTAAGTTGGAACATGGATTTAGAGATGCAAAAAATGGATACAAATATATAAAATTGGCGAGTCCTGCAGTAGTGAATTTTTGATTTTAATTTTTGAAACGTGAATATAAGGAAATTTGGCATTCATTGTTGCATTGTTCAGACAGTTTATCAAAAACTTGTATGGTTCGACCAAAAACAACGTTTTTTTCCAGCATATGGTATGGCGTAGGATATACAAATGGTTTTTGTATGAAAACGTCTCCAAAAAGTGGGCGTGGGTAGAAACGATATATGGAAGAAATGATTACATTACCAAAACCAATTATATTGGATCAAATTTTTTTTCAAAATTTTTAAAATTTTACCGAAAACTTTTTTTACTAAAATCGCCTTAAAAAGTAGGCGTGGTAAAAACGTAGTTTAGAAAAAATATAGACATAAGGATTATCTAGATATCTTGTTCACACACTTTTCCAAATTTTGAACGTTTTTGTCTAAAATTAGGTTTGAGCCAAAACACTGCGTGGCAGTAGACGGATTTAAAAAAAATGTTCACTTGTTCGAACAGCACGTACAAGGATTATATGTACCTAATTTCATTATCCGAGCTAAAAATTTAAGGCCCGAAAACCGGTTACCTTTAGACGGACGGACGGACGGATGGACTGACGGACGGACAGACAGACATGGCTTTATCGACTCATCTGGCGATTATGAGTCGATCAATATACTTCGAGGTTTACCTAGTTAAATTGTTTCACTATGTTACAAACCATGTATCAAAACTAATATACCCCTATGGGATAGGGTATAAAAGTGCGACAAGTGAGAGGCAGCTAAATTAAATTTGATCCAAAATATTATCCACTGGCTACAATTTTAACTCAATTGACACAACATTTTCTCGTTGCAGTACGAACGTATTTCTTGATTTTAAGTTTTGAAACGTGAATATAAGGAAATTTGGCATTCAACCAAACGCGCACTCAGACCGAATTCTACAGTGAGCCGAAGCAGGGGGGTTGCGCATTGCACATTTAAGTATATTGGATTGGAAGTTCCGTAACATGATTATAAAGAAATTTTTCATTTACCCAAACTCGCACTCAACGCAAAATCCTAAAGTGAGCCCAAGCAGATGGGTTGCAGGGGGCAGAATGCCCCCTCATACGCATTGCACTGACAAGTGAGAGGCAGCTAAAGTAAATTTGATCCAAAATATTATCCACTGGCTAAAATTCCAACTCAATTGGCACAACTTTTTCTCATTGCAGTAAGAACGTATAATAACAACACTGAACGCTAACATCATATGGTGTCTTTAAGCGTTCGAGAAATTATATTTGTCCTCGAACACACCATCCAATAATTGTTCACTGAACACACTTAAATTAACTCTCTCGCTGTCACAGCTGTGTAGAAAATTGTGAGAAGAATTGTGTTTTGGATATCTTTGAGGAAAATCGGAAAATAATTGTTATTCCCGTTGTTTTTTCTCCTAACAAAATGCTGAAAACAGGAAATAACCTGCAGCATAAAAAAAATCCCAAAACTTTTCCTGTTAATGATACAAATCTGTCGTAATACTGTAATTGTTTTTTTTTTTTTCGCAACTACTATTGTGGGATGTCAATTAGATTGTAGTAGTGCAACGAAGACCGTTTTCTTAAAAATACAAAAAAAAAAAATGAAAAGAAATGTGTTTGGTGACAATTTCCAATAAAGAAATTTCGCTGAATATCAACAAGGAAATTGCGGATAAATATGCAACAGTAAAACCAAAACCAACAAAAAGTATAAATCATACAAATTGTCACTTAATTTGGAGAGGGAAATAATCGTTTTTCCCTCGAAACCAAGTGTACAAAAATAATTTTTGTTTTGCAAATCATTTCGTTTATATTCTTTCGTTTCGAATTTTCTCCATCGCAATTCAGTGCTGATTAATTGCTGTGTTTAAAGTCCTTTCCATTATTTGTGTGTGATTTGTTTTATTTTTCTTCGTTTTTTTTTTTTCTGCCCTTCTCCAATCACAAGTTTCTCTCCATAGTATTCCATAACACAACCGTACGTATCGTACGGGTGGTTAGTTACAACAAATAAAGTCTTTATTTCCGATGTGTTATCTATTGTAGAGGAACACTATCATTGCTCATAGTCAAGTTATTATTTTATTTAAAAAAAAAAAATTATTTGAAAAATTCCTATCGAATTATCTACAAGTACAAAAAGAAATTCATTGTGCATGTCTTTATATCGAGCTTGAGCTCATATTGAATTGTGTCAACAACGAGCTCTTAAGCAAGAAATAAATAAAAACGAAACGAACAAAAAGAAAATACATTTGGTTTGTGGTGAAACGTGATAAGTAGAAAACCCAGACGAATTTGGAGGAATAAAACAACAACAACAAAACTCAGGTGAGTGATAAGAATTAATACAAATAAAAGTTCATAACAAAAAAAAAGAAAAGAAGAATAAGTTATAGAAGAGTAAGTTATAGTATTTGCATATTACTGCCAAACAAATCTTCTCAAAATATTGCTCATAATTATTGCCTTGATCTGCATGAGTCATAGACATATCGCGCCGTGAATATGGACGCAAATGTATCATAGTTTGCGAACAAAAAAAAAAAAAAAGGATTTCCGACTGTCATCCCTTGAACTCTCCAAAAATCGATTTACTGTTTGGTAGAGTGGGTATCCTTCGAAAGTGTAAATTAAATTGTGACGTGTTCCGACGAGGAGATTAACTGATGTGAGAGAATCCGCTTAGGAATTCGGTTTCACGGAAGTGAGGTAACTATCGTCAGATATGGAAGCTTTCAAAGAACATTTTGTGTCCTGTACAAAATATTGTTTGCCTACCTACCAAACGTGTGGCGTTTAGGGTGGGGTTGGATTTAAATGAATCCGGCTATTTGTGTGGTGATAATCGTTTAGTTTGTTCTGCCTGGGTGGGTGGTGTTAAACAACACAAACGTTGATGTTGTTATCCTCCTGTTGATTATGTACACTTGGATTTGTTCTTGTTTACAAATAAATTCTTATCAGCCGGTTCGTTGATATCGCCTTGTTCTCTGCCGATGATGTCAACATCGTCGAGATAAGTACTTAAGTAGTTGCAAATATGTTTCTGAAGTCTGCAGAATCATCATAAATAAAATCTTAAATCGGTTGCATTGTCTAACTTCCTTTTTGGTCTGTAATCCGTCGGTGATGTAGCTGATACCAAAGAGTATAGAACTACACAGAGGGCGAATCTTATCCAACGAAAATTTCATATGTGAGGTACTGATACCCCAGTGTTCACATTGCTACCCCAACATCATACAACAGCAAAGCTGAAGGACACGATCGAACAAATTTGCCCTTCGCACTTACCACCCGCGTCTGTAAGGGCTACAAATTTTTAAGGTGTGATGCGTACTCGTGATGATCAGACAAATAATCCTAGTAGCATCAGTTGTCAAGAAAAGCATGTTTTTGAATGTTTTTGAGAAAGCTCGGCCCTGGGTATTAACGAGCCTGTTGCGCCAAAACAATTTTTTTTGTCGTCAGTATCAGCAAAGAGTATAAAACTCTATGTAGTTCTATATTCTTTGCTGATACTGTTGGGATTTACTCACTTACTTGAGGGGTGCTATCGGGGTGAACATAGGTCGGAACTGACATGCTTCTCCAATCAGTTCGGTCCACCTACAGTTGCGCACTAAAGTATTTTGAGTTCGATTTGTGATCGATTTTTTTAAACAGGCCTAGCGCGGATATATTTTCCTGGGAAACTTTTTTTATTTAACAATTTGATTTACATTGCTGACAAGGAAAAATATCCCGGAAAGATTTATTCGCGATAAGCCTGAATAAATGATGAGTCGGTTCCAGTACAATAATATTTAATACTCAGTTGTACTTTTTTTTTCAAATTCATTTTTTATTTACTTAAAATATTAACTTACTACTAGACAAAAATGCTTAAATCTAACTTATCAATAACTGGTTTACTTAATCTAACTTATCGGCCCTTAGTGGGCGCTGTAAGCTTATATTTAGCTGTTTATATTGCCTTTAGGCTTAAATTTGTCGGTTTTTTGGTTTTATATTTAATTTTTGATTACAAAGAAAAATAGAAAACTTTGTATAGTGACTTTTTTTTTTATAAAAAAGCTTATTCTAGATTATAACTAACTTAAGATTACTTAAACTACTTAAGCCTAACTTAAGACTACTTAAGCTACTTAAACTTAGCTTAATACTACTTAATTACTTAAACCTTGCTTAATACTACTTAACTACTTAAACCAAACTTAATTATAATCGGGGTGGCGAGCCCTCGTTGCACATGCCGCGAGGGGTCGCCATCCTGATTGCGTCTTTCGGTCCCACGGCAGCCTGCGTTCAACGATATTGTACTCCAATATGGTGCACAAGCCCCGCCCCAGACTTTGTTCCTAATTTTAAAATCTTATCTATGGAGTTGGACTAAAAGTCCGCAAAGTCCTAAGGAAGTGCAGAATCACATTCCTCATATAGCCACCAGAATTCAGTGCGCTGTTTTGCAGCATCGATCCTATCGCGATTCGATACCGCCGTGCTAAAGCGGAGGAGCTCCGGAGCATTGTCGACGTACCCGTCGCGGATTAGCCGTTTGTCCCGCGCGTCACGATAGCGGTGGTATAAAACCGGGATACCGTTCCTGTCTTGTACTAACCCTAACGAATCGATGTAAATGAATGCCTCTGGTGGAATAAAGCCCGATATGTGCGTGCTCTCCATTTATAAATCATCGGGGTAATAAGCCCCAAAGATCAGGCTGTTGTCGCTAGCCATCGCCCTTGCATCGTGCCTTCGCGTCACCTTAATCAGGAAATTGTCAATTCTATTCAACTGAGCCCCATTGTATAGAACCTCGTTGCGATAGTATTTTATGTACTCGGAGTCCGGCGTTCGGTACAATCCTAAGCAGGATCGGAAACACCGCCTCTCAAACAGCCGTATCTTTTCCATGTAGGCTGGTGCGACATTGAACCACACGGGACAACCATAAGTATTGATCGGCCTTATGAGGGCCATGTAGCAAATGACTTCCACCCTTGAGTCAAGTTGACTGCTTTGAAACAATCTCCTTCTCAGAGCATAAGCCCCCCTAGCACTAGCCAGACAAGCATCTACATTTTTGTTAAAATACAGAAACTTGTCAAGCCAGATGCCAAGGTATTTTACTTCACTTCTCAACGCCAACGGCTGTCCATGCTGTCCAATGATACACAATTTTTTCCAGTTTTTTCTGGTATCCCAAGAAGCCCTATGCAATGGGGTCCTGAACAAAATCGTTTCGGTTTTTTGGAAATTTCAATTTCCAATCATCGCAATATCCCTTAATGTGATCGAAGTCACGTTGCAAAAGTGTGTTGATGACCTCGATTTTCGGACCTGATCTGTACGCCACTAGATCATCTGCGTACGCTATAACGTGTCTGAGAGACCCTGCAAGATCACTTGTATAAAATGTTAAACAATATCGGGGAGTTCACCGCCCCCTGTTGTAAACCGTTTTGAATTTCAAAGACTTTACTCGAAGTTACGTTGCCATATTTGACAACGAACTTCTTTCCCATAAGCATTTCATATATAGCATGGGTTTCCACATGCCCATTCTGGTCAGCTTGTAGAAAAGCCCCTCTAACCATACGGTGTCGAAGGCCTTCTCAAAGTCAACCATACAGGCCCCTGTGCACTGTTTTTTGACTTATTCCATTGAATGTCGGACACTAGTTTCGACACGGCATGAATGGTGTCATGCCTCGCTCGAAAACCAAACTGATTTTCCGGAATAATTTTGTTTTCCTGCGTCTGATCTAATGGCTTCTTGGCATCATTGCCAACGTTGCTATTGTTCTTCGACATTGGATGCTGGTGGTATGGTGTTAATCGATTGGTCAAGGGATACGCGTTGCGCGAAGGTCTTGGCGTTCTCTTGCTACTGCAGTCTTTCGACATTAATTTTTTTCACAGTATTTCTGGATTGTTGTAGCGTGGTATATACCCGCATTCTAACCTTGGCTGCAACAAGGTAGTGGTCGGATTCGATGTTAGCTCCTCGGAATGTTCGGACATCCAAAATACTGGATGCGTGTCTCTTGTTTATCGCAATGTGATCAATTTTGTTGACCGTTCGTTGATCTGTATATCTCCATGTCCCCTTATGGATATCAAGGTGAGGAAACCGTGTGCTGGCTATAGTGGCATTTCGATCCGAAGCGAAGTCACTTGGCCTAAGTCCGTTACCAGACGTGTTGTCGTGTAGGCTATGTTTTCCAACAATACTGCTTAAAATGTCTTCTCTTCCTATCTTTACGTTAAAATCTTCCCGCACGATTTTAACATCGTACTTCGGTAGTCGCTTTTAGGTTTTGTCAAGGAGTTCATAGAAGCAATCCTTAGCTTTATCATCTTTTTCCTCCGTTGGGGCGTGAGTGCATATAAGGCTTAAGTTGGCTAATATGGCATTGATGCGGATTGTTATAATGCGTTCGCTATTGTCTTAGAAACATAACATAAGACTTCTTGCCTAAGTCTGGCTTTTATAACAAATCCGCATCCGAATAGTCGCTGTTTCTGCTCACTATAACACGGTACGTAGTAGATGTCACAGTTTTTCATCCTCTTTTTGCCCAAACCATCCCATCGTATTTTTTGATGGCAGTCATGTCTGCTTTGTAGCAGTGTGGGGCTTCCGTTAGTAGTTCGCTTGCACATCTCCTGGTTAATGTTCTCACATTCCAGGTGCAGATACGAAAGTCGTCGTCTTTTTTTCGTTTGTCCGTGTCGTCAACAATAACATCAGTCCTTTCCGAGGCTATTGGTTGCTTCGTAATCGTTAGTTTTTTTCATGGTTGGGTAGTTAACTCAAAGTACAGGCCAGTTCCAATTTATTAGGTACCCCTAAGACACGGGGCCATCAGTATCCGCTACAGGATTGAGCGCTGCCGTTGGCCTTTCCGCCACCATCTCTGTTCAAGGGGCCTGACTTACCCTTGAAATCCTTGATAACCTGTTCTCTGAATATGTCGAAGCAACTTGTCTAGGTTCGCCTGGGACAGCAGGCCGGGTATTCATTCCGTGCCATTCTGACCTGGCTGTTTCTAGTGTTGCTGTTTTTCGTCGTGTAATAAACACTCGCGCTTATCGTTTAGGGGTCCAAAAATCAGTCCTCCTAAAATCGTTTTCTCAAAAGTCTGTCCTCCCGAAACCCGTGCAACATTGTGACAGATCCGATCTACAACGGAAAAAAAATCTCCCTACTGGCCCTGAGGCTTCAGTGTTTTGAGCGATTTGCTTAGACAGCATGAATCGTTTTCTCAAAACGTTCTTTAAGCCCTGAGAATATCGTGTTTTTATGTCTGTGGAGTGTATTCATTTTTGGCGTTCGATATTTCTTCGCATGGAGATCGAATTTAAAGGTTTGGGTTCCTCATTACAGCATCGATCGTACTCGAATGCTCGTACACAGTTCCTCGTGTATCTACCGTTCATAATTTCTAGCCAATCTTTCATATGCAGTAAGTCTAAAAGGGAATTTTCTGTCGTTAAAATGGAGCATCCTTCGCGTACAAACTCTATCGCACGTGTTTTTTGTTTTTTTTTTCAAAGGCTATTACTTCTTAGTGATTACGAGTAAACGTACCGCCATTCATTATGTTTTTTTATATTTTTATTACCAAAATACAAATTTGCTATGATTTTATCTTTTTTATATTGCAGAACATAAAAAAAAATTCTTTTGAAGACACTTCGCAATAAAAAGAATGGATTGCGAACTGCAAAATATGCATAAATCAAGATCCAATTGAAAATGTTTCGACTAAACGCCCCATGTCATCTGAGGGTTTTTATTTCGATATGGCTAACAGAAACTGAAACTAAAACTGACCATGCTATTGTCAACAATATTCGAGTCCTCGTCAATGGTGATTGTCTTTAAAGCAAATCACTGTTTCCATAACGTTGCTAGAAACACATGTAGTAACAAAAGTACCAAGCTAATCATCAGCCGAGCCAGTGAATACAAATTCCAAGACCACTTGCAGTAAACCGAATCCTATAACTTCAGAGAAAACCAAACGAAAATTTTAAAAAGTACACGCCATAAAAAACAAACAAACAAACACATGGATACAACTAGCGTGGATCTCATTTAGAAAAAATAAACGAAATAAAAACACTAGTTGCAGTTTTCAGGATGAGAAAGAACAGCGATTCCACCATGAACAGCGGCGCAGAACCATCGCCGGCGATAGGCAAGTCATTAGGTCCATCAAACAGCAGCAATGCAACCAGTTCTGGTAGCTCTAAATCGACATCGAATAGTCCAGTTCCTATGCGACATTTCAACTCATCATTATCACGAATCCGACCACAATCTAGCTATTCAGCTAGGGTATTAGTATTTGATGATTCCGATCAAGAAATCTCATCGTCACCAACATCGAATCAGTTGACACCTGGAACAACCGCCGGGCCATCGACATCTACTTCGTCGCCATCAACGAAGAAGATTACACCTGCAAATAAATTAGCGCTCGGCTCGAGTATGGATGCGGACGGATTGGCTTCGACCTCAAAGGAACACAATCTGAATTCGTCACTTAGAAATCTGGCGAAATCATCATCCGGCGGACTCTCAGGCAGCTCCATTTCGTTACCTGGACGTGATTATAGCGCATTACTGCGTAAAATTTCGTATCAACATCAATATTCTCTACGATCCTCGGCAAATGGTAAGTACCAGTACTATTGGTAAGAAAAATTAAATTCCCAGATCTATTCTTGATTACAACGAATGATTACCGCGCGACAACAAATTCAAGTCTTTGAATAGAAACCGAGGTGAACAGAGTGCATAGCTTGCATACTACTAATTTCTTTTCCGTTTTCGTTCCGAGTCTGGTTTGTATATAGAGGACTCGCTATCCGAGTGATATTTTTTATTATTTGTTAACCCTTTGATGTCAGAATTAAAGTGGGCATGGTTAAAAATATTTTGGATATATTAGGTTAGTGTTTGAGCTTTGAATATGAACTGATATCCATTTCAAGTCTCTATCACTTCTGGTTTTACCGTTACCGTTATGAGATTTGGCCATGGTGGTACATTTAAAAGCACAAACGAATATTGATATCTTATGTTATTTTTATTAATCTGTGATACATTTCATGTATGATATGATACAAAACAATTTTTTGGTGGGTTACAACATAAATGTACCTTACATTTCGAACATTTAGATTTTGGAATACCGGTATGGCATAACCTACACCTTCCTTTTGCTCCCCATTCAACCCAATGATCGGCTTGATCCAGACGCATGGATTTTGGAGGTTGTGAAATGTATGATCGTTTTGTTGACGACGGTGAACTTTGAGATAAGTTTGAAATGCCAGATAGTGCTGGAGATGCTGGAGACGATGGTGATGGTGTATCTGATTGCATGCTTGGAAGGTTTGCCAATGGACGACCTCTTTTGCGTTGGTTTACTGGCGTAATATCAGAAGCGTGTAGAAGCTCGTTTGCTATCATCAATTGAAAATTTAGCAATGACATATGTTTCGTTCTTCCGTCTTCATTTTTTAGGTCTCTTCTATATAACAACCAGCTATTGACTACCGCTGTGCTGAGGCACCAGTATACAATACGCATATACCATTTCTGAGAACGGTGGTTGATTTTATACAAGTCTAACAACATGTCAGCCAGGTCTACACCTCCCATATGCTTGTTATAACACTCGACAATAGCAGGTTTTGGTATATTCATAAACTTCTTTTGTTTTCGACACCAGCGTTTGCATTCTGAAACTGGATTTTCAGCTATATAATTTGAGACAAGTTGAACGCTCTTGTTGTCGTACCAGCGGCAGGCAACTAAATTATGTGCTGCCTCAAACTTAAAATCATACGATCCACGACCCATTTTCATGAGCTCTTTTTCATTCATAAGGCAGCAGTGTTTCATTCGATTGCACAGTGGGTACCTGCCCATACAAAGTGCGGTCAAAAATAGAATGCTTGATTTTTTTTTATTGAAACGCTGATATTATCATTTTAATTTGTTTATTCATACAATAAAATAAAGAAAAAATAAAAAAAAATTCACACGAAATTAGAATAAAAATTATAAATTACATTATTAATAGACTTAATGCATTTTTTCTTAGTTGGTAATTTTCTCATATTTAATATGAACGGGTCGGAAGTTAATAACAATCTGTTCATAAGGTCCTTATTAGTGACGACACGAGACATTTTTCTTGTGTGATGCAGTCGGTAATTTTTTATATCCTTATTTCTTGATTCTGCAGCTTCCTCGCTCAATTCTCCTATGGAAATAAGCCCATGATGTTCAATAACCGATGCACCATGCACCAACACCTTGTGCACTGAGGCGGGTAAATAGTACCATAGATAGGTTTTAGTTATTTTCTCAGCTGTATCCAAGGCAAAAGCTCTGAACTTGTCAGAATCGATTTTATAACCCGAGTTTAAGGCTTGTAAAATTGTGGCACATCTGTCGATCAATGTTTTGTCGATTCCGGTTATATCTGATGAAATTTCGGAATTGAGAAAAAATTTCCTGGCTGTATTGCCATCATTTGATGAACCACTTCCTCCTTGTTTTGGTCTGTCTACAATTAATCCTAATTTTTCTCGGAACTGAGCTTGGATTATTTTCTTCTTATTTTCAAATTCTATTCTGTCTTCACCGCTAACCTGCCATTTTTTAATATTAAGTCTGTACGATAGATGAACAAAAAACTCGAAAAATCTTATCCACGCATGAAGCGGAGATAAGCCAAAGGAAAAACTATTAGAATTTACCTCTTTTTGAAGGCACAAGTCAATGTTGTTCATTTCTTTTGGTGTTGCTCCGCATATGTAACATTTTAAAGAAGATGTAGTATCGTTTAGAGCGTTACAAACTTTACCGTCAACCATAGTCAAATGTAAGTTGTAAGTAACTGTCCATTCTATATCATCGACATTAATAATTAAAGGCTCCAAAGCATTTATTTTTTCACAAAAGTACTGTTCCTCACTAACAGATACTGCAGTTGTTTCTTTTTTAAACTGAAACCTAATTGGGCGACAGTAACGTGTTGAGGCAGGCCGCGGGTTTTTCCAAACAAGAAAGTCATCATTTTTTAGTTTTAACTGCAATGGAACGTAAGATGTTACAAATAAATCGCTGTCTTTTGCATCAGGATCACGAAAGCTTTGCTTGTACTCGCTTTGTCCAGTACTCCCATCAAATCCCCATTTGCCTTCTAACTGTAAACTTTTCGATGAATCTTTCAGAGTGTCTAGGATATCTTTCTGTGATGTAAGAATTCTTGTTGCCGTGTGGTTAAGTAAAGCTTGCAATTCTACTTCGGCACTGTTTTCGGTGACGGTTATTTTTTCAGTTTTTGGATAACAGTTCTCTTTTTCCTTTTTTATAGCATTGTAGCTGGGCAGTGCGTTCTTTTTTATTTTAGAATTGATAAAATTTTGAATAAGTAGGTATTGGTTTTTTTGTGAGCTTTGCTTCTACAAAAAGCGACAAAACTTCACTACATGTTGCACCTATTGTATGGTTTTCTTCCAAATCCGAATTACATGACGTTTCACGTAAGGCTGTGGCAATTGATTCATCGGATCTCGATATTTCTGCCAAACGTCTTCGTTTAGTCCGCGCAGAACATTCTTGAAAATCTTTTTTAGGACGACCTCGTTGTTGCGATGTACTTGCAAAATTTTCGTCGATATAATTTACGAAGACATTTTCAGACATATCAAGCCAAGTGGAATGATTTTTTTTTTTTTTTTTTTTTATAATTTGCGCGCACTCAAGGGGTTATGAATACCCTTTATATGTTTTAGCACAGTGCGGGCGTTAAGGAAATTAGGGATAAGAAGAAAGGAGATACCGATGCACATTGGTTTTAAATGTCTGTAAGTTATAATGGAGAGGAAAAACAGAGTTTGGTAGAGCATTCCACATTCGTGTTGTTCGGTTTATGTATGAATCTCTATATTTCAGCGTACGTCCGAAGATAGGCTTGAGGGTAAACTGATTTGCATTCATTGCGTAACGAGTATTGCGGCTGAATTGTTGAATGGGAGGAATGCAGCTGGCTATTTCATTTGAACATTGGTTGTTAAAATAGCGATAAAACAAGGTAAGGCAGGAGATGTTTCGACGGTGTTCAAGCGAAACTAAGGAGTTCGCTATTCTTATGTCTCCTATAAGTTTTTTCGCACGTGTTTGAATCCTATCTAGTAGGTGCAATGTTGATTTTGGTGCACCTGACCAGACATGGGCGTTGAATTCAAGTTTTGGGCGTATAAACGCTTTATATATTGTGGCCAGATCAGAGGGGGTGAAATATTTCTTACATCGATTTAGGAAACCTAGACATTTCGCTGCGTTTTTAGCGACTTCGAATATGTGATCGTTCCAACGTAAGTCGTTACTAACACACATACCTAGCATGGAAAGCTTTTCGGTTTCTTCGACGTAAGTGCCATTCATGGATAATGGCTCTAGATTTTGGTTACGCTTTAATGACAGAAGACAGCATTGTGTTTTGGAAGCATTGAATTCCACTCTATTAGATTTACCCCATTTGATAATGCTGTCAAGGTCGGAATTCAATGAGCTTAACATATTTTGACGTTTAGAGTCCACGTTCGAAGGTGAGGGACGAGGACCTGTAAACGAATATGAGAAGCTGAGGGTACTGTCATCAGCGAAGGAATGAATTGGATTAGAAGTTACAGACAGGAGATCATTTATAAAAATGAGAAAGAGAGTCGGAGACAAAACTGAGCCTTGAGGGACACCAGCATTTATTTGGTGAGTTACAGACTTGAAACCATCCAAAACAACTTGAATTGAACGTTTCGAAAGATAATGTCTAATCCATAGAAGAAGTTTTTCGTCGATTCCAAATGCACGCATTTTCGACAAAAGGGCTTGATGCCAAACCCTGTCAAATGCCTTTGAAATATCAAGCGCAACAATCTTGCTTTCGCCACCATGGTGAATTGATTGGTTCCACTTTTCGGTGAGATATGTCATCAAATCACCAGTAGACCTGTTGCTGCGAAAACCATACTGCCGGTCATTGAGAAGTTTTCGTGTTTCGAGATATTTCATAAGCTGACGATTTATCAGCGTTTCCATGACCTTGGAAAGAAGGGACGTAGTGCAATTGGACGGTAGTTGGAGAGAGAAGAAGATTCGCCTTTTTTTGGTACAGGCTGGACAAATGCTGTTTTCCATCTACTCGGAAAGAGTCCTGATGAGTAGGATAGATAGAAAAGCTTACGCAGTGGTTTTGCTAGCGTAGAAGAACACCTCTTCAGAATGATGGGGGATATACCATCTGGACCAGCGGATTTATGTATGTCAAGATCAGATAAAACTCTTGCAACTGTACGAGTACGAAAGTGAATTTGTCCCATAGAATGATCTACGTTCTCAAGTACAGGAGGAGACTGAACACAATCTGGCAATGTAGAGTTGGCTGCGAAATGGGCAGCAAGCAGATTGGCTTTGTCTAAAGAGCTGACAGCTGGAATGTCATTGTGAATGAGCGTCGGAATTGATGTTGATGCCGAATTTTTTATGTTTTTAACAAATGACCAAAAGTTTTTACTACCTCTGGGACATTGTAGAATTTTTTGCCTCAACGTTCGGTCATAGAGAAATTTGACACGCTTTAAATGGGCATTACAGTCATTTCTGGCTTGTTTGTTTCTTACAATTATTGTTTTTCTAGCTTTATATTTCTTCCAAAATTGTATCAGTTTCTTGCAAACAGAAAGAATTTTGTTATAGACGAGATCAAATTCCACCTTCTCTACCCCTTGATCAGGCCAACTGCTTTTAATGTCTTCCAGCATTTGGTTGACTTGGGTTGAACATGTTGAATTGTTTTGTCGACTTTCAAGCCATTTGCCAAATAAAAAATGTCGTGCAAAAAATACATCGATAACCATTACCTATCAAAGATAAAACCGTACATCAAGTTAGTTTTATAATTTTTTTTTCAAAACCGAAAATAAACGTAATGTGTTCACTTAAACTAGTATAACTCGGAAAGTGGAAAAAAGTGGAAAAAAAACAACATGATTTCGAAAGGTAGGAAAGTGATCTTTATTTTAATACCTAATTTATAGAGGGCACTTAGTGGCAAATCAACTAAAACTCTAACTTACTGTAAACTAAGATAAAAAAAAGTTTAAAAAAATTGCTACGCGTAGGGCTTTTCTTGCAATAAGATATCAAATTATTTAATAATAAAATGTATGTTTATAGAAAGTACTCACCTTCTCGTTTAATATCCATAATAATTTAAAATTTTCACACTTTTTTAACACAAGTTATCACTGTCACAAGTTCACGAGTAAATAACAGCACCGGTAAACGAGCTGAATGCTTTAATATAATATCAACTTTGAATGGCTATAAAGGAATGAAAAAAAAAAACTGTACCGTCTAACTTTTTTTGCTTTTGGTTTAACGGGAGTTTGTAGAATGTTATTACCACATTGAATTGTGAAGAAGTGACACTTAGTTTTTTGAATTTTGACCTATGGCGATACCCACTGTGGATTGCTTCGAATTGTTCCTGCTGCTAAAAATGCCTTTTTCTTTAAGCGCAATCATCAGGCTTATGGAAGTGAACCAATTATCGAAATATAATTTATAGTTCTTGTTTTGTGGAACGTTACATAATAAGTGCAACACGATATCTGAAGATATACCTTATCCAAAAGATGTACACGTTCCTTCTCCAACATAGAGGGCAAAATCGTATACGATACCTGAAACTCCAGCTCTTGTAAACATTTTAAACCCCACTTATTGGGCTTCATTGGTAGGTATTGTTTTAGATTGTGACGTCCTTTATATTTTATCATTTGTTCAACGATGCTCTGGTGTTCCTCTTGGTCTATTTTGTTGCATTTTTCTTTCATTTTATCCAGTAATGGACGTATTTTTAAAAGTTTGTCGTAATTATTTGATCCACGTTCCGGCTGTTGAGTATTATCATTTATGTGAAACGCTTCTTTGATTTTCTCAAATCGTACTCTTGACAAAGAATCTGCAACAGCTGATAATCGGAAGTTTGGCATCCAAGCCATTCGTAAATTTGGAACTTGTATTACGCCTAAATAGAGAAATACACCAAAGAATCGTCTGATCTCGAATGGTAAACAATTTAGCACTACGCCTTTCGTTTGCATCGAATATAGATTTGTTTCGTTGCAAATCTTGTTTATAATTTCATCATCGAAGAACTCATTGAAATATTGGACATTGGACATCACAGTACTTCGCACATGAATGCAACGAACTACAGACACGTAACAGCACTGGCGACTGAGGCCATCGGCTGGGACAGATCAAGACATTAATACAACAGAGAGAGACAGATAGATACAAAGAAGGAAAGACATATAACATACACCTACGTGGCACAGAGGAGGAGACATAGATTAGTATTGTCTCATATTATCGCACAGGTGGCCTCAGATAAGCTGGCGATTTTCGTAGAAAACAAATGCTGCCGAAGCTGGGGCTTGAACCCGCAACGTTTGGCTTAGCAGTCATCTACGCATTCCTCTGAGCCATGGCCACCTGCTCATTGAAATATTTAATTGGATCTTTGATTTCTCGACAAACTGTTTCTTCTTTCCAAGCTGTTTCGCAAACGGGTAGACTCGTGTTCCTCCATCTCAAACTCTCCAGATTGATTTTTTCGAAACTTTCCGTGACGATGTTCTCGGTATCTCCCTTATTTTTAACATCTTCATCATGTACATCTTCTTCAACAATTCTGGTCATCAAATTTAATTCAACGTTTTCTAATCTTTCCCTTACCTGTACGGGATTTCAATATGTTCAATAGAACGAAATAAGTAACTTACTAAAATGTAAAATATAATAACAACCTGCTGAATAGAATTCAAATTTCTATAACACCTGCGGGTGTAACGTCTTTTAAGGTGACAGGGCTTATTTTCTTTTCGGACTGGAAATAAGCCCCGCACACATCCCAAATCCAATAGTGAGCCTTAGCCAGGGGAATTACAGGGGGGCTCCCCACTCACATCCAAGCTTCGCATACACCAAAAGTGAATAGGATTCCCATTTCAATTGGTTTTAACATCTGCAAGTGTTAATGCTTAATGGCGGCGACGCTTATATCCATTTCTAACAATAAGCCCCGTTGGGGTAATTTTCTTTTTTAGGGAACTAAGGCCCATGTGCTTTTTTTTCCGCAGGGGTTATTAAAGTGGTCCGACGGTAAAAACCGCAGGTGTTAAGGCTTTAAATTGGTGGGCTTTTATCCATGTTGAAAGGGAAATAAGCCCCATGGGGGGCTAATCCCCAAATGGCCCTCATCTCTGAATATAATTTTTCAATGAAAATTAGTGTTAGCTTCTAAATGCTCTACAGCCAATTCAGCGAATGGTCGTCGTTATTTTTGTCGTTTACCTTTAGTTCCTGGGTCTGTTGAACTTCGTATGACGTAAAATTAGCCAATTTGTGGTCTGTGAGTTCTTGTGAGTGGCACGTTTGCCTTGGATTATCCTGCACACTCTTGTCTACGTACAAGTCTTGGTTTATCATTTACTGAACCAGTGAACTCAAATTTATTCACCACACTTAGTATAGACCTTCTTGGTAGGATAATTATTGCGAAAGTAAAATGGGCAAAGCGCCTGGAACGTTGCCCGATTAGAACACCCATTTTGATAAAATATTCTTCTTCTTCAACTTCTTCGTCGTCAGAATTATTCCAGTCGAAATCGAATATTTTTTTTTATTTCTGATTCTGTAAGACCTTTTGGACGCATTTCTAAAAGAGCATATGAAAGTGCTACAATTCAATTTGTGTCAACTGGTGACACACAGATGGACAGAGTACGGGCGGACAGATGACGGACGGACAGACGAACTTAAAGATATGGCTAGATCGACTATAATAAAATAAAAATCCATATGTTAGATATTTCTTAAGTTATTGTTTATTAGTATTTTGAAGTAATTATAAAAAGAAATAATGAGTAATTATGAAAGTGATCTACTCAAGATGCCGGTCGTCTCTACTCTGTCTATCGTCTAGTTTGTGTACGTGTGTGTGTATCTGTGTGTGTGTTTTATGTGTCTGTTGGTTCTGTTCGTTTGTTGATTTCATTCGGCCTCTCCTGACTGTTGTAAGCCCTCTAACAACTGTATGCGCCTATTAGCATCTATCTCTCGCTGATTGTCTTCTTCATCGAATCCTAGAAATTCGGTTTCACTCTCGTCGTCTTCAGATAGGGTTGACTCTTCAGGGTTCATTGCGTTGTAATTCTTTATCTTATCGACCGCCATAACCCCTTCGAACGGTTTCTGGGAAACACGATGTCCTGGAACGTCTGCTACTATATAACGGTCGTAAGGTAGTACTTTTGTCACTATAATACGGACCACGGTATTTAGCTTCCAACTTTCTAGATTGACCCATAGAAGGAACTTCACGTTTCAGAAGTACCAAATCACCAATATGATATTTTTTGATGAATCTCTTCACATTGTACCGACGTCGCTGGTTCTCTTGATCTCTGCTTATATTCTCTAATGCTGTCGAACGCTGGTCCTCGCTATCATATTCTGACATCAACTGCTCACGGGTCTCGTCGTTAAAAATGTCACCATCATATCCTCTTGGCAGGAAGTTAAAAAGTAGCTGGAATGGAGTTTTACAGGTCGCTCTATGATTTGTAGTATTTATTCCGTATTGGACTCGTCCTAAATTCAGATCCCAATCTTTACCCTCTGGATCAGTCGGCATCATTGCAATTGACGGTGCTAACAACCTGTTGATCCTTTCAACCTGTCCATTTGCGCGTGGTGTTCCAGTTGCATTTTTGATGTGCACTATATTCTTCGACTTACAGAAATTTTCGAAAAGTTTACCAGTGTAAGATGTTCCTCTATCTGTTATTATTCGAGCTGGTGGTCCAAACATGTTAACGATCTCTGCAAGAAACTTTGTAGCTGCTTCCGCTGTGGTGTTTCGTACCGCTTTCAGTAAAACAAATTTTGTAAAGCCATCCACGGCTACGATCACGTACGAGTTAGATTTCTTTGACTTTATAAATGGTCCTAAGTGATCCATATGAATGGTATGAAATGGAATTCCTATTTTGTTGATTGGATTCAGCATACCTGGTTTTCTTCCAGCTGGGCACGCATGGTATTGGCATTGAGGGCAGGAGTTAATATAGCCCTTCACATAATTCCGCATTCTTTTGAACGAAAATAAATGATTGATCTTGTCGAAAGTTTTGTCAATACCTGGGTGTCCGATATCGTCATGGCTATACTTAAGAACTCGACTCCTAACCTTTTCCGGAACTACCCACTTCAACTGCTCATCGTGTTTTCTAAAAAGCCTCCTGTCCTGAAGGAGGAACTCCTTTCGAACGCGCTTGTCGTCGGCACTGCACTCCTTAGCATTCTTCTTTCGAACGATAACTACTGGACTTGTGTATTCAGATTCACTAGGGCGTATAATTCCTTTCTGCTGTAGATCGTCGATGACTTTTGCCAACTCGTCTCTTTCAGTGTATGCTAGTCGCATTGGTGTTGATGATATTGGTATGTCGTCTCTTAAATGAATCTTCATCTTGTGTGGTAAGTATATGAACTCGTTGCAATCATCAGCAAAATATTCGTCGCGTAGTAACTTTTGCACTTTATTTATTAGGTCTGGTCCAAAATTGGGATTGATCTTCATCTCTACTTCACTTGGCTCTACTTCAATCCGCATCAACCCTGCTTCAGGTACCTCGTTAGACTGTTCACTACTCTCGAAGACAACACATTCACCATTAAAACACCAACGAACTGTATTCAAAAAGTCTTGACCCAGGATCACGTCATCAGTTATTGCTGATTTTGGAACAATAACAAATTGCAATTCGTACTCATGTCCGTCGATCTGAATCTGAGCGTCGAACGCTGAATCACACGTTACTTTAGTTTGGTTTAAGCCTACCAACGAACATGAAATCTTTTTAATGTTGACGACGTCTTCTACTACACCTTCTCGAATAAGATTTTTACAACTTCCTGTATCTATTAAGGCATTTGCAGCTTTGCCATCGATAACGACCCTCTTGTTGTAATTATTAGCAGGAACACACAAAGAAGAGCTTACATTCTGTTGAGCAACTAGAGCAATGTTTCGACAGTACTTGGCGACATGTCCATAGTTTCGACATTTGAAGCATAAAGGTTGCCCATCCCTGTTTCGTTCTGGAAGTCTTTGGTTTTGAACTGGTCCAGTCTTCCGTGGTTGGAATTCCCTTTCGTCTGCTGGTGGTGGACTTTTGTTCATCCCCAAAGGCTTATCATATCGTCCGTGAGTGCACTTATGGTTTCCTTCGCTGACTGCAACTGTTGAACTGACACTTTCCTTTTCCTGGCGTTGATTGCTACGACCGAAAATGTTAACATTCGATGAGTAACTCAGCTGCATCACTGTTGTGTTCATTGTTTTTATCCATTCGCTAAAATTCTGCAGAGTCGGTCTAGTTATTTGATGTGAAACGATATGACTTCCCCACTGCAATGCAATAAACGGTGGTAATTTATCAATAAAAATGGGCAATAATCCAGAACAATTGTTAACGTCGAGTTTTGCACACAAAATACTGGAATATATACCTCCAACAGCATTTGTATACTTAATAAAATCTGACCAGTCGTCCACTATTGGCAAATTCAAAGCCTCATCTCGGAAACACTTACTTAACATCTTAGGTCGACCAAAATTATCTTCCAACAACTCAAGAATTTCTTCGGGGTCTTCACTGGTCATCAACATTATACGTACTGATTCAAAAGCTGGGCCGAAGAGTGCTTTTCGTATTCTTCCAATGTTTTCTTGAGGTGAGAATCCGCACAACGAAGTAGATTGCCTAAAATCCCTTATGAAGGTCAGCCACTCGAACGTTTTGCCACCAAATCGTGTTAACTCCGTACTCACTGATTGTCGAGCGAGTAGATGTGACATCGTTGTTTGTATATCAGGAACATCTGGTGACTTGGATGAACTCCGTGCAACCCATTCAGATGTTGTTTCTTGTTTTTGTCTTAAGATATCTGCAACCTCACTAGCATTCTCATCCGAATCGTCATCGCTCAACTCCAGCTCCAGAAGTTTCTTCTTCAGTTCCAGCTTCAACATTTCCTTGCGAATAGAATGTTTAGAACTCACTGATTTATTTTTTTTATGCGCTACAGCTGACTTGAATTCGTCTGGTTTCGACATGGTGCTTATTGTTGTTACCAACTTAGTTGTTATCTGCTCGTTGTCACCGTCATTTATTTGGAATAGTTTTCCTACTTGCTGCAGCTCGTTATCTGAGAATTCTTTCAAAATGTTCATGCATAAACTTGAACTGTCTCGTTCCAACTCGTTCCAGCCTGAAAACTTCATTATTTTGTTTACGATGTACTCACGTGAACCACTGCTTATTTTAAAGAAAAGCGCATTGTGTATTTTCGACAAGACTGCGTCATCAACTTTCGACAATTCCTCAGCAAAATCAGGAAAATATTTTTGCAATCCCATGATTGTAATTTTATATTAGCGTCTCTTTTCACTTTTCAAATTTTAACGTCTTACACCGTCACACTTCTGTTGACAGATGTTGGTCTCGTCTGGGATTTATTGCGCACTTCTCAAAATGGTACCTAGGTAGGTAATTTCTTATAATTTCTTTTTGGCCAGATTGTCATCCCACTTCTGAATTTTGTTAGATATTTCTTAAGTTATTGTTTATTAGTATTTTGAAGTAATTATAAAAAGAAATAATGAGTAATTATGAAAGTGATCTACTCAAGATGCCGGTCGTCTCTACTCTGTCTATCGTCTAGTTTGTGTACGTGTGTGTGTATCGGTGTGTGTTTGTTGTGTCTGTTGGTTCTGTTCGTTTGTTGATTTCACTATATGTCTATCTACATTATTTTTCTATGTTACAAACTATGTATCAAAACTAACATATACCTCTATGGGATAATATACATATAAAAAAAAAACAAAAATAATGATAGCTACTATGGACAAATGTTGCCTATAAGCAACATTGTGTTCATCAAATTCCTGACATAACAATAAATACTTTTTTTAAGTTTTGCAAACTTTATTTCATTTTCTCACCTGTTATTTATAATAAAATTCACTTTTTATAAAAAAATTCTTGAGTGTTAAGGTTTTTTTTTAAACTTTTGTACATAAACGTTTTCCACTTTTCTTGGCACACGACTGAATACACCAAACCAAATGATTCCTTCATCTAGTATCAACCATACCAACCCGACTTTACTTTTCACCTGATCTCGCCTTTTCTACCGATCCGATCGTCCTGGAATGAAACTTCCTTTTCTGACCAACGTACATATTTGTCTTATCGCTCAAATTTATTTGGACTTTAAAGAAAATATTCATGCACCGTCGTAAATCTTGCAAACGTGATAAAATTACGACGTCATAAATTGTCAAAATTTGTATGAGAAATCTTTTCCAAAGATATCGGAATTTTATCACAGGAATTGGGTGTGTAAATTGAGATGGTAAACGTTGAAAAATTTTGAAATGCTTACTTACTTACTTAGGTCGTGCTACGGTCCAGAATGAACCTTGGCCTCAATCAACATGCCGCTCCAATTAGCACGGTCAAAGTTGGTTGAGGTCGGTTTCTACTTGTGCGCGCCACTTAAGGTGAAGTCGTCCTCAACTGATCCCGACGTCTGACATGGAATCGAAGATTCTGCGAACCGGAGTATTGGTGTCCATTCGTTCTACATGTCCTAGCCATCTTAAACGTCCAATGCGGAGTTTTTTGACCAGGGGCATGTCGCTGTACAGCTCCTATAGTTCTTGGTTGAATCTTCGTCTCCATAGCCCGTCAATGCAAACGGGACCGAAGAATTTTCTCAAATCGACCAAGGATTTCTTCATCCGCTTTTGAGACGGTCCATGCTACAGCGCAGTAGAGCAGGACTGCGATGATCAGGGTCCTATATAAGATCTCCTTAGTAGTTCGAGTGAGGGCTTTACTTCTGAATTGCCTTCTTAGCCCGAAGAAACAGCGGCTGGCAAGAGTAATTCTTCGTTTAATGTCTGACGATATGTTGTTGTCGGGGTTAATAGCGGAACCGAGATAGATAAAGTCCCGTACTACCTCAAAGTTATATCTGTCAATGGTGACGTTCTGTCCAATTCGTCGATGTTGTGTGTCCTTTCGTGTTGACAGCATATACTTCGTCTTGCCCTCATTTACTGCTGAACCCATTTTTGCGGCTTCCTACTCTATACTATCAAACGTTGCTATGACATTACGTGGAGTCCTACTAATGATGTCAGTATGGTCGGCGTATGCTAGTAGTTACACCAATTTTTGGAAAATTGTGCCACTGGTGTTGGCTCGGGAGTTTTGCACAGTCCTATCAAGACTGAAATTGAAGAGTTCACATGATCCTTTTTTGATATCGAAAGTGGCGGTGCTGTCGTATGCAACATTTTACAAATTTTTTTTCGCAACAGGCGCGTTAGTAACCAGGGCCGAGCGTTCTCACAGCCATTCATATGTGCGAGTGTACTTCTTGCACGATGTTGGGAGCTCTTGTTTTATGCCGACTCCGAACGGCGAACTTTTGAGATAAGCTTTTCCTGACAACTGATACTGCTCGGATGATTGGTCAGATCATCAAGAGAGGAGGGCCAGTGAAAAATCATTTAGGTGTTGCTACGGCTAGGAATCGAACGCAGACCTTCTGCGCGGCAGTTCATCGCACTAACCATCGCGTCACTGAGCCCATCTGTTGTATGCGGCTTTGAAATCGATAAACAGGTGGTGGGTATCGATTTGGACTTCTTGGTTTTTTTCCAGGATCTGCTGAAGTGTTGGTGTATGTTACTCCGCCGGCTTTATAAAGGTCAGCGGGAAGGACGTCATTTCCGGCAGCCTTGTTAAGCTTGAGTTTAGATATTGCTATCCTCATCTCACTCAGGTTAGGTGGTTAGAAGTTTTCGCTGTCGTAACTAATATGGAATGGTTCGTCCTGCCTGAAAGCGGAATGTTGTTCGTCATCGCCGTTTAACAGTCTGCAGACGTGGTTCTTCCATATCCTCAGCATCGACTGTATCTCAAGTATGATATTTCCTTGCTCTCCTCGACAGGATTCTGTTCGAGCCTTGTATGCTTGGCTTTGACGTTTAACAGTTCGGTAAAACTTGCGAACATCATTCCTGGAGTGGCACCTCCCTATATCCTCGATCGCGCACTTTTCTTGCAGCTTTTTTTTTTGTCTCTCTGAAAACCCGGAACATGGAACATTTTCTTGATGTTATTTTTTCCTTCTTTCTGAAAAAACCAGTGTTCTTCCCTCCTTCTTTGCCAATAGAGCTCAATAGCAGCTCTCGTCTTCACCTGCAGCTGGTTCTTGGCTGAGAGCGTTCTTCATCAAACCAGGGGTTTCTTGTTGGTGGGTGCGAGAAACCTAGCACATCAGATGCGGCTGATTTAATGGCTTGTTGGCATCATGGCCATTGTTTATCGACATTCGATTATGGTGGTATGGTGTTAATCGGGATACGCCTTGCGCGAAGGTCTCGGCGGTCTCTTGCGATTGCAGTTTTTCGACATTTTCACATTATTTCTGGATTGTTGGGGCGTGGTGGATATCTGCATTCTAACCTTGGCTGCAACAAGGTAGTGGTCCGAGTCGATTTTAGCTCCTCGGAATGTTCGGACATCCAAATTACTGGATGCGTACCTCTTGTCTATCGCAATGTGATCAATTTGGTTGACCGTTCGTTTATCTGGAGACCGCCATTGGGGCGTGAGCGCATATAAGGCTTATGTTGGCGAATTTGGCCTTGATGCGGATTGTTGCAATGCGTTCGCTAATTTCTGGGAAACATAAGACTTATTGCCTATGTCTGGCACTTGTAACAAATCCTCAACCGAATAGTCGTTGTTTCTGCTCACTATAACACGGTCCGTAGTAGATGTTGCATGTGTTCGAGTTGACGAAAACGAGAAACAGTGCTGATTATATTAGG
Organism: Rhingia rostrata; assembly: GCA_949824845.1. NCBI lineage: Eukaryota > Metazoa > Arthropoda > Insecta > Diptera > Syrphidae > Rhingia > Rhingia rostrata. Next base: position 10,758,097 of record OX463759.1, read on the forward strand.
TTCTGGAAATAACGTAAGAGGATGACCAATTAAAAACTGTGAAGGAGTCAAAGCTTCTATATCAGGGGCATGTCGCTGTACAGCTCGTATTGTTCTTGGTTGAATCTTCGTCTCCATAGCCCGCCAACGCAAACGGGACCGAAGATTTTTCGCAGAATTTTCCTCTCAAATCGACCAAGGATTTCTTCATCCGCTTTTGAGACGGTCCATGCTTCAGCGCCGTAGATCAGGACTGGGATGATCAGGGTCTTATATAAGATCTCCTTAGTAGTTCGAGTGAGGGCTTTACTACTGAATTGCCTTCTTAGCCCGAAGAAACAGCGGCTGGCAAGAGTAATTCTTCGTTTAATGTCTGACGATATGTTGTTGTCGGGGTTAATAGCGGAACCGAGATAGATAAAGTCCCGTACTACCTCAAAGTTGTATCTGTCTATGGTGACGTTCTGTCCAATTCGTCGATGTTGTGTGTCCTGTCGTGTTGACAGCAGATACTTCGTCTTGCCCTCGTTCACTGCTAAGCCTATTTTTGCCGCTTCCTTCTCTATACTAGCAAATGTGGTTATGACATCACGTTGGGTCCTACCAATGATGTCAATATCGTCGGCGTATGCTAGTAGTTGTACAGATTTTTGGAAAATTGTGCCTTTGGTGTTGGCTCGCGAGTTTTGCACAATCCTCTCAAGAATCAGATTGAAGAAGTCACATGACAGCGCATAGCCTTGTCAGTGAGGTCATTTCCGACCCTGATTTAGCAGCGAGAATTCTCCATCGTCATCCTACACAAACGGACGTTTTTGGGCGGTATACCAAAACTAGACATGGTTCTGTATAGTTCGTCTCTATAAATGCTGTCGTATGCGGCTTTGAAATCGATGAAAAGGTGGTGGGTATCGATTTGGACTTCTTGGGTTTTTTCCAGGATCTGCCAAAGTGTGAAGATTTGATCGGCTGTGGACTTTCCTGGCCTAACACCACACTGATAAGGGCCGATCAGGTTGTTGGTAAACGGATTCACTCGTTCACATATTACGACAGATAGGATTTTGTAGGCGATGTCGAGGAGACTTAATCCTCTGTAGATGGCGCAGTTCAGAGGGTCTCCTTTTTTTGAGGATCGGGCAAACGATGCTGAGGTTCCATTCTTCAGGCATACTTTCTTCCGACCAGATTCGGCTTATGAGTTGGTGGATGTTACTTACCAAGTCATCTCCGCCGGCTTTGTAAAGCTCGGCGGGAAGCTAGTCATTTCCGTTAGCCTTATTAAGCTTCAGTTTAGATATTGCTATCCTCACTTCACTCAGGTCGGGTGGTTGGCAGCTTTCGCTGTCGTTGCCAATATTGAATGCTCCGTTCTGCCTGACAGCGGAATGTTGTTCGTCATCGCCGTTTAACAGTCTGCAGACGTGGTTCTTCCATATCCTCAGCATCGACTATGTCTCAACTACGATATTTCCTTATTCATCTTGACAGGATTCTGTTCGAGCCTTGTATCATTGGCTTTGACGTTTTACACTTTGGTAAAACATGCGAACATCGTTCCTGGAGTGGCACCTCTCTATATCCTCGATCGCACGCTTTTCATGCTCTTTTTTCTTCTTTCTTAGAAGCCGGTGTTCTTCCCTTCTTCTCTGCCTGTAGAGCTCAACGGCAGCTCTCGTCTTCATCTGCAGCTTAGCCTTGTAGGCCTCGTTATTGGCTGCGAGCATCTGTCGGCATTCCTCATCAAACCAGGGGTTTCTTGCTGGTGGGCGCAGGAAACCTAGCGCATCAGTTGCGGCTGATCTTATGGCTTGTTGGCATCGTTGCCATTGTTCTTCGACATCAGATGCTGGTGGTATGGTGTTAATCGAAGGTGTTACGCGAAGGTCTTGGCGGTCTCTTGCGATTGCAATCTTTCGACATTCAATTTTTTAAAAGTATTCCTGGATTGTTGTGGCGTGGTGAATATCCGCATTCTTCGCTTGGCTGCAAGAAGGTAGTGGTCCGAGTCGATGTTAGCTCCTCGGAATGTTCGGACATCCAAAATACTGGATGTGTGGCGTTTGTCTATCGCTATGTGATCAATTTGATTGACCGTTCGTTGATCGGGAGACCGCCATGTCCCTTTATGGACATCGAGGTGAGGAAACCGTGTGCTGGCTATAGTGGCATTTCGTTCCGTAGCGAAGTCAATTAGGCTTAGTCCGTTACCAGACGTGTTGTCGTGTAGGCTTTGTTTTCCGACAATACTGCTACAGATGTCTTCTCTTCCTACCTTTGGGTTAAAATCTCCCAGCACGATTTCAACATCGTACTTCGGAAGTCGCTCATAGGTTTTGTCAAGGAGCTCATAGAAGCAGTTCTTAGCTATATCATATTTTTCCTCCGTTGGAAAGGCTAATGTTGGCGAATTTGGCCTTGATGCGGGTCGTTACAATGCGTTCGCTAATGTCTTGGAAACAGAAGACTTCTTCCCTAAGTCTGGCACTTATAACGAATCCGCATCCGAATAGTCACTGTTTCTGCTCACTATAACACGGTCCGTAGTAGATGTCACAGTTTTTCATCCTCATTTTGACAGGCATTTCCTGGATGGCAGTAATGTCTGCTTTGAAGCAGTTTAGGGCTTCCACTAGTTGTTCGCTTGCACCTCTCCTGTTTAATGTTCTCACATTCCAGGTGCAGATACGAACGTCCTTGTCCTTTTTTCGTTTAGCCGTGTCGTCAACAATAAAATGAGTCCTTTCCGAGGCTATTGGTTGCTTCGTAACCCTTAGATTTTTCCATATTTGGGTAGTTAACCCATAGCACAACCCCCAACCTGGGGGCCAGTTCCAATTTATTAGATACCCCTAGGACACGGGCCATCAGTATCCACTACGGGATTGAGCGCTGCCGTTGGCCTTTCGGTTCAACCGCCACCATATCTATTCAAGGGGCCTTACTAACCTAGTCTAGGTTTGTCTGGGACAGCAGGCCGATTATTCATTCCGTGCCATGCTGACCTGGCTGTTTATAGTGTTGCTGTTTTTCGTCGTGTTATCAACACTCGCGCTTATCGTTTAGCAAGTCAAATCCGGTTGGATGAGACCAGTACCCGATGGTTACCACTTGGAGGTATAAATAAGAACTTGATGTCAGAGTTACAACACTGGGCATTGCCAATTTAAAGCCAATCAGAGTCTACCCTCGTTCTACAACACCCAACCATCAAGTCTTCCACTCCTGGACGTAATTTACCCATCTGCCGCTTAGCCATTCATCTAACGCTTCATCCCAAGAAACACCTTATTAAGTCCTTGTGCCTTAATCACTTCATATCGTCGTTTATGGACATAAACATTTCTCGAAACTCAGGAGGTATGTTCTCTAGTAGTTTTGGATGGTTAGCACAAAACTTTCTCAACTTAAACTTGCGGCGTTTGGCCAGTTCTGTTTTCATTCTTTGTAGACTGATTGCCATTTTAAGATCATTATGTCCTGTCATTTGGTCATCGACATAAATGTAACTTTGTAAAACCTTGGAAGCCGCAGGAAACTCTTAGAATTTATCTACCGCGAGTTGCTTGAGGCACCTAGTTACCAAAAAGGGTGCACACGTTGTGCCACACGTCACAGTATTCAGTTCAAATGTTTTAATGGTATCATTTTGATTATCTCGCCAGATAATAATTTGATATTTAGGATCCAATGGGTCCACGAATATCTTCCGATACATTTTACAAATATCGGTAGGAAATACAAAGCGATGGCATCGGAATTTCGTTACTATAGCAAACAAATCTAACTGAATACCAGGCCCTGTGGGAAAGAATCTCGTTGAGAGATTATTTGTGCTGCTTTTCGATGAGGCATAAAATACTACCCGCAGTTGAGTTGTAGAACTTATTTACGCCGTGATGTGGTAAAACTCTCTTAAGTGCAACTAGGGTCAAGCTTAACAAGTAAGCGTACCATGAACCTGCGGTCCTGTAACCTCTTATAATTGTCGTTGAAGTGTGTTTCTCCTAGCTCTTCTTCATATGTTGTTGACTTAGTTGGGGAATCGTGACGATCAATGTCCCAAAATCATTCAAGATTACGCTCTAATGCACCTAACGGAGGTGAAGATAATGCCATGTTGCATCTTAGTTTGTGGTGGTGGGCAATACCGGTCCAGAAACAACCCAGCCGAACACAGTATTCTGTATTGTGGGTAAATTCGGACTTCGTTTTGTTTGGCCTTCAGTCAAAAGTGATATATATAGCTCGGCACCCCATAGCATGTCAATTTTGTTAGGCACTCCGAACCCAGGGTCTGCCAGTTGATCAGGTTTTTGCATCAATACAGACGTCAGGCAATTGGTGGGCGAGTGTTGGAAGAACAGGTACATAAACAGTAGTGCAATAGTTGGTAATATTTGAATGAATTGACAAATTTATTTGTGACTTGGTCACGGTATTTATTTGCAAGATTCCGGAGACGGCAACATGATTCCTTTCGCGTTGTAATCGTAGTTGCTGTGCCAAAGCTTCTGAAATGAAATTAAGCTGTGATCCCGAGTCTAAAAGTGTTCTACACGTTAGAAACTGGTGAGTACGAGTTTCGATGCATAGCAAAACAATTGCTAGCAAAATTGTCTTTTTCTGACCAATTGGGGTCCTTATGACGTTGTTGATGAATTCTAATGCAACACAGAGTGATGCCTTTCAGAAAATTGCCGACAAGTATTAGTTGAAGAACATGATCTAGCAAGTTGTCCTGACTTGAGACAGTTCATACACAGTTGAAGACGTTTAATAGCTAGAACTAGATTACACAAAGTCTCATAAAACCTAGTCCAATGGGTGTATTCGCCCGAAAAATGTGGCAACGGAATTTGTGGAAGCTGTAGTGTTGGACGAAAGCGTGGCTTTGACTCGTTTATCAAATCATCTGCGGTTTGTAAATTTGAGTTTATAAATTGCTACCGACAAGGATGGCCTTCCCCTAGAGAAACCTCATTTTCATCCAATTTCTCGAAATTGTCTTGCACAACATTGATTGCCTCGATGTAGTTTCGATTGCACTCATACTAATTGTTTACAAAGGTAGGAGGGTTGGGTTGGGTGTTGTAGAACGCGGGTAGACTCTGATTATCTTTTACTCGGCAATGACCAGTGGTTGTAACTATGACTACACACCAAGTGCTTATTTTTTACCTCCAAGCGGTAACCATCGGCTACTGTTGATAACACGGCGAAAAACAGCAACACTGCAAACATAGCCTGGTTGGAATGGCATGGAATGAATACCCGGCCTGCTGTAGCAGGCGAACCTAGACAAGCTG